>OY720042.1:15659333-16161779 GCA_963082485.1 Eudonia mercurella
TAAAAATTATATTTACAAAATTGAAAATAAAAATGACATTATATATGACCCAAAAGATATTGCGACTACTTTTAATGACTATTTTATCACAATGACAAATAAAATAAATATTAACAATGACATTAATAATATTCAATATAAAAAGGCAACTAACATTTTACATAATTCAATTTTTCTTTCTCCGATTGACCAATATTATATTGGAAAAGTAATTATGTCATTGAACAATACTAACTCAGAAGGTTATGACGGCATATGTACAAATGTGATAAAAATTTGTAAGGAACAGTTAAGCTCTGTTCTGGCATTCCTGATAAATATGTCTATGGAAACTGGGACCTTTCCTGAGAAGCTAAAACATTCGATAATAAAACCACTATTTAAAAAAGGGTCTAAAGAAGCGTTGGTTAATTACAGACCTATTACACTGATACCTGTCTTGTCTAAAATTTACGAAAAAATAATGCATATTAAGCTCACATCATTTTTCAATCATTTTAATGTTTTAAAAGCGAACCAATATGGGTTCCAGAAAGATAAATCTACCACACATGCAGTTTTTGACTTAATTGATAAGACTCTAAAAAGTGTTAATGATAAAAACTTTACCACTGTACTTTTTTTTGACATGTCAAAAGCTTTTGACTTCGTATCTCATAAGAAACTCCTGTTAAAATTAGAACACTATGGTGTAAGAGGTAATGCGCTTAATTGGATCAAGTCATATTTGCAAAATAGGACGCAATCAGTTGAAATAACTCAACTAGATGTTAAACACGTAACGCAAAAGTATAGATCTAACTTTAAGCAAAATGGATTTGGGGTTCCACAAGGCAGCGTACTAGGCCCTCTCCTGTTTACTGTGTACATAAACGACTTACCATCCGTAACTACCCAAGAAAGCATTTTGTTCGCGGATGACGTATCGGTGGTAGTAAAAACGGATGTACAAAAAAATGTAAAAGAGCATGAAGTTAACATAAATAGTACAATAGAACAAATAATTAATTGGCTTAATTGTAATAACCTAGAGGTAAACATTAACAAGACGAATTTTATAAATTTTAGTAATAAACATAACCTGAACATACATTATAGAGATCAAATACTCACAAACGCAAATAGTGTAAGATTTTTAGGTATAGAGCTTGATCAAAAAATAGACTGGAAACTACAAGTCGATAAGGTATGTAGTAAGATAAGTAGGTTTGCATTTGCATTATTTAAATTAAAAAAAACGGCTTCACAAAACACAGCCCTAATTGCATACTATGCTTATGTAGAATCAGTTTTACGATATGGACTTATCATTTGGGGCAACAGTACTGACGCTAACAAGGCCTTTATAGCACAAAAAAGGTGTATAAGAGCCATTTGTGGTATTACACCAGGCGAGTCATGCAGGCCATTCTATAAGCCTTTAAACATTCTACCTTTGCCGTGCATGTACATTTTTGAAATCGCGAAATTCGTAAAACTAAATCCAAATTATTTTAAAACTGCCAGAGATCTGTTTCCTAGAAACACGAGAAATCCTCAAAGATTAGTCAGTGACGTTGTACCTAGAAGTGCTCGTATAGCCGGGAATTGTTTCTTTATGTGCATAAAAATATATAATAAGGTGCCTGGAATTTTAAAGGACATGTCATTTAGTAGATTTAAGGTGGCTTTGCATACATGGTTACTTGACCATGCCTTTTACTCGGTTCAGGAGTTCTTGAATTACCAGCAAAATTCTTGAATTAACAGCTAAATTCTTATATAAAATAATAATAATATGACATTGCTTTATATAATATAACTTTTTAATGTAATTTGTCGTCTTATTAATTTATGTGTAATTGTTAATTTGTTAATAAAATTTTTAGTAATTTAAGTGAAGTACGACTGAAGTAGTGATAATATTTAAAGAAGTTGTCTGAATAAATTTTGAATTTTAAATGTTAAAAAATAAATATTATAAATGTTTGCATGCTATCAATAATGGCTAAGAAGGTGAAACTTATAATTATTGTCCATCACTACTGTAACCCTTTTTAATGGCAAATAAATATTTCTATTCTATTCTATTCTATTCTAACATTAACAGCTCCAAAAGTCTCGTGTAGAATGCTGTTTGCAAAACAGAATATGCTTACTGTAACTTGCGTGTATATTTATGAATTGTGCGCGAAAATGATCTCGTCCTACCCACACCGCATCTCACACTTTACAAAAGCGGCGCTTACTATACGGCCGTTACAATACAATTTCTAACCACTTGCCCAATTCCTTGAAGGCCCTCCAGGGTAGAAAGTATGAGACTGAACTAAAGGATTTTTAACAAAAGAGACATTTTATAGCTCGGAAGAATATTTTAATGAACCTTTTTAATTTTTATTAAAATGTGGAAATTTAATTTGTGTTTTTTTATATGTATAAAATGTGTTTTTTTTAAATTTATTTCTGTACTGTTATAACCTTATGATTGGTATTTAAATTAATGTCTTCCTTCCTAGAGGGGCCCCCAAGCTAGACTCATAAAACTAATGGGCAATGCTTCAGTTGCTCAATGTACATTTCGAATTTATCAACAGGATTCATTGTAGTGATGTACAAGGCTCGAGGCGTCCAAGTCCTGCCTAGAGCTCGGTGTCGTTTACAGGGCTCGCCTCGTTTGTATGGCGCCCGAAGATTCGGGAGTCTTTTGCAGAGCTTGAGCCTTTTTGAAAGCTCGAGCCCTATTGGGTGCTCGATCGATTTCGAAGCATTTTCAGGGCACGAGCCTTTTTTAGCACACTAGTCTGTTTGCGCTCTAATTTTAATGGATGCTGATGAATGAAAATAAAGAGGTAAAGCACAATAGATTAAGCATTAACAGTGGACTTTATGACATAATACATTCGTCTTTTTGAGTGTTTTGATAGTAAAGTTGCGAATCCACCCCCATCTTCCAAAATTTCATAGGAAACATGTCTTTTATAATTTACTCTATATCCTAAGCTTAGTAGACTAACCTTAAGTTTCCGTTGGACTGTCTCCAGCTAACGCGGTTTTTAACACTACTTTGGCTGAGGTTTCCAAAACTGTTTGCATGACGCAGGCCTGGGAGGCTGCTCTCGCTGCCAAAGCGTCTCAGCATACCCAATCTCTGTTTAACTGCTTGCTGGAATAATCAAAAACATATTTTGTAAAACCAAGCAACACAAACAATGGCTTTTATTTTTAATTAAAAAAATGTTTATTTCGGATTTGCATCCATAGTGTTAGTAACAGTTTACTTAATTCTATGTTAGTAGCTAATAAAAATTATTGTATTGTAACTTATCCTAGTGTCTTAGCAATATGGACACTGGTGTTGACGGTGATGATTGGTGACGACCCAACTAAGAGTTTTGTTGTGTTAGGAATGGTTTCTCGTCAGTAGTTTAATGGAGCTTAGGAATAGAACCACAACATTTCTGATTTAACACACTGCTTGCTGAACTAATCAAAAACATATTTTGTGAAACTAAACAGCACAAACAAAAGCACTTACAACTAATTTCATCCAGAAACAAAGCTTTCTGGATTAGGAATATGTTCATTGAGTTCACATCAGTAGTAAAAAATAATACTATTTAATTTTGTTGCACCTGTTCTTCTGCAAAGCTTAAAGACGTCCTGTTTGGGTCGTAGGTAAAATATTTAAAGACAATGCAAAAGTGCTTATTTAACAAGTTTACTAGAGTAAACATTCATTTCATTTCATACTCTTACGGTGCTATGGAACTGAACTGATTGACCAGAGCATTATATTAGTCTTATAAGGTTGATTTTAAATCTAAATACAAATATTTTAACAAAATCATAACTTTTGCCTTGCAACTTGAACAACAGAGCAATATGCGTTAGCAAGTTGTTGCTTATAAGTATACAAAATTGCATTAAAGTCTTTGTTACTTCTTACTCTTAAAAATTCTTTGAACATTTACTTTGCAAAAATGATAGTGAGTATCTAAGCTTAACTTATGTTACATATTATATTAAAATGTTGTTACAAAACATATAAATCCACAAAGATTTCTTGTCAATTGGTGTTCGCAGTAAAGAATTCTAAATATGTGGATTTAGTTTTAAAACGCAATATGGCTTCCAATTGTTCACGTGGGAGGCCTGTGCCCAGCAGTGGGACGTTTATAGGCTGTTGATGATGATGGCTTCCAATTTACATTTGTGCATTGCCAATCATAATAATGATATCTTTCTGCCCAAAAGCCAGCAACCTTTAAAGAGATAATGAGCCCATGTGCAGTATCTGATTCATTTGGTATCACAAAGTAGGCCATGTATGTGTAGGAAAATAACAAGGTCATGACATGAATGGTTTAATATTTATGGAACTTTGTCATCCATAAGTATCAACAATAATTCAGTACATTGCACTTGTGTAAATAAAAATTCATATAACAAATAGGTACCTATTGAAGTTAAAGTATGTTATGAAAGTACATGTTAACATAACCTTGGACATTATATTTGAAGGACCTTTTATTACATAAAAGGAATGGACAACCTACTCATTTTTGTAATACATTGGATAAAGTAGACCACACAATATATGAATAAAACATAAAACTAATAGGAAAGTAGATAATACATAATAATAAGTAAAAATGTAAGGTTTGGTACCTTCTAGAATTATCAGTAGCACTACACTGTTCGGAACCAAATTTGTTGCTACAATGATGGGTCACAACAATATTATAATTTGATCGACAATATTTGCATTGAAATTATATATAAATAACAATATTATACATAATAAAATAATTGTTTCACTACTTTCACATTAATATAAAGTGAGAACACCATTTACAACACTATCATAATTTGTGTTTTATTTATTTTTCCAACTCCTGTTCTAAATGATGGTGGGCATTTAGAAAAGTTTTAGTAAGTAATCTGACACTTCAATAACATTTTTTTAACGAGGTGCAGGTTACAAATTACCAGGTTAGTAACATGTTTTTTAAATTAATTTTCAAATTAATGGTATACACATCCCTGGGATTTCAGAATTAAGTCAATATAGACATAAATTGTATACTAAACAATGTAGTTGTTACCCTATTGGCTTGCATCTCCAAGCGGCGGGCGATCAGCTCCATTAGGTTACGATTTTTATAGTTGAAGTTCTGGTTGAAGTAGGATCCGATGATTGGACGCCGACGCTGTCTCATGACGGCCGGCACTGGGACTGCCGCTGCCAAAATTGTAAAACGGTCGTTCAAGCTCATGCTAGTAGCTTGAAGACCATGCACTTTATCTATCACCATACTGCCGAACTAAATCTACGCGGGTAGTAGAATGAAAAAATGACTGTTAGAAAGAAAGACTACTGGCTCTTGAAGCATAAAACATTACAGCATTAACAAGACCTACAAAAGACAGGTAATTTTATAAAATTATAAATTTAGCTGACAAGAAAATTTTTGTCGTTCACGCTCACGCACAACGCGCGTCAATCAAATTGCTTTTTCTTTCAGGTAGGGTAGGCAAAGAGATCAAGCACATAGAACTTTGTATTCAGAGAATTTCATTTTGTTGTTGAAGATTATTCATATACTTTTCTCTATCTCAACGATGATCTCGACTTCCATTTGAGAGATTGGTGGGAGACCTTTGCCCAGACCCAGGGATTAGTGTCGATTTCACGTTTTTTGTTATGCCCTCTTTTAGTGCGTAATTAGAGCGTAATTAGTGCAAACACAAAATAATTAATGCCTCTTTAGTTTAAGAAATACAGACCTTTTTTAGTGTGTACGCTGCCATCACGATCAAGCTGGCGTACACGTGATCGTTCACGAAAACTACTTATTTTATAGCAATGAAATTTACACACACATTTAGTTCCTAATTAGTGCCCCCCCGCTATGCAAAATTTCATAAGGATTGCTCTTAAAGGAACGAAGAACAAGAATTGTGAATAGCATTTCGAGCTGGCATCTATTTAGCGTACTCATATTAGTGCTTAAGAAAGCGAGCTTCTCTTTTTATGATTGTTATATGTTGTTTTAGTGCGTGAAATTCTGGCTCTGTCAGTAGAAATAGTTTCGCAGTGGAACTATGTAAAAAAATATGTTAAGTTCTAGGAACAAATGTGTGGTCATATAGTCGCACGCAATAGTAATATTATTAGTGACATATCATATATATTACATAAAGAGATATCGTCATCATCATCATCATCATCATTATCATCAGCTCATTTTATGTCCCCACTGCTGGGGCACGAGCCTTTCCTATGGATGGATAGGGAGAACGGGCCGTAAACCACCACGCGGGCCCAGTGCGGATTGGTGGTTGTTAACGACTAATGCAGCTAATGCAGCCGGAACCAACGGCTTTACGTGCCTTCCGAAGCACGGAGGAGCTCGAGATGATAAACTTTTGGTCACTGATCCGATGACCGGCCTTTGCGAAAGTTGCTTAACCTCAGCACTCGCAGACCGAGCGCGTTAACCACTGCGCCATCGAGCGAGAGATATCGTAACTTTTTATTAGTAAGTTTATTGGTTTAGCCGATTAGCAGTTCTCAAACTTCTTTTGAATAATACTCGAAATCTGCTGGTTATACTGTGATGTCACTCTAGCGCTAAAGTCTATAAAAAAAATAATTCCAATATTGTTGAATTGAGTAGAATGAATATGACCATAATAATAATACCTACTGTAAAACAATGACAATTACCAATACATCATCAACAGTTCATTTTAATGTCCCCACTGCATACGAGCCGTCATTCAGCATACTGGGCACGAGCCATCTCAGTGGATGGAAGCACCATATAGGGAGAACGGACTTTAGGACTCTTTCAATTTAGACGTTTCGTGTTGGTCCGCTGACCGAAACAGTCGCTTGACACCCGCACGACCGTTTTAATATGGAACGCAGTGCAAACGTGCGGTTGAGGCAGCCATCCGACAAACATCTAAATTGAAGGAGCCCTTACACTACCACGCGGGGACAGAGCGGATTGGTGGTTGTTAACGAATGCTAATGCAGCTGTATCCAACAGAATTACGGGGACGTAGTTAGCTTAAAAGATCCAACCCACATAATGTCACTTATGACTTATGAGATATCGACGTTTAAAGTTTAAACTGTCATTGCATCAAGATGTAGGTAATATTTATATATTTATGTTTTTGTGAAATAAAATTTGTAAAAATGTATTGTTTTTATTCAAATAAATTTAATTCAGTTCATTCCAATATTTACTGAGTTATTATGGAAAAAGTGGGTTTGGATCCTTTTTGGTAAATGTTATTTTCCATGATGTTATTCTCATGATGTAATTCTCAAAAACGATTCAGCAAAGTTAATTATTAAGGGATTTATTAAAACATCAAAATTATTTAAATAAAATTATATTTTTATGGTTCCTTAAACTTTTTTGCTACAGCTACAGTCTACAATTTTTACTTCATTTTATTTTTTGTCATTAGAAAGTCAAATTAAAAAAAAATAATTAAATAATTCGCCATGTTTTTTAAATTTCTTCATCATCTTGTGATTCTATATTAAAATCGGGCTCTTTACCAAAACCCTCAATGTCCTAAAGGCTATCATTACCTCTGAGTTACATATAAAAGTCTAAGCAATCCTTAGGGATAAACTTAAAAAGAGATTTCAAGTCATCCAATTTTGCTTGGGGAGTTTCTTTGCCGTTTGGCCATAATAAACTTAAATCACTTTCGAGTATTTGTGATTTCTTGAGATCTTGGTACTGTTCCTCATTTTGTATTTTAATATAATTACTGTACATCTCTTCTTTTTTAAGCAATATTTCTTTAGTCTGAAGCCAGTTGACTTTTGCCTTATTCACATAAACTTTTCTATTTACTATATTTTTCTATTTTTTTGTGCTAAGAAAGTCTTCAACTGTAATGCAATATTAGTGAACATGTGAACTGAGGGCCCACCTCACAGAATGCTGATTTGCCTACCTGGAGCTATTGTGACGGAGATATGAAACCTTATTTTAGCCTTTATATTCATTGTACCGGATTCCTGGAAGAAGGATGGATCAATTTCGGTGGGCCCTCAGTCTACATGGATTTTGAGGTTAAAATGTCAAAAATCGTCTTTTCTGCGTAATCGCATGAATGTACCGAAAAGATGACCATTCCAAACCAATGTGACAACATATGTGACAGCTACAAATACATAAAACAACTAAAAATGATAATTGGGTCGAAGATATAAGCAATTATTTATTTGACAATGGGTGAACTGAGGGACCACAATCTAAACTTCTAAAATCATCGTGAATCTTGCATGAAAATATAAATTAAACAGAGATTCTAAGTTATTTAGTCATGCCAAATGCCTCATTTACCAATTAACACCAGTATTTCAATAGTTTTAGAGAACATTGAAAATTTTATTACAATGGATAACGACTGTAAAGGGTGACCATAATTTTAATAATTTAAGGATAAGTCCCTCCTTTAAGAAATTGCTGTACGGTCAAATACACGCAAGCAGCAGCGCCTCCTGGCGACATACGAGAAGAATTAAGATTTTGCTCTACAAATTTTCGTTCTGTTAACGTGATCGAATGAATACGCCGATAGTTAACAAAACTCACACTCAATACTCTGGAATACTTTTACATAATAAAGGCTGCTAGCTGCAATTTGTCGTAACGATGGGCGATTGTTGTCAAAAACAATTGAAGTAGGTATTGAAATAATTCGTTAAACGATTGTGTTCGAATAAGAACCAAAATTATTCGATAGTTCGTCTAATGTAAATTGTAACTAGGGTAGTTTTACCAGTGTTCGACAGGAACCAGAGTGCCTAGTGTGTTATCTTTGACATAAGATAACGTTTACAAAAACGAGAATTAGTATGGCATTGAAGCAGCGCCTTCTGGCGACATACGAGAAGAGTTAAAGTTAGGTAATATAAATTTTCGTTTTCTTAAACGTTATCGAATGGATAGTAAACAATACTGGGCAAAAGGTCACCATCATATAAATTTAGTCATCGCTACAATTGATGAGTATTGCCTTGAATGAAGTAGTAGATCTACTTCATTTACTATTGATTGATGATTGTAATTTATTCTTTGAATATAAAAGTTGTACAAAATGTTCTGATTTTCTGAAGCTTTTAAGGTATCTAATTTAGTATTGGTAAAAATATAAAAACATAAGAAATCTTTTTTACATTGTTAACTTAATTTTATCGTATGTACCCTAATAAAATTGTTTTATTAGATTACTACTACATATACATAATTTATGTCCCTTGAAACATTATTTTAAAATACTTATAATAATTATAAGTTAAACAATTTACTAGAAAAAGTTGATTGGAACTCCACGTTAAATATGACCTGTCCAGATAAAATATACGAGTTTATTACTAAAAAATTTAGTGATTGTTATAATGAATCTAAATATGAACAAAAAGTAAGTGCTTCAAAACGTAATACACATAAATGGGTCAATAAAAATATTATTAATCTAACTAAAAAGAGAGACCAATTATACTCAGAGTGGATAAAAGACACTAGTAACAAAGAACTTAGAATAAAATACAATAAATTAAGAAATAAAACAAATAAAGTTATATATAAAAGTAAAAATATGCATATTAGGAGTGAAATTAACAAATGTAAACGAGATACAAGAAAGATGTGGCAAATAATAAACAATATATCAGGCAAGATATCAAACTCAATTGATAAGTCGATTATAAAAGCATTTAGTGAAGAAAAGTGTCAAAAAAATATAGCTAACAATTTCGCCAACAAGTTTCAAAATAATGTTAAATCTATTATTCCTAATTGCCCACATAATCTACTGAGTAAGAGTGAGTATACGAAATCAATAGACAAATCAATGTTCTTTCCAAAAGCTACACACAAAGAAATACACAACATTTTAAAACACACCAATCCGTATAAAGCTCCAGGTGTTGATGGTATTCGAGCTGTTGATATATTGAGATTATCTGATAGACTAGTGGGCGCTATAACGCAGTTTATAAACACCAGTATAGCCACTGGGTGGTACCCCCAGCAACTAAAAACAGGTATAGTTCGGCCTATCCATAAAAGTGGAAGCACACGAGACTACGGTAATTACCGTCCAATTACTATTTTACCGGTTTTAGATAAGGTTACTGAAAAATTTATATGTGGCAAAATACAAAAATTTTATTCAGTTAACAACATTCTGTCTTCGCAGCAATATGGCTTCCAGCCAAATAAAAGCACAACGCTGCTGTTGTCTCGTTTCACGGATGACCTTAATAAGTGTTTAAACGAAAAAAGACATGTAATTTTAGTCTTTATTGATTACGGAAAGGCGTTTGATACGTTACGTCACGATTTGCTAATTGATAGGTTAGATAATAATGGAATAAGAGGCAACTTGTTGGGGTGGTTTAAGAATTATCTTAGCGACCGTAACTACCAAGTCAAAATCGGTGACATGTTTAGTGACAAGATCAAAGTCACTGAAGGAACCGCTCAGGGGTCTGTAGTAGGCCCTTTGCACTACTTAACGTATGTGAATGACCTCCAAAATGTTATTAGGTATTGCACTGTCTACCAGTTTGCCGATGACACATGCTTATTAGTAGCCGACAAAGATCCCTTATCCGCTCAGAAACTTATACAGGCCGATTTCAATGCAATATGCAAGTGGTCGCATGATTCCGGACTGGTACTTAACGCTAATAAAACTAAACTCATTCACGTCCGCTCTAGCCAAAATCGTTATCATGCCAATGCGATTGTCAAAGTTGTAGCCCATAGTCATGACTGCCTTCACGCTTTAACATCTACACACTGTACTAACAACTGCCTCGAAATCGAGCAAGTAACCGAGCACACATACCTTGGGCTGGTCATAGATAATAGGTTCAATTGGGCCAAACATATCAAAAAAGTATGCGGCAAACTTAGGGCTATAATGGCAAAACTTTTTATTATTAAGTGTAAAGTGCCTTTTGATATTCTGTTACAAATGTATCATGCATTAGTAGACAGTGTATTATCTTATGGTCTAAGCAGCTATGGTCGTACGTATAAAACATATCTGGATCAGATATACAATATTCAATATAGGATTCTTAAATTATTAGTTCCCCCGAAAATAAAAAACAAATATTCAGAAGATGCTACGAGGCTTTTTAAATACTGTGGTGTTCTACCTATACATACTAAAGTCAAATGTGTCCTGCTTCTTGAGCAGTTTTTTAACGAAGACATTAAAATCCCAGTAAAACATGTAAAAACAACTAGAAGCATTACTAATAAAAAACTTTTAATTCCAAAATTTTGTAACAAATATGGTAAAAGAACCTCAAAATATTTAATACCCCACCTCATTAATAAATTGCCTAATGATATTAAAGATAAAATAAACGAAAAAAACATTAAAAAACTAATTAAAAACCACTATGTTACAACATTGTAACATAGTTCAACATTTTAAGCGCCAGTTATAACGGAGCGTCCTGTGCAAGTGCGCACGCACACGTAAGTTGTTTCTGTGTACACGCGCGCATGCAGTGACGCGGTGCAACGTTGTCAGTTCTGCATCGATGGAATAGTTATCTCACAAATGTATTGCCTTTTTGTCTTTTACCGTCATTTTATTATGTTACTGTTACTAATTCAATTACTTATCTTTATATTGAGAACTTAGTATCTAGACAAACCTAATATAGGCTTTAAGATACTACTAACCAATATTTGTAATTATATTTTGTTTGATAAATAAATAAATAAAAAAAAAAAAAAATTGTATACAATCTGTAAAAAAATAAGCAATAATATTTAAGGGTGCGTACATTCAAGACTTCACAGTTTAAATATCACCATTAAATGTGGTAAAAAAATTCAATATTTTTTTAGTAAGGTTGTGTACAACCCTACTTTGCTATTGATTGACAAGCGCAAGTGCAGTAAACATGGAATCATCGATTTGCTACTTTTGTGTTATTAATCTTTGAAATAGCGATTATTGCCCCTTTAAACAAAAACTTGAGCTCCTTTTTGTCTAAAAAATATAAATTACTCAGCTACCTATTACTTGTGAAAAAAAATCAGTTATCACCAAACATGTAGGCTGCTCAAATTTTATTGCTTATATTTTTTACAGGTTGTATAAGGTCACATTTTATCAACTGCAAATATTTTGACAAAACATCTAATTATATCAGAGACATAAGAAGTAGCATTTAAAAAAAATCAGGCTAGTTTTTTTTACTTTTCCTAACACAAAAATTATAATATTTTTAAGAGTGGTCTCTCTGTAAGCTCCTTTGAATGAAACTACTGGCACGTGCAAGCAGTGAAGGCATTGCGGCCTCTCTGTTTCGGTTCCTTTGAATTGAAACGAAAGTGCTTTATTTTACTTTTTAATCGAAATGTCTTTTGGCGTTTTTCTTGAAAAGTAGCGTATAAAAATTTAAGATTTTTTCATAAAAATAATTTATATATGTTGTTGATTTTCCTCAAAATATGTATTTGCAGTTGATAAAATGTGACCTTAGATACTTGTATATCTACATGTGCTGTGATATGAAAAGGTCAATAAAAATATAAAGACAACTTTATATACAATTACTTATGTGTTTTATTGACTCTTCCTTTAATTTTAAACTACATGATGAATTCCTAAAAGTACGTACCGTTTGGATTTGGCGGTGCTTGTCCTATTGCAAAGATCGTGTTTAAAGACTCCTCATTTAATTTTTAAACTACATGACGAACTCCTAAAAGAACGTATACTTACCGTTTGGATGTGGCGTTGCTTGTTCTATTGTAAAGATCCGATAACTCGACGGGCTGGCGCAGTGACTATTTCTAGTTAGGTTAATTTATAATACGAGTTTTTCGGCATAATTTTGGGATCATGATAAAAAGTGTATTTTCTCCCGCATATATTTTTAAAGGAGGGACTTATCCTCAAATTATTAAAATTATGGTCACCCTTTACAGTCGTTGTCCATTGTAATAAAATCTTCAATGTTCTCTAAAACTATTGAAGTACTGGTGTTAATTGGTAAATGAGGCATTTGACTTGACTTATTTAATATAATATTTTGGTGGGTAGATTAAAAGTTATTTATATTGATTTTTAAAATAAACTTTTTTTCTATTAAAATATGCATAAAGCATTAAAATTAAACTATTAACATTTTGGATCAGTATAGCGATTTATGAGAAACAACATTTAAAAAAATGTAAAATTATCAATAATGAGCCAACCATAAAAACGTAATACCTAGATAAAAACCAAGTGTCATTCAACCAAAGAGTATAGTAATATTCAACATTAAAGTAAGAAGACGCAACTAAGGGCATCTTTTTTTACTTTTATCCTTACGCAACGACAATGCCAATGGAAAAGTAGCTCTAGATGAACTTTTTCCAAAACGTTCATTTGTCAGCGATAAATATCTTCCCAGCGTCACGCCTTTGGTCGTCACCGCTGTCAAAACGTGGTCAAAACCTACCGCGATATAAATGAAAAGCTTCGATCGCTCGTTCGCTCCAAAGATCGATCGTTGCGCCAACGTATTTCCCAAATCAGTGTCGTTAAAATATTTAGCGTGAAACGAAATGTTCTGAACGTGACGTTTTTGGTCGAGGTTTGGTTTTGGTAATGTCGTTGAACGTCATTCCCAGTTACTGGAATCGAGGCCCTGCATCAACCGGAAGGTAAGCGACCCCGCCTTGCGGCCAACCCATCGCTCCAGGACGGGCTGCACCGCTAATCTAAGCTAACATAACCTAACCGCTCTAAACATAACCAACCCTCACTTTTCTGTTCTGTGACGGGAGGCTGCGCCTTTAGAGGCCCTCTAGTGGGGGGCTGCGCCCCGTCTTCTCCGTTCGTCCTGATCAAAACCTGGCCAACACCT
The DNA here is from genome assembly GCA_963082485.1 of Eudonia mercurella. Taxonomy (NCBI): domain Eukaryota; kingdom Metazoa; phylum Arthropoda; class Insecta; order Lepidoptera; family Crambidae; genus Eudonia; species Eudonia mercurella. The sequence goes on from OY720042.1 coordinate 15,673,249, forward strand.
GGTTTTAATTACTCTGCTTCTTATGTGATAAACATTATAAATTATGCCCGGACCATTTGATTGTTTCAATAGTTGTAATCACACTGCCCTCTCATATTGGGCATTATTTAAACTGCGCGGGCATTTATCATTTGGTCCAACGAGAGAAAAAAACTGAGAGTGACTGAATGTCACGCTTCAAATCTTCACCCAACAATATTATACTTTTGTGGCTGTATGGTAATGGTCTTTAAGTCTTCCTTACATGAGAGAAGAATAAAAAAGAAACTTAAAAAATATTAATATGTTTTGAACTTTTGAATTTGCTGATAGAGATTGTATCTTTTTACTTAAAATGTTACTAAAGCACATAACCACGCATGCAATTAATTAATTGACAATGTGTAACCTAAGGCAATGTTGATGTTAAGTTTTTTAAATTGCGGTTTTTATAAATGAACATTACAAAGAGGTTAGCGAGCTAAGTGTGGTGTGTACCATGAAGTTGGATTCCTATAAAAACGGAGGCCGCGAGGAAAGGAGGCTCATTTCGATTCAACCAACGATGTCGGAGGTTGCTAACAACGCGCCAGTTGATGAGAATTGTTTGTTCGATATGGACGCGTGCTATGAAACATTTGACAAGGATGGGTGAGTTTTCCATGAAAGTCTAATGTTTTTACGCATTTCCTATCAACACTATCATGCATAATATTTTAAAAAATATGTTTTTTTTTGTTATTCGTGAAAAAATCATAGCAGTTCCAAATTTATATTTAAATTAAATTGCATATTATGTCTGTCATAAAAAGTTGTAAAAGTTTACAAAACATTATTTCATTGAGGCCAGCATTCAGTTAAAATAATGTAGGTAATGTATTTCTCTCCTCTGATAGGTACAGACTTTTTGATGAGATAGAAATGTTTATAGTAATGCTAAACCTTTTTATTAGGATGTTATCTGTTATTCATAAAAATATTGTGGTTTTTAATATTGTTTTATATTTTAATTATAACATTAACATACTTTCCTTTCAGTTTTGGTGGATGTGAAAGTGTTTTAACTGTAAATGAGTGTACCTATTATTGTCATTATCAAAATAAAACTTTAAACAACCCACTTCCTTCCCAGGACAAACAGGGCCATAACCCACATTGGTGACCAAAGTCCTGTAAAATAAAGATTAAACAAAAATAAACACATAATTCATAATTTATAAATTATTTATTGTTCACAATATGGTACATTTGCCCAATATGGGTTTTTGAATGCTTACAAATTTGGCACACCCGAACTATTAACAAATAATATTTCATCATCATTATCATCAGCCTAAATTAGTCCACTGCTGGACATAAGCCTTTTCAAGTGCAAGCCAATGAGCATGATTCGCAGCTACACTCATTATCAAGTCTCCTCAAACTTAAAGATCAAACGTACATCTAAACATTTATATTTAAAAATTTATTTAAGCCTTTGATTTTGGATACACTTTTTTAGTGTTCATAATATTGTGATTTATTTACAAAAACAAGGCTTTATGGCTCAATAAAATATTTTTTAAGGAAAGCTTAACATTTAATTACCAATTTAATTAATTAATTCCAATGATAGTCTTAGTATGATATTATTATTATTATATCAGCCACAACTTTCCCACTGCAGGACAAAGGCCTCCTCTGATAATATAGAAGTGCTTATTTGTAATCGTGTACTTTTTTATGACTACATTTTTATTCCACATTTTACATATATAATTTTAACAATACAAACACAGAATAAAAACAAAAGGTCATATTAAGTGGGTAAAAAGATTTTGTAAAAATTAATTTTTTGGCCACCCATACATTTCTAGAAGCCATCTTAGATCATAGAAGATACTAAGTAAATGCAGTTAGTTAATTTAATAGAACCAAAGATCCTTTAGTAGGTGTTAAACACTGATGGAGAAACTAGTTTCAAAATGTTCAAAATAATTTTTAACGCAATTTTTGTTGTGAACAAATAAAAAAACAAATGTTGAAAAAATTTAACGCTAAGTTAGGAAATTTTTTCAACATTTGTGTTTTTTTTTTTAACTAGTTTCAAAGCGAAAATGCGGAAGAACCGTAACACGTCGGGAGGTGAAGGCAAAGCGTCTTCCCGTTGTTTGATAAATAAATAACCTTTGGGTTTTCTGCGAGAATACTTCTCGAGTGAATAAGATGTGTTAATAATAAAAACTTGCTATAGCATTCACGAACCCGCCAAAGCTACGTGCTACGTACGCTACAGGAGGGGCTGACAAATAAACATATAATGTTTATTTTTTCTGTCTTCTGTCGCTTATATTATACTAGCTGTTCCCCGACCCATCGCGTCGCCCGAATGCGCTAGGTATTAGCTTAGCGTTTTTTCTGTTTTTTTGCTTGGCTCTCAAGGGTCATAGCGTGATGTTAATAGCCTATTTATAGCCTCTCACAAAAATTGGGCTATCAAATGCAAAAAGATTTTTTGAAATCCGACTGGTAGTTCTAAGAGATTATCACGTTCAAACGAAAAAGACCGGCAACACATTTGCGATTCCTCTGGTCTTGCGGGTGTCCATGGGCGGCGGTGATTGCTTCCCATCAGGTGACCCACCTGCTCGTTTGTCTCCTTCTAATATAAAAAAACTTCAGCAAAAATCATCAATGTCGGACCGTATATCGACTACTACGAGTATGACGTTAAGGTAAAAAAAATAAAACACTTGAAAAGTTGTTGTTTATAACTAGTTTTAGTTAGAAGGCTTGGCATTTCCTAGAAGATACATAGTTTCAAGATGATACCAATCACCGTCTAATCAATCAATATTTATTTATCCTGTCAAGAGCCGATGTGTGATATGATATCACTATTATAGATCTCGTAAATCTCCTACTTAAGCGTGTAGATTTGTTTTGATTTGAGTAGGTAGTAAGTTTGTTACTTTATCAATGGTACTGTTTTGAAAATCTTATATAAAATATTAACGCACAAACATATTTTGTTAATTTTCTTTCTCCGAACTTTTTAATATAACATACAACCTCATTATATAAAATGTTTTAAATAATTTTAACGCAAATTTTGTTGCGAAACAAATTACAAAAACACAAATGTTTAAAAAATTTCATTCTTTCAAAGTAAAAAGTAAATAGTGTTGAATAATTTCGGCGGGCTGGTTAGAACCACGATAGCTCAATTGCAGGAGCACCTGACCCGGTATGTCAGAAGGGTGCAGGTTCAAATCCTGCTCGTGGAAATTTTTTCAATGTTTGTGTTTTTCTCATTATATTATTTTCCGGGGTTTTATGCTCGGTACCCTATCCGCCATATTCGGGAACTTAATACATGTAACGGTGCTCGCCCACGCCCGACTTTTTGTAGAACGGACCTATTTTTTTGTCTAATTATTTTATCACCTATTTTGTGTCGCGACTTTTTAAAGGACGTGTGCGTTGTAACATAGAAACGTTTATAACGTTAACGTTATTTTTAACGTTTTTTCCATACGTTTCATTTACACCGACTAAAAAAAATCGGTCACCCGATTATCGGACGTGGGCGCGGCACTTAAACATTACTTACATTTATTTATACAGTCACAAACACAGTTACGTACACAACAATATATCCTGCCTACCTACGACCTAGCATAATATGTGCTGTTCAGCCTGATCACGACCGCTACCTCCCCAGGGACGGCAAGCTGAACTTTGAGGAGTTCCGGCTGATCTGCAAGGCGCTGTTCCGCAACGACAAGGGCCACGTGTACCCTCTGCCGGAGGAGCGCGCGCGACACATCTTCCAGGTCTTCGACAAGAACGCCGACGGGTTCGTAGACAAGGAGGAGTTCACCTTCTGCTGGCACCATTGGATCAAAGTGGTAAGTGTACGCATACCACTGTGCCCGTGCGGAAGACACGTAAAGCCGCTGGTCACCCTTATGCCTGGTGGTAGGATTCTGCCTTACTGGCGTCCACTGTATTAAATTGCTGCGTTACGGTTTGAAGAGGACAAGATCCAGTGGAGTGGCAGGGCATAGAGGCAGAAGAACTGAATATTCAAGGTCAGCGCTTGGTGTCGCAAGCGTGGCGGGTATCCATCAGTCGGGATTGAGACGTAGAACTCGTTCAATTTAGGCGTCTCCTTACGTACCGCTGCTGTTTGGTATCTTATTAAACGATAACAGCACGACTGCATTTATATGGTGCGCAGTACAATCTCGCGGCAGTGATTCATACGGATACGGCACGAAACCACAGAATACATAATAGTACAAGACGAAACGTTGAAAGAGCCCGTATTCTTGTTTGTCGACTCAGAGCCTAGCGTGTTTTTTGACATTCGATCATCATCATCATCAGCTCATTTTATTTCCCCACTGCTGGGGCACGAGCCTTCCCTATAGATGAATAGGGAGAACGGGCCATAAACCACCACACGGGCACAATGCGGATCGGTGGTTGTTAACGACTGCTAATACAGCCGGGACCAGCGGCTTAACGTGCCTTCCGAAGCACGGAGAAGCTCGAGATGATAAATTTGTGGTCACCCATCCGATGACCGGCCTTTGCGAAAGTTGCTTAACTAGCACTTGCAGACCGGGCGCGTTAACCACTGCGCTATCGACTCTCCTCTACTCATCTACATTCGATCACGTTAACGAAAACGAGAATTTGTTTGGCAAAATTATAACTCTTCTCGTTTGTCGCCAGCAGGCGCTACTAAAATGCCATACTAATTTTCGTTTTCGTAAACGTAATCGAATGGAATAAATACATATAGTAAACAAAACTCACACTAGGCACCCAGTATCAAAAATGTTTGTGGGGTTTTCAGAGGTTACATTCAACCAATAAGCTTTTTTCGAAGCAACAAAACTAACAGTTACTATGTGATAACGAGACGTGGTGATAAAGTGTTGACATGGATATAAAGTGTTTAGCGATTATAATATAAAATGATCAGCGATTATAATTAGGTTGGGGAAAAAGTCTTTTCGCATAATAGTATGTATGAACTTGTAATAAAATCTCTTTGGCTATACTATTTGAATCTGGCTGGTTTTGGTATGATTAAAAGTTTAAATTTTAAAGAAGATAATTTCAAATTCAAATTAGGAAAATGTGCGATTTTCATTTGTTTTTCTTACTGTCATGTTGAGTGAATCTAATGAAGAAATTCGATACATTTTAAAATTTTACTACAAAAAAGGTAAAAATGCAATGCAAGCCGCGAAAAAAAATTTGCGATGTTTATGGACCTAGCTAGTGCAGCTTCTGTGAGAGTAGCACAAATTTGGTTTAAGCGTTTTCAATCTGGAAATTTTACGAGAGAGTTTGGCTGGGAGGTGTTAATGCATCCGCCGCCGCCGGATAGTCCTGACCTTGCACCTTCAGATTTCCACCTGTTTCGGTCTTCGGTCTCTTCAGAATTATTAAGGCAGTGTCAGGGTAACAAAGAGAGGACTGCCAAAACCACTTGTCGCGGTATTTTGATCAGAAGCCCCAAAATTTCTATAGCAATGGGATCACGTCCCTACCTACAAGATGGCAAAAAGTTATTGAACAAAATGGCACCTACATACTTTAGTTAAATGTAAATAAACTATACTAAAAAATGTGAAGAAACTTTTTCTCCAACCTAATGATATAAAATGGTCAGCGACTTTGGTTACTGTCCGTACTTTAATTCCTCAGACATGCAACAATGAGTTGTCACGAACTAAAAAGACATATGTACTTACTTACACTTATTTATTACATAGTAAAAGGTTATGATTTTCCTGCTATTGTTTAACACGTTGTCTGCTGAAAACACATTAATAGTTAAATGATTATGTCATGAACACAAATAAGTACCTAGTGATAATTGCTAGTTGCAAATGTGTTTTTTCTCCTTTTTTTTTTCTTTTTGTTGATGGCTTTGTGCGATTAGCACATTTAGCCAGTGTCAAAGTAATTTTTCTAACAAGTAATACATAAATAAATAATATTTCTTTTCTGTATGATGATGATGAATGATAATAGAAATGAGAAGTGAGAAATGATATACCCCCCCAACCCCTCGAGTATCTCAGTAAAGATGTGGGGCTTTACTAAGTCCTCGGGCGGACTTCTTGAGAGAATTTGAAAAGTGACGTTGCACTGTTTTGTTTAATTTGCCAACACTCATGCACTCTCACGAACACTTAACGGTTAATAATCCACCATTATTTCACATTAATATTCGATGTAACACAAATTTTCGAAAATAAAACAAAACCGCAGACATGACTCTTCACTTCCCGCCAAGAAGTCCCTTTTTTCTCCTTATTATGGAAAACAAGCTAATGACTTGTTTTTACTTTCCGTGTATTGACCTACTTTATTGGTTTACTTGTATTAGTCTAAAATAATCTTGTCCCACAAACGAATAACATAATTTACATTATATTAAAAAAAACAAATGTTGTAAAAATTTCCATGAGCAGGATTTGAACCTGCACCCTTCTGTCATACCAGGTTAGGTGCTCTCCCAATTGAGCTATCGTGGTTCCGGTATGTCGGAAGGGTGCAGATTCAAATCCTGCTCGTGTAAATTTTTTCAACATTTGTGTTTTCGTAATTTGTTCGCAACAAAATTTGCGTTAAAATATAAACAAAACAAAAACAATTATATTATATTGATAACGTGTTTGACAAAGTAACATTAAAAAGTAGACGTACGAATGGCGGTCAAATCGCTAAAGTGATCTCTTCCAGTCAACGTTTGAATCGACAAGATATTACCTTATAATAAAACAGACAGAGAGAAAGAAAGAGAAATTGAAAGAAGGGTTAGATTTGTGCCATTATAATTGTAACTATTTAATCTGTTATTAAACAATATTATTAAAGGTTGCCAAGTGCCTATTCAGTTCACTGCTTACTTTGACAAAGGAGTAAAGTATGAAGCGAGTTTTGTGGCTGACTGTACCAGCTGCGCGTGTTGTTCCAGATAGTGCGTCCGATCAGCGCGTTCCTGATCGTGGACGTGCAGAACGACTTCATCTCCGGCACCCTCAACATCAGCAAGTGCAACGCGCAGCAGGACGGCAGCGAGGTTAGTACATTACTATATGTATATCACTTTTCGCGGCTGTTGACGTTATTATCATATCTCTCTTATCTAGCTTCAAAAATTATTTCATTATTCTACTTCATACCTTTATTGAGATGTCGCTATGGATTTGAATCCATCTGGCCCAACAATGTGCATGCATATTGATGTGGTTGACTGTACCTGATGTTGAGATGGTCTGTGGTAGCGTTTTATGCACTTGGCTGTCCACACACACAGACACAGATGTCCACTATTTTGTCATAGCATTATGGATGCATTATTATTTTTTTATATAAGTATATTTTTTAAATAGTATAAAAAAGTACAATGTATACATTATTATATTATTATTAAGTATAGTCATATTATAAATCAAACATTGTAAACCTGTTTGTGGTCCAAAATAAATTTAAAAAAAACCCGGCGAGGGTTCTCTGATGTTTTAGTTTATGAATTATTGAATATACCTGAAAAACACCATATGTCCAAGATATTGACGTTGTTTGTTTCTAAGTAAAATTGCACGGTGATAACCCTCGATCCAGCTAATACATTGCTCTTGGTCGTCGACCTCATGATCCAACAAAAAAAAGTCAGAATATGCCAGGGTTGAACAAACATAATTAAAAAATCTAAATTTGAGTTTAAGTTTGGAAAAGTAAATATACGCGGGTAATATGATTTTGTATGTTATCGCTGTGTTCTTTGTACATAGTTGCATAACTGTTTCGGGTTAATACACCTATTATATTATAAAACAACCTGTATTGTATAAACAGTTTTCTAAGTATTATGGATAATTAATTCAAAATAATTAAGTCATATTCAATAGAAATTTATAAAGAGTTTACATTGCGTCGGTAAAAAATCTACCTAAGTGCTCCAAATGCGCTTACTATTATTTTAACACTAAATGGTTTTCCATAATTTATGTAACAATCAGTTCATAAGTTTGGCATTCAATGCTCCGTATGCAAAGGTCAGGCGAGTAATTCGGTATCTGTACGGAGCTATCGATCAAACATGTGTGTTCGTACGTCGAATACGTCGATAGTAACTGCCGCTGGGCTGAGGGGATATCCATTTGTTGAATTTGTCCAATCAGAGGTAAGGGGTTAAACGATTTTGTGACGTAACTGTTTAGGTACAATGTTGAGTATCGCAAGAAAATATGTTAGTTATAGAGAAGGGAATGTAAGCCTAAAATGTTGTTAAGTATATATTTATATAATTCTAAATTTAGAACTGTATAAAATGTAAATATACAGGTTGACTTTTTTATCAACGTCCAAACTTTCTGAGATGACTCCCGTGAAACAAACAGAGTTGTTTGTTCTCGAAAATAAAATTCAGCTGTTCCATACATTTTGGTAAACAAGGTGGACCGACGATCTGGTGAAGGTCGCGGGAAGCCGCTGGATGCGAGCAGCACAAAACCGGTCGTTTTGGAGATCCTTGGGGGAGGCCTTTGTCCAGGCAGCCAGTGGACGTCTTTTGGCTGAGATGATGATGATGATACATTTTGGTCGAATGAATATTGATGTTTTGTATGGAACAGCTGAATTATATTTTCGAGTTAGGGAGTTGGTCCAATAGTAAGAGTTGTTCGTCTGTATCACGAGAGTCATCTCAGAAAGTTTGGACGGTGATAAAAAAGTCAATCTGTATAAGATGTATATACATCTAATACAGTTCTCACCATACATACATACATACATGCATACATACATACATGCATACATACATACATACATACATACATACATACATACATACATACATACATACATACATACATACATACATACATACATACATACATACATACATACATACATACATACATACATACGGCGGTGCCACCTGATAAGTTCCCGCTGCGCCCCTAGTGCTCGATTCCAACACATAGTACGTACTTACATGCCATCAAAAATGTCTATTAAATTAGACAAAAACATAGCGCTCATTTTTTTCACCAATTCATACTTAAACGCAATTTATATTATGCTACCTTCCTTATTCAAAACTCAACCATACCAAGTACTTAAAATTAAATTAATTTACAGTTTACTGAAACTTTGCAGGGACCATAGTGGCCCAAAAATTAAATCTTAAGCATCAGGGTGGGCAACGCATTTGCACTACTGAACTTGCGTTTGAGTTTTAGTGAGTGAGATACAGTGGGTGTTATAATAGGCGAAGGGTCCACTTAACATCAGATGGCTCGTCTGCTTGTTTGCCCACATCAGTTCTTTAAAAAAATAGATTTTTCTTTAAAAATATTAGATAATTGGTCCAACAACACCAAGTTCCTTGTGCTTTATTTTATCACCCTGAATGAAATAAAGTAAGCCTATACATAGCATACCTGTAATATCTAAAAAAACAAGGGCGCAGTAATAGAAGCTCGCACAGGGCGCAGAAAAGTCTATTTACGGCACTGGTTTCCAGACAGAGCATCGAAATCACCAACTTTTTATAAACTCACCGTTAGTTACCTCAACATTACATTTAGCATAACCAAAGTAGTAGCCTTTTTTCAAATAACCAAAGTAGGTTTCCGAGCTGGAATAGAAAACATCAGTGATAGGTTGCTAACCGATCGCCTGATGTGCGAGCATCTTGGAACCCACAAGGGTTCCAACTCTTACTCGGCTCTTACGATATGTACGGGAAGCTAGGCAGCTGATACGTTATTTTTAAATCCCAAACTAGCACTACATTTCAAGCATTGCAGGGTTACGGAGCATGAATAATTCTCTGATTAGGTTACAGAATAGCCCGGATGAGTCGCACTGTATTATGAGACGCTTTGAAGCGTGGACATTCAGCGTATTTACCTCTTAATGAGGGGTGTGGCTCGTTACCATTATCAAATGACTACCAAGCAGGATACACGCTACATGACACGACATGAGATAGCACGATACAGAGTTTCATCTATTTACACACGGCTGCACATGAGACTACAACAAACTGTCTTTTCTTAATAGACTTTGAACTTTATGTCTATGGCATATGGTTGAACATTTATTGAAGAAGTTTGTCAGTTTTTTTTATTCTGTAATTTTATCAATTTATTTATATATGTTATATATGTATGTGAAGTGCGGCTACACCTAGTTTTAGCCGGCTACAACTAGGTGCAGCCTAAGCATTAAGCATTTTGGTTTTGTTTTGAGATTTTCATCTTGCGTTTCTCGATTGATTCGATTATATTGAAAAAACAAAAGACAGGGATGTTGAAGTGACATTTATAATTGGGTATTGTACAAATTTTAGAAAAGTATTAGAAAATATTGTACATATTTTCTTATATCTCTTGCAAATATCATATATATTATAATATAATATAAGTAATTTAATAAAAATCAAAATATTACACATCTTCTTTTCAGAACTAACAGAACTAAACATCTTATGCAAGATAAGAAATTTAAACATAAAAAAATAAAGTTTTACTTCTTAACTAACAAAAATCAAACAAATCTTTGTTCTTTCCTCTCATAGATCTAAGTTTAACCACCGGTGTGCGGCTACACCTAGTTCTAGCCGGAGATATGTAGGATACATCTAAGTTTAACCGCATGCGGCCAGCTGCACCTAGTTGTAGCCGGCTAAAACTAGGTGTAGCCGCACTTCGGCTATTAGCCGTAACATATACACAACAGAAACATTATTAACTAAAGTTGAAAAAAAAATAATTAGAAAATTAAAAAGACCTATAAATAAAAGATGTCCTCCAGCTGTGGGCTCATGGGAACGGTCCCAAGAATGCTGGCAACATTGCCTCTTTGGATTGCCAAACTAATACGCTGGCAAAGGTGCTGCCAGCCTTCTTGTCACCGGAGGCTTCAATAACCCTTTGTTTCCGACCTAAGTTTGCGTATTTGTGCCCCCACAGTTTTTGATACATACGTTGATGTGCACGCGTTCGTACGTACGAGTGTTTACCTCTTTTTTAAGAGTTTACTAGGATTTACTAATTTATTTTTCCATCCTCGTTACTCAATACTCTATTGCATTATGTTTACAGAATAGGTTTAATACAATAGGAGCAATTATGGAACCTGTTAGGCACTGCACAGCTTAGTTAAAGAAAATAGGGCTTTAAAATGTTTTGTAAGGGAGTGTACCTATAATATTTTAAATTGGGAGTAATTATTCCAAATAATCTTATACAAGTTAATTATTAATTCTTATACCTATTATGTATGTCTTAACTACATGTCTAAATACTAATTTTAAAAAGACATTTATAATTTTATTGATTTTTTTGTTAATTTATTAAAGTAACAAATAAGGTTTTTTATCAAGAAAGCTCACTCGAAAGTGTTTTTAAATTATTTAAAGATTAAAGACAAGACAAGCAAAACACGGAATTTACTATTCAAAGCTTATAGGTATTCAGTTTATTAATACAGGGGAAATTAACAATAAAAAATGAAAATTAAAAGCATGTCAAACTTATCATATCAATAACGGTAGAAAAGTTATATCACAACTCCACAACTTTACAGCGAAAATAGATTACCCCACGCCATAGGTCTTCAAAACTTCACAATAAATTGATGTTGTGTAGCAAGTGAAAATATAATGTAACTATAAAAATAAAACAGGCAAATTGTGTCTAAAAGGAGGCTCCAGCCACTGCTATTTGTACCTACTTTTAAGTTACCCAATAAATGATTTTTTATTATTATTTTTTTTTAATTACTATTAGGCTCGAGTGAACATTCTAATTTTATTATTTAGTGCCTTATAAACAAACAAAGAATAAGCTCGGAATAGTTATTCCGTGTTTAGTCTCTTTTACTCTAATCTGAAATGATGTTCACATGACGCTTATGACGGGAACAAAACACAGAATATCTAGGTATACCAAGCTTATTCTTCGTTTATTATATACAAACTAGCTGACTGGCGAACCTCGTACCGCTTTGCCAGTGTCCATGATAACAAAACAAACAAAACGTTGACAATTTCCATGACAACAAAACAAACAAATCTTTCGTCCGCTTAAGAACACCCGTATCCCATGATGGACCCCTATAGCAGCGCCACCTACCGGGTCCAATTGTAAATCTAAACCATTCTCGAATCCACTTGAACACACACAGAAAGTTTCATCCAAATCGGTCCAGCCGTTTAGGAGTTCAATAACATACACACGCACAAAAGATTTTTATATATAAAGATAGGTTACGTTACAGTTTTGTTATGCATAGATATACGTAGCTCTTAGTGCTTTACAAATAAACAAAGAGTAAGGTCCAAATAATTATTTCGTGTTTTGTTCCCGTCATGTAAATTTATTTATTTATTTTAATTTTATTACACAAAACAGATTTACAGTAATAGCCATTCAGTTATTACATGAATTTAGTAAAATAGGTAGACTGCAACTCCACAGATACGTGTAAACAACATGCTTAAACTTTAAATCAAATCATAAAAAAAAACATGTAAAATTAAATTAAATTGTGAAAATTATACATTATTATGTTGATTAATAAACGTCATTTCAAATAAGTGTAAAAGAGACAAAACACGGAATAACTATTCGGACCTTATTCTTTGTTTATTTGTAAGGCGCTTAGAGTTTATGAATAAATATCTTTAGAGTTTATTAGACTTAAATGGTTGCATTGAAAATGTCCACCTCCCGACGTTGTTTTAATAATAACTTAATTTGCCTAAAAACAATTTACATAAGGTGTAACATCAAAGCAGAGTTTACTTATAATCTATGGCGTAGTACAGATTATAGACAAAACCACAGACAAATCGGTCTATGGCTCAGCGATTGCTGAATTACCAAACCCTGTTATTCTATATACCATCTATTTTAAATCATCATATATTTTCTTTATTTTTCTAAAACTTTACGAGAAAATTCGATCCAGATAGATAAGAGTTCCTATCCGATCCAAACCGAACCCCTCGAAGAATCTAGTAGGGCACGATGATGTCGTTCCCTCTATAAAACCTCTGTCGGTCGTTCCACACGGCTTGAGGAACCCTTCAAGTTTCTCGCCGCTCCCCCAAAAAAGCCCGTTGAAGGTGAAAATGCACAGTGGCAATCAGCAAACTCAAAAAAGAAACAGATAGATGGAAACATCTAGAACGTTGCCTTGAATATCGTGCAAACGGCAAGCAGGCGATCGTATCGAAATTAATGTTGCCGTTATGCAATATCCGGGTGAACTATCACGACATGCATTTGCCTTCGAGCTATTACCATTGGCTGCAGTAGCTGCGGTTGCAGGGCGAGCGGAGGCCTCTGTGCCGTGCACTGCGGGTAGGGGGAGGGCCCTAAAAGCCTTATACACCGTGAATTTTGAGTGGTCCTTTTGACCGCCACAGTTTACCAACCATCTACGCCAATGATCGACCACACCTATAAGTAAATAGCCTATAGCTGTCCCACTTATGGGCAAAGGCCCTTCATCATTGAAATCAAGTCAGAGTGTTTAAAATTAAAAAAGTAAACATTAAAATTTATTTCTAATTCAATTATTGTTACTAACCTACATTAAGCACAGCAGCAGCAGTTGTTACTAATAAAATTAGTCTTGTACTTGAATAAATAAATTTATTATTATATTATATCACTACAATTGATGGGTTATGGCTTAATCACCACGCTTGCCAAATGCGAGTTGGTGAGCCGGCTAATCTTAAAAATTAAACGCCCACCTGACCCAGCCAGGAATCTAACCTGGGTCTTCCGCAACCCGGGCGGCTGCACTGACCGCTATGCTACCGGGAAATCTGACGTGAGCGCTGAATTTTGTCACTGCTTTTTAATTTTTGAGTTCTTATTGCGGCACTGTGCCATCTATTCAAAGGTTGTTGCAACCGATAGCTATGTAGATTCATCTTTTCAGATGAAATACCACAAATTTGATAACACAACGCTATAGTAAATTTTACTTTTTATTTTTAAATGCTAATTGCTGCACTGAAGCTGAATTAAATATTTATAAAATACAGTGAAAAAATTAAACGCCCACCCGACCCAGCCAGGAATCGAACCTGGGTCTTCCGCAATCCGGGCGGTTGAACTGACCGCTATGCTACCGGGAAGAGAAGCTTCAGTGCAGAAATTAGCAGTTAAAAATAAGAAGTAAAAATTATTATTGATGTTATGGCGAAATATTTAGATAAGATGGTGGTAGATAACTACGCATCACATCAATGTTTGTAGCATTGTTGTGTTCCGAGACATTTAGGTACTGATTAAATAGTCAGTTCTGTTAGTTAATTTGATTCCCCGTGAAGTGCGTTTCCATCTTAGCTTTTTATCACTTAAATTAGGATGAGACCAAGTGCTTAACTTTAGAGCAAAACAAAAAACTACCACGCCATAACCTCGTTTAGTTCAAAGTTCTAGCCAAATCTAGAATTCTAGAGCGCCGCACCGTATTCTTTATAACATCCAATCCTATCAATGTCCCACTTGTTAATTCAAAGACTACTATCGCTGAACGTTCCATTAGCACCGACAATGGTTCCAAATAGGACAATACCGCCACAAAAGCCTGTGAGCTTGCTGCAAACCGCTGATCGGTTGATTCAGCGACCCTGGTACCGCTCTAGTGATGGCAACCGGTTCGATTTGCGACCGAACGGTGTCACGAACTCGCGACCTGCGAACCGCCTCTGTGGTCTAGTAGCTAAGACCACCGGTTCAGACCTAGAGGTCCCGGGTTTGATTCCCAGCGTGTTTGTGTACTTGGTTTGGTTGGTGGTAGGGCTTGTTTGTCCGCCTGGCTAGTTACCATCATCTTATCTAAATGTGTCACCATAACATCAATATTTTTTAGCATTGTTGTGTTCCGGCAGCTAGAGATAAGATAGCCAGTGCCTTACTAGTTGAGGTTCCCGGGTGAAGTGCGCTACCATCATTAGCCTTATCATTACTTAACATCAGGTGAGATTAAGGCACTGTGCTTACCCGTAAAATAAAAGAAAAACTAAATGAGCTGTTTGTAAATGAGTAAAGGCCTCCTTGAATCAAATCTCACAACAGTAATTGATGATGGATATTGGCATAATCAACACGCTCACCAAATGCGGGTTACAGTTACGGTTACGTAGGCAATGATTGATCTGCTTATCTCTTTAGAAAATATAAATATATTTAGACTGAATTTTTGTCCAAAATGAAAATGTTTCAGTCATCAATTTACATGTAAATTGATCTTGGCTTCTGAGAAAAGAATCTTGTGTGACAGAAGCCGGTTCCTTAAATACATAAAAACATTAAAATGTTTCTATGAAACTAACTATTTCTAAACTATCACTCTAAAAAAAAATAATGTAAAAAAAACCTTGAAATTGATTCGGTAGGCGATTCCTATCAAACTACTTTCGTGGTTTGCGTTAATTATATAACATATTGTATAAAACCTATCCAGTTTCTTTATCACTGCTAAAAGACAAGTTTAAAATGTCACAAAGTTCTACAAAGAAAAAACCCCCCTTAACCCCAAAACCACGCTACTATCAACCCTATCGACCTTTTCAATTCGAAGTTACGCAAACGCCGTCAACGTCACCCGCAGCCCGCAACCGATGAGGGGAACGATTAAAAACCTTTCAAAACTATCAACAGCCCACTGCAGCTGATTGGCCAGCCGCGACGAGGGAGCCCTAAAAATAAATCGACGCGAAAGTTAATTTGAACGGCCGGAGTTAGCGGCAGCACTCCGCAACACCTCCGCAGTGCCAGGTACGGTGGCACGGCTTCATGGTAGCTGTTTGGATAGCGGCAGGGCTGTCGATTTTGAGGTTTAAAACATTTAATTCTTTAAAACATGAATTCTTAAACTTTTTGCAGTCACGGACCACTTTTACAATTTAAACAATCCCTCTGGCAAAATATTAGGAAAATAAAACAAGCCTTATTTATATTAAAAACCACTTTTATTGATAGTTTCATTACCCTTAGGTACTACTAATATAAAGAGACCTTACGGGACCCACTTTAAGAAACCTTGCTTTAAAAGTATTTAAAAAAATACTTGCAAAAGAAATACGAAGGAAATCTGAAGCAGTATTTTATACATTTGCAAGTATGCATGCAATAAATATACTTCGAGAATTATCGAGATGCAATATGAGTAAAATATAGACAAAAAATAACAATATTTTTTTAAACTATTGCTATTGAGTGTATACTACTCTCAGAAAAACTGTTTCAGACATTAGGGAAGAACAAACTAATTCAAATGCAGAACACATTTTCTTTTCTACCCTCTCAATACTGAATATTTATTGCAACCATAATTTTAACAAAGATGTTATTTTACAAATCAAAAGTACAAATTATGGACGCTGTGGGGCATCGCAATTGAAAATAGGAGGACAACTTATAGTTTTAATAAAAATATTAAACTAACTTTATTTTCCTTACCGGTATCTAATTTTTTTAAGGGAAACAAACAGCTTAATGTAACACTAGTAAATATGAAGCATTAAGTTTGTACTCTAACAAAGTTTCCACTGCAAAAGAAATACAAAGAGTTGTCGTTGAATTTGTTTTTTTTTTAAATTTTATTTTATTTGTCTTTTTATCTAAGAACACTTGGACAGCTAAGACGAATCTAACGATACCTCAATTATGTAAATCCGTTCAGCAGTTATGGAGATATGAGGTAATAAAGAATATTACATACAAGATCGGTGCGAAAAACAATACCCTTCCTTTGCAGTCGGGTAAAAAGTAAATAATCACACAATCAAATAAATATCCTCAGGTGAACGAGTAAACAGTCGTTCAGTCGTTCACCCGCGAACATCCATTTCCCTCTTTCTTCTTTTCGTCTCGTCTTCGTTACAAATAGACTTTTTGAATTTATAAGAAGTAACAAAAAATATCATACTGTTGATAGCTCTTATCATAGGTAGGTACTACATGATCTTATGGAAAAGCGGTTTTTCTCATAATTGGTGCGGCACAGAGGCGGGGCAAAAGTTTTAACTGACCTCAGACAAGACTTTTTACATTTATAAAAGATCCTACTTGTAAGATAAGTCGAGTCAACCATATTATTTATTATTTTATAAGATTGATCACGTTGTTGCTCTCTTCGTAGCTTCAAAGGCGTGATTACGTCAATCGGGAATTCTGGGTATCTATATTTCATACGTTTAGGGTCGATTTTTCAATTGACGGATAAAACTTATTCGTTTGATAAATTATTAGATAACCATTTTTTAAATGTATTGTCATAACATGACTTTTCTTTTTAAACTGGTGACATTTAAGCTTGTTTGCGTAATACTTCATCAGAAGGATAAGTTTTATCCGATGATTGAAAAATCAGCCCTTAATGAACTTATTCTGTTTTCAATAGAATCGATATACGTCAAATACTCGAGATTCCAAGCTGTTGATGCGTATTCCAAAACAAATCTCACGAACGCGTTACTTATACAGTAACACCAAAGTACTAGGGCTTAATAGTAAAATATATTTACAATTAATATTATCTAACAATTTGTGGTTTATTGTATGCGATTTTGGCGGCAAACAAGTATATTATTACAGTTTAATTTTAGGGCAAATTTTTCAATCGTCAGTTAATTTATTAATTGAATAATTTTGACATATTGACAGATTCTCTTTAGAAAATATGTCACAATGACAATGTTATTCGTTGGATAAAACTTATCTGAGGATTGAATAAAAAAATAAAAAAATCGATTTCAATTAAACTTTTGTGTGATTAACGGAATAGTACAGAAATGTAGACTTAATAAAAACCTCAATTTATTTTATGCGATTTGAATCTTTCCATCTCAAATCAATATCATTATCATCATTACCATCATCATCATCATCATCATCATCATCATCATCATCATCATCATCATCATCATCATCATCAGCCTACACACGTCCACTGCTGGACATAGGCCTCTCCAAGTGCACGCCACCGAGCACGATCCGCGGCTACTCTCATCCAGCTCAAATATAATAATATCAATATCAATATCATAATCAAATTTTGTAAATTGAGCAATAGATTTTGGTACGTTTTATTGTTGATATTGTTATATTTAATTGTTGTGCTGTGTTGTGTTTGTGTTTTCTTGTATCTTTTTGAAAGTATCACAGTTTTTTTATTTCTATAAGATATTTTCTTCGCTAATTCATTAAATGAAGCCGACAACCCTTTAGGGCCAATAAGGAGCGTGCTCTAGAGTTGTAATGTCGATCGCTTTGCGCCTATTCAGTTTGGATCATAGATCGACACAGCGTCATCATAAAAAAAACTATTAAAAAGAGCTATTACCTATTCTTTGTATATGATTACGTCAATAATAAAATGCTTGGAATTGACCTTATTCCATGTCACTGGCTAACTTAAGATTACAGACCATTTTTTAAAAATCGTTATAGGTAGTGTAAGTAAAAAGTATATTTATTTACAAACAAAGACACAAACAAGACAATAATTAAATTACTTAAAATTAAACTTACAAAAAACTATAAATAAAAAAATTGCCCCAAATCATCCCCATCAGGCAGAGTGCCCAGTGCTGCTAGCAGCATTGCCACGTTGGATAGCTATTCTTATATATACGCTGGCCCAAGTAGCTGTTAGCTCTGTGCAAATGTACCTACATGTATACATTTACAGGTTCCATTATTTCGTTTAGTAAAGTTTCCTAACTTAGACAAATAAACTAAAAATAAAACAAAATAAAAATAAGTAGATACTTATTTTTATTTTGTTTTATTTTTAGAAGATTCTTGGGTTCTCTAGCAGCTATAATAGCTTTTAACTACTAAACCAAAGCATTTATTATTTAACTTCAATTGTAGTACAGTAACTTGTACGAAGACAACACATTATTTTGTTTGCTTTTTAGAAATGGAGCACTCTTAATTGATATCATAGCGGGAGAATTTGTCACCGGTACTAAAATCACCCCCCTGTTCCGAAGGCCTCGATAGGGATTCAGGAGAAAGGCATACCCCCTAACTCTTCTGTACCATCTCACAACATATCGCGATCGCGACAAACTGTCACCCCAATTTGAACTTTATGTATATGTTATATGGTTGAACTTTTATTGAAGAAATTTGAGAGTTTTGGATATATCTATATATATACTAATATTATATAGAGGAAAGGAAAGCTTTGTATGTTTGTATGTATGTATGTTTGCAACCAATAAACTCAAAAACTACTGGACCGATTTAAAATAATCTTTCACCATTAGAATGCTACATTAGCGCTGAGTAACATAGGCTATATTAAAAAAAATGCAGTACGAAGTCCGCCGGGTCAGTTAGTGTTACATACGCTGCGTTGACCGCTCACAATGAAACGAATCATTGCGTAACTGAGTCAAATACGAAATGAAACGGAAATTTTCGGCAACAATTATGTTGACAGGAGTAACCTGTAAAAACTGTTACAGCTACAAAAAGTTTTGCCGCAAGTAGCTGCAGGCACGCAAGCTTCATCTATTCAGTGGGTAAACGATGCCGATGTTGGTGAACCTACGTCTGTCTGTCTACACGGA
Organism: Eudonia mercurella; assembly: GCA_963082485.1. NCBI lineage: Eukaryota > Metazoa > Arthropoda > Insecta > Lepidoptera > Crambidae > Eudonia > Eudonia mercurella. Next base: position 15,692,864 of record OY720042.1, read on the forward strand.
TACCACTGCAGTTGTTTCCTATTTGCGTCATAGCGATCAAGTGGATCTACGTACGAACGTACCTGATTTATGATCTGTTTTATAAACTTTTTATGGCTGAAACAGAAAGTATGTACTTACACGAAGCTTTGTAAAGGCGCATAATAAGTATTTGCTTTGTTTTTACCGATTTCTTGCATGCACATAGGATGCTTATTTATTTATTCATATTAGCTTAAGACTATCTAGACTAATCTACAGTTTGACACTAATACGATAAAAAAGCATTAAGTACTAAGCACTGTAACATAAAATTAACAACGCGAATCTTGTAAATTCGTTCAAAGAACAAGTCAAAAGGTCTGTTCTCTCCGCCATTTGGTTTAGGGTGCGAAGCGTGCGCGTCAGCGGAGCGCTCTGTTGCAGGTTGATGGTTATGTAAATGAGCTGAAGGTCAAGTTTTTAATTAGGCAACTGTCATATGGTTTTCCTAGCGTCGTTCATCGGCTGTAGACACAAAACATGCCATAGATAAAAGAAGACGAAGGTTTGACTTAACTAGTACAGGAGCTCAAACTATTTTAACGGTAGCTATATGTTTTTCAAGAAGAGCTCAACTCCAATCAATTAAATTACAAGGTTAGACTGAAACAATAATATAAAAGTTGACTAGTTTTTGGGTCACATTATTAAATACTAAAATTCCAGCTCGGTTATGTATTAACAAATCTGTCATCTAACCTTGTAGATCAAATTGCAGTATAGCTCTTTTTGAACTACAGAATAGCTCGTAGATGCTAGTTAATAACTCTGAATAGGACCGCGCCTTTATTGTCTCGCTTGCCTCTTAGTATTAAAAATGTTTCAAAAAATATATCGCCAAGATAGACATAACCCTTGTACTACCACAGAATAACTAATAGTACTGGAACTACAAAACAGTGTTTAAAGTTAAACAATAGCTAACTAAATACGTGTTTAAAATATTATGTCTCTGTCTAAAAATATTTAGGTAATAAGTGACAGCATCTGTTTTTAGCATTGTCTAACTTCGTTTTGTGGTAACGCAGATTATGTTTGCAATCATATTCCATTTAGCCGTTGCAAGGCTCGAGTCTGCTCCTGTGCTAGCAGGCATCAAGTCTCCAAGGCTGCACCGTGTAGCTCCACACACGCTCATGCCTTTCAAATGTTTAAAATAACTGTAAGTCCTTTACTTAGTGAAGCACTACCAGTTTAGTTTTTAACCAGACGAATCTAGCAAATATGATATGTGGCACGTGGCACTCTATAAAATGTTTATTATGCTAGAATGACATATTTATAACGAAACTGAAAATAGCACTTGGAAAAGGCCACAGCTGGCTTAGAACTCACATCTATCCTAATATTATGAAGCTGAAGAGATTGTTTCTTTGTTTGGTTGAACGCGCTAATCTCAAGAACTACCGGTTCAAATAGAAAAATTATTTTTGTGTTGAATAGTCCATTTATTGAGGAAGGCTATAGGTTATAGATTGTTCGCTAATTAACGTGGGTGAAACCGCGGGGCACAGCTATTTAAAATATATTCAATACAAATAATTAAGATTCGCGTTGAGTCCCACCTGTGGTAACCTTTTTATTTTGGGTTCTTCTCTGTTTTTAAAATATGCCGAAATATGGTGATGATGATGATGATGATGATAATAGTGATGGTAGGTCAACTTGCGCCATACCCTAAAGAATATCAGCATGTTTTCATTATTCAAATTAAAAATTCTTCGCTGTAAAAAACGATAATGACAATCGCGAATCGATTCAACGACTAATACAATTAATTAAACACTACCACGCTTTGGTGTAGCTAATTTGCAAGCACAAAAAAATAGAATGCCTCCAATAATGAACACAATGGGGTACGGAAGCGGCGCCGCCTGAACCGGCCAAGTGAATTATACTGCGCCAATCCGCCGAACCGATTCCGCTGAGCCTCAACATAATGCCGATTAATTTATTACCCTATTGTCATAACGAATAGATCGCTATTTAAGGTCGATGTAGGGGTTTTTATGACGTCAACTTATCAGCACACGAAGGCACTGTAAGTCTCCTCTGTCAGTGTAATGTCTTTTATTTATTATATATTGTATACAGCACAATATGGAAACGCTTTGTTGATGTATGATAAAGGTTGAAAGGTAGCATGATGCTAAGTGACATATTATGGACTTGGTTTAGTTAATAATAAAGTTTGTTTTAAGTCCCGGTAGCCCACCACCATCTTACAATTCTTACATAATTAAGTCTCTCGCCATGACTTAGTAGCATTGTTGTGTTAGTTCTCTCTTAGTTTCTCAGTAGTTGGAGATCCCAGATGATGGGTGCTTCTACTTTCGGCCATATCACCAGTCACCGTTAAGTGAGCTGGAATCTAAGAAAGCTTACTCGAAAGAGCTATCGCTCAGATTGCGAAAGGACGCGTATTCAAGTTCTGCATAATGCAGCTTTCTAGACGCTGCAGATGTTATGTTATATCAATCACTACTTCGTATCAGGCGGCTCGCCTGCTCGTTTGTAGTCTTTTTACATATAATGGACTTGTCTCAGACAGGAGTTTAACAAGTTTTAGCGCGCAGAAAACACCTCTGAAAGAAGAGCTGCTAAACCTACAAGTCCGCGAAAGAAACCTCTCCTCCTGGCATTCCTGTTGGGCCTCTTATCTCAAGTGCTATTGTCGGTTCAAATACTGAATGCTAATATCTATATCATTGCTTACAGGTGGTGGAGCCAATCAACCGCCTCCTGGATACAGTATCCTTCGACTCGGTGTTCTACTCGCTGGACTGGCACCCACCCGACCACGTGTCTTTCATCGACAACGTGCATGCGCGAGAGCTTCACCCCTCAAGCCCGGTGAGTGCTCTACCACCAACTATAGGCTGGTCCATTGCCAAGAGTCCTGTATTACTGCGTTTAAAAATATAGATCCAGGCTTACAGAACGTGTAACCCATAGTGTTGCAAGACTGTTGCGGAGGCTCCATATGGTCTATTACTTGATTGGCACATGATGATGTGTCCTTGACCACCAATATGCACGCGTGTAAGCTGCACCTCCAGCCCAGTGAGTGGAGGCTGGTCTACCACCAGCCGCCAAGCAGTAATGTTCTGGGTACTTTGTCGGTGTGACTCAGTGTTCTAGTCGCTGGATTGGCACCCGCCCAACCTTCATCGACAAGGTGCACACGCGCGAGCTGCACCCCTCCAGTCTTGTGAGTATTACCAACTACGATAGTCCGTCGCCAACAGTGTCCTCCATTACTGCGTTTCAAAGGTTCCAGTAAAATTACTAGGCATGGAGACAGGCTCTCCTCTATAAAAGTAAAGTAAACAGCATATAACTGTCCCACTGCTGGGCAAAGGCCTCCATCAATGAACGCTACAATTTATGGGTATTGGCTTAATCACCACGCACAAATGCGGGTTGGTTATCACAAACCCAGGCTATGCATCGAAAATCCGAAATACATTCTGCCCGACCTGGGAGTTGGACGCCCCAAGTACCGCTGGATGGACGAAGTCGCCAAGGACCTACATGAGCTCCTGAAAACCAGTAATGACAACAGATCCAAGACTCACTTTGGGTCGCTGAGCCATCGGAGTAAGTAAGTAAGTCAGTAAGTAATAAAAATAATAAAATTTCCATACAAAACAAGCAAAATTGTTATCATGTACAATTCGCAATAAATGGTATCGTATCGAGAAACGTCATTGCAAAGTAATAATGTATCAATATGAAACTTGACAGAGCCGTGATTTTACGGTTTTCAAGTGTTTCTTTATCACGCAAAAGTAGCAACAGCTGTTGAACGACTTCCGCCTAAGATATCACAACTCAAGTTGATAATAAATATGACAAAAATCACAAACATAAGTTACACATAAACTTATATTAAGACCTGACTTCCTGACAGAAGTTTTCCCTGAATAGTCTGAACTAATAATACAACATAACTTTTTTTTTCTTTTAGTTGATAGCTTTGTGCGATTAGCACATTTAGCCAGTGTCAAAGTATTTCTTTCCTGTATGATGATGATGAATGATAATAGAAATGATATACCCCCCAACCCCTCGAGTATCTCACTAAAGATGTGGGGCTTTACTAAGTCCTCGGGCGGACTTCTTGAGAGAATTTGAAAATTGACGTTGCACTGTTTTGTTTCATTTGCCAACACTCATGCACACTCACGAACACTTAACGGTTAAACCAAACGCATTAACCACTACGTTATCGAGCTCTCATTTTTTCAGGGTGCCAAGAGCGAGTTGCATTCGCCATTAGCGCACGTTTACGAAAACGAGAATTTGTATGGCAAAATTTTGACTCTTCTCGTTTGTCGCCAGGAGGCGCTGCTTCAATGCCATACAAATTTTCGTTTTCGCAAACCTAATCGAATTAATACAGATACTTAACAAAACTCACACTAGATACTCAGTATTGATTTAGAATTGTGTAGTTGCACGATTCAATGACTTTATTAGCTACAACAATATTCGTTGCCACGTCAATATAATCAGTATCTTTACGGTGTACTCATACGATGTTACTGCATCGCCGGCACGTGCCTACCCCATATTAACCCGATCCGATCCGAACCCTTCGGAGAATCTAATAGGGCACGGGACACGCTCTAGTGCGTGATGCCGTTCCCTCAAGAAAACCTCCGAAGGTGATTTGTTTCACACGGCTTGAGGAACTCTTTTAAGTTTCTCGCCGCCCCCAAAAAAGCGCGGTGAAACTGAAAATGGCGTCCGAGGCAATCTGCAAAATCTCTCAAAAAAAGAAACCCTAATATTAATGGCGACAGCTCCCGAAACGCATTGCTTGTTAGCCGATATCTTTCTTTTGGTGCTGGTCCCGTTTCTGCGTGTATTTTAAAATAGAGAACGCATCGATGCTCGATGGATGGGCGCGGATCACGCGAGTTTTGTAGGGGCACCATGATGTTTATGTTTTTTTTGGATAATGTTTAGTATAATGTCGAATAGCGTCGTATCACAATGGTTGTATAAAAGCATTATTCTTATTGTAAGTGCAGTTTATTTATTTCTTTATATGAAGACCTACAGCATAAAACTAGAATAGATATATTATTATACTGGCACATGGTTTATTACATGTCCTCCCAACTAATAATATGAATAAAAGAAATTACGATACGGAGATCTGATCCATAGTAAATATTATTTTGTACTTAGTTGAAAAGTTTGAATTGCTGTTCTGCGAATGAAGTTTAAACAGTTTTTCATAAAAGAAAGATTCGCAAGTAAAACGCCATTTCAAACCATGCTTCATTGTTACGTTCTATCATCAGTTGTCATCAAAACGCTTCGCCTTTCATCCTCCATCTTTGTTTCATCTTTTTTTTTTTCTTTTAAAAAAGAAATAGCAATTGAACATAACCAACACTCTTTATCTCCCAATCCGTGATCATGATACGAATCCTAGTCCGCCGCATTATCCCTAAATCCGTGAACATGATGCGAGCCCTATTCCGCGATACTCAACCCTACTGTCACCCGCGAGGGTCGAAGGTCGCGTGCAGGCGGCACGTAAAGCCCCACTCGAGCCGCGGCGGGCCCAAGTTCACCGGAGTGGATGACGACACACTGTTTACGACCTACCGCGATCCTAGCTGCGCTTCAGGGCTTTTGGATAACCGCCTTTTTGGTCTAGCGGATAAACCACCGAGGCGTCAGAGCCAGAAGTCCCTGAATCGTTTACCAGCACACCATATGTCCTGGTTTGGTTGGTCACAATCAGAACAGTTAGTGTTTTGACAGTTATAAATAAGATCAGCTCTCAGTAGGTACTATTCCGGGTGTAGTGCGCTTGCACTTTCGGTCTTATTGTCACTTAACATCAGGTTTTTATTAGTTTTTACTTTAGTTTCTAAGATTTTCCAGGACTGACATGGTCATATTAGTGAGATGTCGAAGCCTTTTAATGGTTCGTGGTCAGTCTGCAGAGTTGTAGGTTATTACGGGCCGATCCCCCTATCTGCTGCTATTGTTTACGTGGGATGGTTTAAGCCTAGTAGTAGACGTTTATAGGCTCTAAATCCACTGACTGTTCGAAGACAAGTATTTTTCAATGGAGCATCTGTTTGCAGATATCAGCTGACAAGGCGCAGGCGTACGACACGGTGGTGTTCGCGGGGCCACCGCCCATGAAGCAGCGGCTGTGGCCGCGCCACTGCGTGCAGGACACCTGGGGCGCGGAGCTGCACAAGGACCTGAAGGTATGCCAGCCTTTTGCTTGGCTCTATGACAGTAGGCTTAAGATATAGGGGCGTTCGGTCATCAGTCTATGAAGCAGAGGCTGTGGTCGCACCACAGCGTACAAGACACCTGGGGCGCAAAGCTGCACAGGGGCCTGAAAGTATACAAACCCTTCACTTGGCTTTATGACAGGCTTGAGACATAGGGGCGTTCAGTCACTAGCCTAAGCAGAGGCTATAGCCGCACCACTGCGAGGACACCTGGGGCGCGGAGCTGCACAAGAACTTGAAGGTATGCCAGCCTTTTGCTTGACTTACGACATGAAGATGTTCCCTCACTCATAGAGCAGCGACTGGACCTTAAGATATTCCAGCTCTTGGCTTGGCTTTATGGCAGGCCTACGACCTGGGGATGGGGGTGTTGCCCATAAACCAGCGACTGGATCTGAAGGTATAACCAGCCCTTGGCTTGGCTCTCTGACAGGCCCACGACATGGTGTGTGATCTCCACGATGGGTGATGTTATTTACGGCAAGATTTAACTTTCTAACTTAAATAAAATAAATAAATAAATGTTTCCCACACTCACACCAATTATCTAGCCCCAAGAAAAGCTTCCTTAAGAAACTCGTTATATGGTTAACTAGACAACGGATAAACATACTTAATATACTTAAATACATACTTATTATACATAGGAAACACCCAGACCCGAAACAATATAGAAAAACAGGTATTTCTAAATTGATCCGACCGGGGATCGAACCCGGGACCTCAGAGATAGCGACACCATGAAAACCGGTGTGCAAGCCACTCGACCAAGGAGGTCGTCAAACTTACTACGAATAAAATGGCTATGATACATACTTACACACGAATAGATAAACAGACGGACATGATGAAACTACTGGTAACGGAACCCAAATAAAATTATAATTTGATAAACGTTTTGAAAGTAAACTAAATGTTACCAACTGAAAGATTCAACAAGAATCTTAATATAACATAGTAAATGCAAAATTTACAATTTGTGTATTCTGAATGTCTGTTACCAAACGCCCGTGTAGTTGCCCTCTTCACCTGTATTGTTGATTTATTTATTCGTTATATAGCTTGTTCAGACTGAGTTAGTAGTTTCGTCGAGTGTCGAGTGATTTAGTAGCACACATTACTGTCTGCTTACGAAAGAAGGAAAAATCTGTAATTTTTTTTTTTTTTTTTTTTATTTGGCTTACAAAACTGGTTGCAACGCTATCCGTGTTACATATAAATGATGTGAGAAAAAAAAACTTGAGCTACGTTGCAACCTTCTGGGTGTAAGCACATCTTGCTCCAATGTGTGTTTCACTATTAAAGTTCGGTTGCTCAACGTACACTAATAATAATTAAAAGTAAATGAAATGAAAAAAAAAAACAATCACTAAAAAGATGATAAAAATAAAAAATAAAATAAAAACTGAATTAGGCACAATAATTCGACTATGAATAGATTGATCTTAAAGAGTGCTTGGCTGAGGCTGCAGAACCATGAAAGATATCGAACTCAGTGCGAATAGAATTATATCCTGAACACATACGATATAGCGGAGAGTGATGCCCGAGTCGAGTCTTACATAGAGGAAGTGCAAAAGTTTTTCGGTTGTGCACACGACTTCCGACTCTAGGAATTATAAATTGTACAAGTTCCAGAGTCTCAGAGGAGTCAATGTGACCGTGGATCAGCTTGTATAGAAACATTATGTCTGACACCTTTCTGCGCTCATGCAATAAAGGAAGCTTGTAAAAGGCAGCACGAGACTGATACGAAAGAAGTTCCTTACACTTGCCATCCGAATACGCCAAATGGTACAAAAATCGCTTCTGGACCAGTTCCAATCTGTTAGAGTGGACCTGATAACCAGGATTCCAGACTACACTACAGTATTCTAGGATACTACGGGCTAAGGAGTTATAAATGCTGATCGTTAGTTGTGGCTCTCGCAGTATTTTCATCTGCCGCGTTATGAAACCGGAAAGCTTGGATGTTTTACTAATTATAGAATCTATGTGATACCTAAAACTAAGAGAGCTGTCCATGATCACACCCAGGTCACGAATCTGTGTGACTTCTTCCAAAGCGCAATTTTGAATAAAGTAAGTTGCATTTGTTAAGTGTAATTTTCTGCAAAATTTAATGTGAAAACACTTATTTAAATTAAGTTTCATACAATTATTTTCACACCAATCGTTTATCGTATCCAAATCTGACTGAAGAGAGCTGATATCGTTCGGGCTATTAATTGTGTTATATATTTTTAAATCGTCGGCATACATTTTAAATTTACATTTTATATTATAAGATAAGTCATTAATAAAAATAACAAAGAATAAGGGACCTAAGTGGGATCCTTGAGGAACTCCAGACGGAACCTCTTTGACTGTTGATCTATAACCGTATATTGATACTAATTGAGATCTATTTCTGAGGTACGACTCACACCATCTCAAAAGCGACCCATGTATACCCACTCCCTCCAGTTTATGAAGTAAAATGTCGTGATTAACCAGGTCAAATGCTTTTTTGAAATCTGTGTAAACAGCATGAACTTCGCCCCTCCCATCAACCACTTTGCAAAGCTCGTTAACGTACGCTATTAAATTGGAAGCAGTTGATTTTCTAGGCTGAAATCCATGCTGATACTGTGTATAAAACATTTGACGTGATTATAAATGTACCTTTGCACAAAGGATTCCAAAGCTTTGCCTGGTGCTGACAAAAGCGATATGGGCCTATAGTTGCTAACATCACTGATGTCCCCGCTCTTGTGAATCGGTGTGAGGTACGCAGCCTTCCAAATCGATGGGTAAGTTCCTGTTTTTAGAGAGCAATTAAATATGACGCACAGGGGCTTGCATAAGTGTTTTGCACAGCGTTTGAATAGTAGTGGTGGTAACAAATCGGGCCCGGCTCCCTTGCTGCAGTCAAGATAAGATAAGTATTTAAATATTTCTTCTTCAGATATGGCAATATCTGTTAATGCATAAGTATTATTATTATTATTATTATTATTACTGTAGTATCTCTTATTATTAGCTACGATCGCTGTGTTGTTAGTTTCGTAGACAGCCTGAAAATACTGCGAGAACAAATCACAAATTCTCTGGCCTCCAACGGCGGTCTCGTGATTAAGTCTTACTTCGTTTGGAATAGAAATCCGGTTTGACTTCCTATTCTTAACGAACCGCCAAAAGAACTTGGGCTTATCACGTAAGTGATCTTTGGCATGTTCCTTAAATCTAGAGTAACACTCCTTGATCATGGTGTCACAACGCTTTCTTAGTATACTGTGAGTGAGTTTGTCCATGGGGTTATTGTACTTTTTGAACCTTGAGTGGTACTTTGCTTTCTCCTTTAAGGCTTTTATAAGTGGTTTGCTGTACCACCCAGGGTATTTATAGTCATACTGCATTCCAGAGGGCGTAAACTTAAGAATTATAGGCATAATAGTGCTATAAAATTTATCTACCATTTCATTCACATCTTTGACTTCATTCCAAACTGAGTTCCAGTCCAGGACAGCTAACTCGTCATTAATGTTGTCATAGTTACTGGTCATGAAATTTAGTGTCTTGCTCTTTTTAGGTTTGATCATTTTGTTTTTAGTAGTGAAGGAGGCCCTAATTAATAGGGGGGGGGTGATGCGTGTCTATTTTCTCTAGTAATAAGTCACTGGCAGAGCTAACATTTAAATCTTCTGGTTTATTAAAAAATACTAGGTCTAGCATTCTTCCCCTATCGTTTTTAACAGGACTACATTGAAAAAGGTTGTTAAAAGACATTGTATCAATTAGCCGGCTCTCAAGACATCATGCTGTCGTGTCGGGAGTTAAGTAATTATCAGTATCTACGTGGGTGTTCCAATTTAACTGAGACATATTGAAATCTCCTAGTACCAATATCAACGAGGAGGGACGTATGTTGTTTTGAATATTACGAGAAATATTGTTGAGTAAATGATCGAGATAATCAGGTTTTGGTGGTGGGGGCACATATGCCAGACAAATATGTAAATCAGATCCGAGGTCACATTTGAGAGTGAGCCACATTTCCTCACCCGATGATTCCCAGTTTATATGTCGAAGTGGTTTGTATTTTTTTAAAACTGCCAATAAAACGCCTCCACCGTCTTTTTCGTATTGTGGAGAGAAGTTGTGTGTCGATCTCTGCGGAAAATAGTGTACCTGTCGTCGAAAAGCTCGCGATCGAAAACGGTATCATTTAACCAAGACTCGGTCATCGCTATCACATCATAGTAATTGCTTAGGGCAGATATGTATAAGTCCTCGGTCTTGGTTCTTAAGCCTCTAACATTTTGATAATAAATTTGAAGATTCACTATAGATGATTTATTACTTTTAACATGCATTGACGAACAAATTAACCTAACAGTCTGAAATATTACAATGTCTTCAAAAACTCAACATTCAGTAATTGCACCAATGCTTATCACATTTTTTATGGCTAAAAGTTTTGTTAAATTGCTGTGATGCCAGGCGGACCTAAAACAAGCCCAAGACAACCAATTAAACCGTCTATTTAAAAAACCACTACTTTGTGGTTTGGTTAAAATAATATTTATCTACAAATTACAAGATGTAATATAGCCTTCTTCAATAAATGGCCTATTCAACACAAAAATAATGTTTCAATTCAAACCACTGAGATTAGCGCATTCAACCAAACAAACAAACTCTTCAGCTTTATAATATTAATATAGATTAGAGATACACCAAATATTCGGTATTCGGTATGTTCGGCGTATTTTTCCATGTTCGTATTCGGCCGAATATTCGATTCAATTGCCGAATAATTACAAAATGTAAAAGTTGTACAATTTTAAGACCTAAGGCTTGTAAAAAGACTATTATAGGTACTATAGTTTATTCATTCATTATTATCAACCAATCATAAAAAATCATTATTAAATTATTTTTTATGAGATTATTTATTTTTTAAAATAATAATTGAATAATAATATACAATGTTTTTTATTATAAAATTCATCCATTCATTTAACTAACATTGATTACGTTTTGTGTTTAAAAACTCAAGTATGATTTATTTTAATTATTATTATGAAATAACTTACTTTGACCTACCTGTTTGGCTTAGCAAAGCACGCGTAAATGAACCGAATTATTCGGCCGAATATTCGGTTCGTTTTATGCCAAACCAATATTCGGTCCACCTCTAGTATAGATAATATGCGGCAAACATACCCTTAAAAACTAGAAAAGTCAAAGCTAAAGCTAATGATTAGGTAGCATTGTCTAACAATAACTTTTGATGAAATATAAAACCTATGTGAGGTGACTTTCGCGAAATTGCCTAGCAAATTGTGGCACATACTTTCTGCAAGTTTGCTAGATTGTCTGATTCTATTATAGGGGTATGGTGACGTGCCTACGATTTACGATGGCCTACCGACATTTATTTGCCTTCGACCTATAATTTGGCAACGTTTTTATGATGCGCACGTAATTTAATAGAGCTGGCATTGCAAACCTTGAGATTGAAAAGTCGATGGAACTGTCTATTTGGTTTGGTACATAGTATTTTTTTATATTTGGACAGTAAGATAAAGTTTTCTTATGTTATCAAATATTTTTTGGAACTTCGATGGGACAGTGGTAAACGCGTCGGTATCGGATTACTGAATTTAATAAATTTTCGCAAAAGCCGGTCATCTAATGGGTGAATAAAAATTTATTATCTCGTGCGTAAAAGAGTATTTTCATTGGTCGTTAGCGCCCGCATGCGGGGTGCGGAAGATTTTTGAAACGCATGCCACAGGGCCCGCACGTGAGGGACCGTTTTCATTAGTCGTTAGCGTCCGCATGCGAGGTGCGAAAGAACCTGAATACAGTTTGGCAGTTGGCTTTGAGAGAATGTCACAAGTTGACTAGCCATGTACTCCCCGAATGCTTTGTGTCGACCGAGTTACCGACTGACTGATTTCATTGGTCGTTATCCCAAATGCGGGAAGCCCCCGCACGCATTTGAATCGACCGAGTTATAGACCGATACATTTCATTGGTGGGGAGGCCCAGCATTCGGATTAACGACCGACTTATCGACCAATGAAAATGCGCCTTAGGCATGTAAAGCAGTTGGTCCATTAGCAGTCGTTAATGGCAACCACATCGCACTGGGCCAGCGTGGTGGTTTATGGCCTGTTCTCCCTGCGATGTTTCCATTCATAGGGGTCTCCCTATGAATGGAATCATATCTATATATATAATCATGGATGAATGAAACCACGAGTCTTCGTGCAGTGGATAAATAATATGGCGTGGTGATAATGATGAACCATACAGTAGGTACTTGTTTTTCCTATCATAAACAACCGATGTACTTTTCGTACCACTTTCTCCAGGCAATCCGAACTCTTTGGGGAATCTAGTAGAGAACAGGGCCGCGCTTGCGGGATGCCATTCCCCCTAGAAAACTTCTGATGTTGTTTCAATCACACGGCATAGGCAGTGAGGCACCCTTTAAGTTTCTCGCCGTCCCCAAAAAGGGCCGGTGACGCTGAAAAGGCTGTATGAGGCCGTCAGCAAGCTCCCTCCAAATAAAACACGTCTTGAGAAATCCTTTAAGGGTGCGCAGAGCAAAAAATGCCTAAAGTGCAGCCGGCGGTGGCAATCGGGAAGTTTTCTAAAAAACCTTCCCATTTGCCACCGGCGGTGGCGTTGCAGGCGGTGGCAACTGGGAATGACCGAAGTGCAGTCACGGTTAAGTTGATATAATTGAAAATACTACCGTATATATTTAGTAACAAAAGGAACGTGTTTACAATTAGTCCAATCTATAAATACATAACACACTATAGTTTTTTCTACAATATCATTTAATGTTAGGCAAAAATCATGAAAATTAATGGCGGCGTTTAGTTGATTTCTTATAATTAATCTAAATTATTGTACCTCTGATTTTGTCTAAACAATCACCAACGACTAAACTACAAATTGTCCGTCTCACATTTTGGATTTATCAAACGATTTATCAAATTATTATTTTTCAAATGAACACGTTAAATTCCCCATACAAAATTAGTATGACCGCGCGGCATCAAATAAATATGGACAAAGGACATTTCAAATAGAAATATGACACTTGTCACTTACGGAATCCTTAAGTTCCTCCCTATCTACAAGTTTCGGTTAGGCTTTACGCTGTAAAGGCCACAGGTGGCCAACAGCAATCTCTCTCTGGAAACAAAAGCTAGTTTGATTGCATAATCGCATTGCGGATTGCATATTCGCAATTCGCAATAAGTTTTATGTTTTCGTTACATAAAACAAATTTATTTTCATAAATTGAGCCACGTTAGCATAGTTGGTAGTGCACCTGACCCGCCATGCCATAGGGTACGGGTTCGAATCCCGCTCGTGGAGTTTTTTCAACACTTTGTCTTTTTTTAAATTTTGTTTTGTTCGCAACAAAATTTGCGTACAATTATATTAATCCATAATCATGAGTAACATAGTCATTGTGACATATTTTCTAAAGAAAATCTGTTATTATTGCGAAATTATTCAATGAATAAACTTTAACTGACGATTGACTAAATCAGTCCTAAATTGAATAAAGGATTTTAATATAATTTAATTTCTATATGTTTGTCAGATGGTGGAGGGCGCGGTGAAGGTGTACAAGGGCACCAACCCCGACGTGGACTCGTACTCGGTGTTCTGGGACAACAAGAAGCTGGCGGACACCAGCCTCATCTCCCAGCTGCGCCTGCGCAACGCCACCGACATCTACATCTGCGGGCTCGCCTACGACGTGTGCGTCGGTCAGTTGTTTGTTCTTTTTCAGTATTTATTTATTTACTGCACTTGCATTAATATTATAATATCACTTAAATTTATTCTTTTACACAAGTTAAAGAAAAGACAAATTTTAAGATGAAACTAATGATTTGGTAATAATTACCTCCGAATTTTATTCTAAATTATCAGGCAGGTAGTTTAAAACAAGTATGTAGTAAGTGCCTGTATCAACTATTATGTATTATTAATGAATACTATGTTAAGTATCATAAACTTTTGACGCAGCATAAATGCGTCGCCGTGTCCTCCTGTACGCTAAGCTTTCAATTCAGAGTTAAAACTTGCAACAGGAATAGGGAATATTCAAAAATTCCGGTAAAAACTACTGTCATCGGGCATAACGTATGCCTCAACATCATCATCAGCTCATTGTATGTCCCCACTGCTGGGGCACGAGCCTTCCCTATGGATGGATAGGGAGAACGGGCCATAAACCACCACGCGGGCCCAGCCCGGGCGGATTGGTGGTTGTTAACGACTGCTAAAGCAGCCGGCCTTTACGTGCCTTCCGAAGCACGGAGGAGCTCGTGATGATAAATTTTTGGTCACCCATCCGATGACCGGCCTTTTCGAAAGTTGCTTAACTTCAGCACTCGCAGACCGGGCGCGTTAACCACTGCGCCATCGAGCACCTAACACATAACGTATGCCTATGATACCTATACTGAGTTAGTTAGCTTGCGTTACCCGTTATTTGTTTATTTATTTATAAGGTCTGCCAACATTTTTACACCGAATGTTCAAATAATTTTTAAAGCAAATTACAAAAAATTTGTATTTTTTTGTCATTTCACGTGCTCCGTGGCCTCGGTCGGAGGCCGAGTTTCAAATCGCTCGACCCTAGACCCCTAAATACCTAAATCTCGGTTTCAATCGCCAGGTCGGGCAAAGAGTGTTTCATATTTTTCAATGCATTGTCCAGGTCGGTTTGTGATCAACAAACCGCATTTGACAAGCGTGGTGATTGAGCCATTACCCATCAATTGTGGTGATGACTTGATTTCAATGATGGAGGCCTTTTCCGAGCAATGGGACATAATATATAGTTTTACTTTAACATGTGTTCCCTGCTCAGGCGCCACGATAGCGGACGCGCTGGCGATCGGCTACCGCGCGGTACTCATCGACGACGCGAGCCGCGGCGTCGACCTCACCGACATCGAGCGCACCAAAACCACCATCGTCAACAACAGCGGCGTCATCGTCACCTCCGACGAGGTCAGCGCACGTTATACACAGGGCCGGCTGTAGTCACTAGCTATATAGACGACCTGCCGACATCGAGCGCACCAAAACCACCATCGTCAACAACAGCGGCGTCATCGTCACCTCCGACGAGGTCAGCGCACGTTATACACAGGGCCGGCTGTAGTCACTAGCTATATAGACGACCTGCCGACATCGAGCGCACCAAAACCACCATCGTCAACAACAGCGGCGTCATCGTCACCTCCGACGAGGTCAGCGCACGTTATTCGCGAACTTCGTACATACGTCTCATTGTTTCAAAGATTGTGAACTCGACTTGCATTACGCGTACGCCGACCGATGTTTTGACGCCTCACAGGTGGCATTTTTTGAATTTGTCAAATGCTGGCTGAAGAACTGTACGTCATTCTGTCACATTCACTCACTCACTTTTCATATCATGATATTTAAAAATCATATTTTAGTAAAAATATTTTATTTTTCTTTCTGTACAAACCTTGTCCTGACAATAACAAACACAAAAAAAATGCGCGTACATACATTTCAGTGATTCATTTTTATATAAGGTCACATTTTATCAACTGCAAATATTTTGAGGATAAATTCAACAACATATATCAACTATTTTTATAAAAAACCCTTAAATTTTAACATGTGCCCCTAGTTTCATTCAAAAAAGCCGAAAGAGCGGCCGCTCTTAAAAAAATTACAATTGTTTGTGTCAGGAAAAGTAAAAAAAAAACTAGCCTGAATTTTTTTTTAAATGCTAGAGCCTTATTTCTCCGATATAATTAGATGTTTTGTCAGAATATTTGCAGTTAATAAAAAGTGACCTTATAGATTGGTCGGACAGAGTTAAAGTCTATTTTCCAACGACAGGTGGCGGCTATGGTGGAAGGGCGCGACAGGCGGCCCGAGCTCGGCTACAAGCTAGCCATGGAGCTGAAGAATGCCATGGAAGAAAACCAGTGAACCGTGGACCGTGCACGCCTGCGAAACGCTCCGCGAGGGGGCTCCACCGATACTGGTTACTGATGTACCTTTTGTTTTTTAAAACATTTGTTTGTTGCACCTGTACCACAAAATAAGGAGGACCCAGAAGGTAAGCTTAACTCTTTCACGGGTAATACAGTTTTAGGTCTTCATTGGTTTTCAATCTAATTCCAAGTGCACAGAGTTCAATATTTGGTGGCAACATAGCTACCATTGCCTTCGAAAGGGTTAATACATACCGCGCTCAACAACTCACACGTAGACCTCACCAGCTCATTATATGTCCCCACTGCTGGGGCACGAGCCTTCCCTATGGATGGATAGAGAGAACGGGCCGTAAACCAACACGCGGGTCCAGTGCAGATTGCTGGTTGTTAATGACTGCTAATGCAGCCGGGACCAACGGCTTCACGTGCTTTCGAAGCACGGAGAAGCTCGAGATGACAAATTTTTGGTCACCCATCCGATGACCAGCCATTGCGAAAGTTGCTTGAAGTCAGCAATCGCAGACCGGACGCGTTAACCACTGCTCCATCGAGCTCCTCACGACCTAGATCTAGACCTTCTCACCGACAGGATCTCGGAACAGTCCGCAGTCTCCTTATTTTGTGCCTGTACTTTATTATTATAGCTTTACAAAGCATAGATATGTTTAACGACTGTGATTGGTCATCAGTGCTGATACTGGTTACTAATGTAATACTTAATTGTTTCGAACATTTGTTGGTTGCATACAAACCAACAAAATCAATATTCCCTTATCTATCCATTTATAAGCAAAATTAAGCATTTATAATGTAAGTTAATATTTATTTTAGATTATTCTCTTATTTTGAATAACATAAAGTGATAAAACTGAAGTGCTGAGATAGTATTGAACTAGTGTAACTAAGGGGTTATTCCACTACCACGTGTATCACAGACTGGTTAATATTATATTGATTATCACGCTTATGTCTTATACATACGGTTCCAATTTAAATAATTTTAATTTGGAATAAAAGGTTTTTTTCAGTTTTGTCTAGGATTTTTGTTGTTGATATCTAAGAAGATATATCTAATGACATATCGTTTAATATATAGTTACTACTTACTTTAAAAAATAAGACTTGACGCTACTCTACTTTATAATAACAAACCAACCAGTGTTATAGTAGCCTCCTCGAAATGCTTTAATAATGTTATAATTAGTTAGTTTATAAAACGCCTCGAGAAACTAGAAATGGCGTAAGCATGGCTACGCCCATAAGAATCTTTACAATACTAACAATTTAAATAGTAGTAGCATTACACGCGACCAATTTAAATTGTCCGGTTAATATGTAAGCAATAAATCAGTTCCACAATTTATATCTTCAAGAAAACGTGGTAGACAGTTTCACGATTCATCGGAATCAGTATTATTTTGCTCATTTTTTTTATATACCTACACAAAGAAAAAAAAATACATATAAAATTTGTTTAAATGTAAACATACAGTCCTCTGAGTTATTCTAAGTAACAGCACAACACACAAAACAAACATTATTGTTATAATTTTATTTTATAACTCATTGATATTGTCTATTGATAACCTAATCTTTACTAAAGATTTTTCTTTAAGCCCCCCTTTTAAAACCATAAAAAAATCTATATCTTTGTACACAAAATTTCTAGGTTCTCGAGGCGACATCATTATTAGTATCCCACGGCGAATAATATTGCACCTCAATAAATAAATATTTAGATGTACTTAAATATCTCTCTACCCTCATTTTAAACTTGACAGTAAATAAAGTATACAAATAAGGTTGTAATGGAGAATCATTAAATTGTACAAATTAAATTATAAGTACCTATCTTAAATAACAGTTTGAGTGAAATTTAAATATTGGCATGTTTAAAATATGTATGTATCTGTTTATATTGTATGTAAGTACTATAAGACTATCCAAAACTGGCAAATTTCTACAATAAATGTTGAACCATATGTCATGGACATACAGTTCAATGTCTATTGAGGAATTATTATAGTTTGTGTTAATCTGACGTGCAGCAGGCGGTACCTATATTTATATTTTATTATACTTTTTTTACTTAATGTAATCTCTATTTTATTCTTGACACAGCTTAAGTTTTAACTACTTAGGAGCATTAACTTAAACGTAACTTATTTTTACAACTTATTAATTTAACAAATTATGCTTAAATATTTATTAATTTATTATTGTTATTACTTTTACAAATGACATGTGTGTACTTAAATAAATCAGCACAGCTTTATTGTAATTAAGGCAAACGTGTAATAATAATGTAATTATACATTGATACACCAATAAAAGTAACTTAAAAATAATGTTGTTACTTCAGAACAGGGCTTTAAACGACGTTAAAGGCTATGTAACGTTATCGAGCCCTGGTTGACAATCTTGTAATAATCTAGGGTTTTCAGACTGATTTGTAATACTTAACATACCAGCATAGATCAAAATATGATTGGAGTGGTTTAGCAATCAGACATCTTGGTTATTATACCACTATCAAAGGACGTCTTTTGACTGAGATGATGATGATGATGGTGATGATGATGATGATGATTATGGTGATGATGGTGATGATGATAATACATCTTGGTTTTCTGAAAGCCCTCACGAATTACTGTGTAAGAAATAACACATATCTGTAAGAAGGGAATACAATAAAAGTGAGCACTTAGTTGCAATTAGAGCACTTTATGCATTTATACATTCCCAATTGTTACTTATATTTTGGTTGTGTTTATTTATTGTGAACAGGTTAGTTTTAAGCAGCCTTTAGATATAAATAAGTATAGATTAAAAGATAATTCAAATATGCAGGAACGCTATTGTTGTTACAAATTCGAAAGTCAAAATCAAAAAAGTCAAAGTAAAAAAAGTTAAAATCTAAGATTCACAAATAGTGTTTGGATAACGAGTATTGTTATACACGGTTTAATTATTATAGATTTTCGAGAGTACTTATGTCAACTTCATACTTCAATCAAAATACAATGGTACTTTTATGTATGTCATGTATACGATTTGTTTTTCAGAAAAGTCTGAGACTTGTCAAACAGTGACGCCTTTAATAGCTTTTAAGCCTTATCAGTTCCTAGTTATGATAGATCTCCAGCCTAGCTCTAGCCACATAAGTTTATTCATAGACGATCTTTTGTGTTTTGCTGTTTCATAGTTAGTCTTTATTTCGTATTGAATAAAGGTCAAGATAGCAGTGTGCTATTGTCAGGACGTTTGAAAGTTAAGAAATGAAAACCTTAACCGTCGTCGAAAATTCAAGTTGATCGTCTCAACTTTCAACTGTACTGTAGACTGGTCTGTGGTTATTTATTTTGTGATGTGCACAATAAAAAACTAAATTTAATTTTGAAGTTTAATTTATTTTTCCTAAAGAGTTAAGTAAAAGAAGAAGAAAGTAAGAGTAAAGAGGTAAGTAACTAGAAATTAAACAACAAAATTTATAAAACATACTATATTAACAAAATCCATAATCTTAAACTCTAATTACTGTTACAAAAATAATACTATAATAAATAAGGTTAAGGCACTTTCACAATGAGAATTTTTACAAGAAACGTATGCTTAATGAATTTGCTGCTACATCGATGTTGTATGGTATACACGATATAAATGAAGAAATCCATAACTTTAAGAGATAGGGAATATTGTTCTAAAGAACCTTGTCGTCGATTTTAAAAATTATTCAAACTGTGCGCTTATCTTTAAAACCTACGCTATGGTTCTTTAAAATAAATTTCCCTGTCTCTCATAGATTATCCGGTACAGTATTACTGCGTCTGCATATACCCGCATTTAAAAATGCCGTAGAAAGAGAAGTTAAAAATATACATGCAGCCAACTTATCCCGCATGCGTTTCATCGCTTCAAAACACGTGTATCGCTGTGAAAAATCGTCAAAGTCTACAACCCTACTAGTGCTACCTAAAACAACAAAATAACTAAAAATACTAAAGGATGGAATCTTCTTTTAACGTGCCCCAAATGTCGCATCATAAGTACCTACTTCTCCCAGCAAGCTGCTGAATTACAGAGGCCGGAACATTAACCTATCCAAAACTCAAAATTCTTCAATAAAAGTTCAACCATATGCTATATACATAAAGTTTAAAGTCTTGAGAAAATTTGTCAGTTTTTGGTAGTCTGGGCGTGTGTACAATGGTATAAAATGATTACTAGAGGCAATCAATCATACGACCTGCCTGAGCCTAGACGTTAATTGCGTCGAGCAGGAGTTTCGTTTTTAGTATTATTAGTTATTCTTATGCAAAAATACTATACCTAATTAAAATACAATCTCATTTTAATTAATTTATAAAAATAAAATAAAATACTCAATTATCCATTACAAAATATCGTCCCAAAATTTTAAAAACAAATACCAAACCTTTAATTTCATACCTACTGCTTTAGTTACAATATTATTGGTCGATCGAAAAAACATTAAGGCCCGATTTTTCACCCCCTTATTCATAAAAACTATTTAAGCATTATTTAGTTAAATATTGTTTTGTCAACGTCACACAAACGTCATTTTGAGTTTGAGAAAAAGAGACAAAACAATGATTAACAAAATTTTGCTTAAATAGTTTTTATGAATAAGGGGGTTAATCTTCAGATAAGTTTTATTCAACAAATAACATTGTCATTGTGACATAATTACTAAAGAGAATCTGTCATTATGTCAAAATTATTCTTTGAATAAACGATATCTGACCATTTAAAATCAGCCCTTAGACATTTAGTTATCCTTGACTTTGTTTAAAATCTTTTATAATTACATTAATTAGGTACTTACTTATTTAAAATTTTGCATGTAATTTAGCTAAAAGGACGGTTTTATTCACAACCATTTATAGATAGTTATTGTACAAAAATAGTGTTGTAACGATATTAATATAAGGCATATTATATATGTTTAAACTTCATATTTATAGTAATTTATTACTTTTCTAATGATATGTCAGTTCAATCAAGGAACTCAAATATGACTATAGTGTCATTGTGCTTCAATATTAACTCACCTGTATTTTGCATCACGTGTAATTTATAGCAATAGTTATTTTTTCTAAATACTAATTAAAATCACCTAAAAACAATAATACTATATCTAATAATTAATAATCACCAAAAAATCTAATTTTAATGTCATGATAATAATAATAATTAGGTCAGCAGCAGCAGCAAATAACTTAGCTCTATCAAAACCCAACCTTACAATACAATTAAAGTATGTTTTTGACTAAAATCGGCAATAACTTTTGATTTCTTAAGGTCACTTAACAAAACTCTATTCATTTACATTATGAAGATATTTAGGATGCCTCGAAGTTTACTGTAACTACATAAAATTAAGCAACAATCAACAAAACTATAGGTTTAATAATAACTCAGAAACTTGAATACAAACAAATAGAGAGTTCTTTTCTAAAGTTTACGCGAACACTACACATTGAAATGAACACACAACAACTTCTACTCGCGTTTATTTTACACATTACTTTTATTTAATGTTTATCCTGACGTTTCGAACCCAGGCAGGCAGGCAGGCGTGTACAAACTGGACTGCGACTGTGGGCTCTCTTACATCGGGCAAACAAAGAGAAGTATAGAAAAGCATATGGCGTTAAAGAACATAAATAGCCGACGTCAAGCATAGGCACGAAAATAAGTCTGCAGTATGCGAACATGCCTTAGAGGGGCCCAACCATTACATCAGATTTGATAAGCCACAAATACCCGCTAGAGAACAACGATTCGCTAGGCTATGATACGCTAGGCTATTGAAATTAAAAAACATCCTAATTTCAATAGAGAAGATGGTTGGAATCTACCACCAGCCTGGGATCCCATCATACAAAACATTAAATCCCAGCCCCAACACCATACTGCCAGACCAAAAGATACTATAAGCTCTTTCTGTGTAAAACGGAACGCACTTGATTAAATTTTAATGAGGGTATACAAGCTAGTAACTAATTATGAGACAAGGAACACCTCAGTCTCCCTGTGACCACGGACCCTGCAAAGGGTTCGAAACGTCAGGATAAACATTAATTAAAAGTAATGTGTAAAATAAACGCGAGTAGGTAGATCCGTAAAAGTTGTTTCATTTCAAATAGAGAGTTGTGTTGTGATTATTTGTTTTTATGTTAACCTAATAATTGATTATCTTTTATTAACAATAACTTCATATACCAACGCGTGTAAATGTCATAGGGAGCGGGTACGAATCCCGCTCTTGGAAATGTTTCCAAAACTTTTTAAAACAATAACTTCGATCAATGACAGTACTAGAATCTCGACAAGCGCTTTAAAAACGGTTCGACAAATAAGCCCTCTAATACTTTCTTTTGTGGTCTTATTTTAAATTAGGATTGTCGATTACAGTAAAGTATAAATATTATACAATCTTAATTGATTTTTATATTCGAGATTAACCGTGGTACACGCGCCTGCATATCAGACAAACTGTCAAATTTCCTCAATAGACTGTGAACTTTATGTAAACGACATATGGTCGAACATTTATTGAAGAAATTTTAGTTTTGAGGTTGATGTGTAGGCGTCTGTACTACAAAACAGTGTTAAAAGTTAAACATTGGCTAAAATATTGTGTCTCTGTCTAATAATATTAGCTAAAAAGGGACAACATCTGTTTAGAGCATTGTCTAACTTCAGCCATCGTTTTGTGGTAAAGTTGTTGAGGTTTATACAAAATTTTTGTCATTAGATCGAAGAACTAACTAAATATATCTAATTAATTAAAGCAAAATGTTTAAATTCGTGCCGCTTTCATACTTGATTTAACAAGTATGTAATTAGGACCTAATCTCCCTTTGTGCTATTGTTCAAGTGGAAACGCCAGAGCCCAGAGCCTCGATTATACTATTTCAAAACATCCACAATAAGTGTCTCAGTGCCTTGATTCTGACAATCGTCCCTTAATTATAGGAAAATTTTCAGAATTAGGGCACAGACACTATTAAGACGTTAATGAATGTAGAATGGGGTTACTTTTAAATCAAGTGTAATTGATCGCAGCTATATGTATAAATCCTTAAGTAGCTACTAAAATAGGTATCCCCAGCGTACTAGGTGTATCTAGTGTGATTAACTCACACTATGAACATAAATAACTAATTACTTGTGGTTTATGAACTACATGTGAAAGACAACTTTAGAGAACAGGAGGTATGATCAATGTTACACTTGATTCAAAAGTAGCTCCGTTCAACCGTAGCAGAACAAGGGCATCTACCCTAATAAGTATCAAAATAGCAATAAAATAGATAGAGCCCTAAGTATGATACTGCGTCTCAATGGTATGATTTGTAATTTTTACTGTAATTCCAAATTAAATTTAGCCAGTCAAAAGCATCCGTGAAAAACGAGAGCGACTTTGTGGCCACAGAGCCACGCGATGACAGTAAATATTAAGTACTAATATTTTGCAACCTTAATTTAATCTTTATATTTAAGATTTAAGGTTCAAAGTAAGCTGAAGTTGTTGGTGCTATCCAATGTTTTTTCATATTTTTAGATAGAGAGATAGATAGATTAGATTCGAAATTTAATAGGTGTGACCAAACAGGACCACTTTCGAAATGCTAGAAAATCTAGTACCTAATTGATATCGATATCATATCGAGACGTTATGGAACTAAAATACTTGACTAAAAAAATGATGGTCAATTCTCTGTTTCAACTCACGCAGCAGTAATACTAGAGTACACCTCCCTGCCCAGCTTGTAGGCGATGAAGTCAAGGATGGTGAGCACCAGCTCCCGCCGGCTGTGCGCGCACGCCATGAGGACCTGTAACGCGCGCGTGTAGTCCACCGGGTCCAAACGCCGCAGGTAGTTGAACACGATGTAGATAAGCTCGCGAAGTTTCTCTTTAACCACCCCCCATATCTCACGAAGCGATACTAGAGCTAAGGAATAAAAGGCGCTTGAGTGTTGGGTATCACTAGTGTAAAACAATAAATATTATCACCAAGCAGAGTATAATATTATTTAATCTTGTACCTCTGGGTTTAAGACTGTTCTAACCACTAGATTGTAAAAGTAGTTAGAGATGGCCTAGCCTTTTAAGTGTTTTCTTGGTGAAGATTTATTATTTTATTTTAGTTATTTGTCTTCGGGAGTCTTACAGCAAAATAATCAAGTAAACATAATTATTTAAAAAATATGGCTATACTAATGACAAGTCTTCACCTATGCATAGAAAAAACTAAGAACATAATAAGTAACTAAATTATTTTAAAAGAATTTGAACAATTAAAATGTAAAGAGCAATAATACAATAACTTGTGTGTGGGACAGTTTAGGTAAAGGACTTATTAGCTACTTTGCTATTTAAAGAAGTGCTTTAAATTCAATATGATTATTTTTTATGAACCATAGCATAGAGTGTACACCGACAAAGTTAGCACTTCAGAGTGCCTATAGTGAGAGTTTTACACTGTTCGACAAGTCAACGTAAATAACAATTTGTATGGAATGGCTAATGACAAGTTGATCTCTAGGTGGCGCTACTTCGCATCAACATATTTTAGTTATCTGCAGTAAAAAAATTAACAAAGCACTGCTTAGTTGAGAGTTGTCATTAGCAGTATAAAGTCAAAGTTAATATCAAATCATTTATTTAACTAAATCACACACCAGAGAACTACTATCACCAATTCGGATTTTGGGAGACCTTCGAATGTAAAGAGTTGACAAGATACTCAGCCTTTTTTTTTCCACCATTTTTTCAATTAAATTACAATCATGTAAAGTAGTATACTCACTGGAGACCCCGAGCCCCGCGGCGCCGCCGAGCCCAGCGCCCAACGCCGCCCCCAAACGCCCCCCTGCGTACCCCCCCACCAGCCCGCCGGCCAACGCCAGCGCGCCAGTCATCAGCGCCGTATCCCGGTCCCACACCACGCGAATGTCGAACGTATCGGCTGAAAACCACATTGTTTAATTATTTACTAACCTCCAACTGACTTTTAGACGAATAGTGGTACAGAACTGGTGGGTTACTCTTGAAACACAATTGCAATAATCAATTTCCAATCCCAAATCTAAAAAATTCAAATGACACTCTTAAAAGCGATAATAGCGCTACATTGGAATTAAATTGCATGGAAATTGAGTGAACAAATTATTATCGAGATGGGGCGTTCCGAAATTGCGAAACGTATCCCAATATCGATAATAGTAATCGCATTGGAATTGTATTGAGATTAAATTTGCGTCAAGAGTAGCCTACCAGAACGGAAAGCTTTGGAGGAAGCCTTTGGCGAAGGACAAACTGTCGACAACAAATAATTTAAACGGGGATTAACGCAAACTAATTAGTAAAAGGTATCATACCTTCTTTTAATTTAATCAGAATCACTAATCTGTGTCAGAATCCTTATTTTAATTATTTATTAACTATGGAACGCAAACATTGAAAAGTGTATTATATGTCGACAACAAAATAATAAGGATAAGATGTTGTTTAAAAAAACTGTAACAGAAATAAAAGCTTATTAATATTATTTAACTGACTCATTTCAGCTTCAAACACAAGGGTTCCCTAAAAAATCTAGTCAAATGATGGCATAATAATTATAACAACATACGATAATACTATACTCTTTTAACCCGTCCCGCGCTGTAGGTATAATTAGTGGGCCACCATACATATGGCGCGCGAGGACTTAAAACAAAAAAAGCTTGACAAACTAATTTTATTGCTAGAACACTTTAACAGGTCAACAAAAGGACTGAGAGAAGTGAAAAAATGGGAAAGGAAAAAATAGAAAGGGTTGGAGGAGGCTTTTGCCAAAGGGCACAGGGTTTATATTTTTTGATTTCTGAATAAAAAGCTTACAATTAATAAAAATAAAAATATTTGTTGGTGAAAAGGGAAAACTGCTTAAGTGCCAGAAATCAATAGGTGGGAAATGAATTTTAAAGTTTAAACTTTTAAAGCACCAAAGGGGCATTCGGGCATAAATTCCTTTTGATGCTTATTCATTTTCCCTTTCCACCAATGAATTGATTTTACTTTTAATATTTAAAGATTTTACTTTTAAAGTTTGTGTGTTAATATTATATTCAAAAACATGTTAATTGGAAAATTCTTACTAGCTTATTTTTTGTCAACACTACCCTATGGATGGATAAGGAGATGGGGCCATAAGCCATCACAACAGCTAATGCAGTCGGGACCAATTAGCAAATGAATAGAATGTATTACTCTTTGTGAGAACAGCAAATGTCAAAGGACATTAATCAACAAATACAATATTTAGTAAGAAGTTTTAAGTACATTTAAATGAAAATGTATTGTACATTGTGATTTCATAATGTTGGTATCAAATAGGTAATCATCCTCATCATCTCAGTCAAAAGACATCCACTGCTGGACAAAGGCCTCCCCCAAGGATCTCCACGGCTCTGTATTCCAAAGAGGACCGCTGAATTTTGAGGTGATTTTTTTTTTGCGTAAAGAACTCATAATTAGGAATACGTACACGAATTTTTACTGCTCGGAATTGATTAGGACTCTCACAATAAATTATTGAAAATAATAAATTTTATGGTTAACATTTATTCGGATAGTGAAGTGACAGCTCTGCTGCCAACTTTTCAACGTAAAAACGCTTTGAAAGCAACCAAAAGAGTGTTGGCAGCACTGCTAAATTGCCCAAAAAAGCTAAAATCCAATGCCATAAAAAAATATTTTTTTTTATTTACATAAAAAAAAAACCAATGCCATAAAAGCCATTTCTCCAGTTGGTGCAACTATGTCCTCAGGTTACTATAATTTGTTTATTATTAATTAACAGTAGTAGTATTATATTATAGTAAAAAAAAGTAACATACCCGATAAGGTAACATTAGGTCAAAGTTAGTCACAGACCCGAATTAGTCTACCCCGACTCCACGTGGTACTAGTCTGCCCGATACTAGAGTGTTTTTAAAAGCCCGGAGGCGCGGAGGGAGAGCAGCCCTCACCCGCTGTAGCGAAACACAGGCACCAAGCTCGCCGCTGCGGCTGAGGCTGGTCGCCGCAGGCGACCAAAAAGCCGAAGCTGCGGAGGCGAGCTTGTAATGCCTGCGTTTCGCTACGCAAGGGTGGAGGGG
The DNA here is from genome assembly GCA_963082485.1 of Eudonia mercurella. Lineage (NCBI taxonomy): Eukaryota > Metazoa > Arthropoda > Insecta > Lepidoptera > Crambidae > Eudonia > Eudonia mercurella. The sequence continues at coordinate 15,720,347 of OY720042.1, forward strand.
CTGCTCTTCCCGCAGCGCCGGAGACGTTTAAAACCTACAGTTGTCACATATCTGAGCAGTTTGGTTAAGCTCTGATGTAATTTTGACGTTTTGTAATTTATTTATTTTTTTTTTCGAAAAAATTAAAAAGTTAATTTAAAAAAAAGTATTAAGTTCCGAGTTTTGAGCTTTGGGGGAGGGGTAGGGGTATACCCCCCCCCTCCTCCCCCCACCCTCCCCCCCCCAAATTCGACGGTCCTCTTTGGAATTTAGAACCGATCTCCACATCAACCGGGTTTGTGCTGCTCGCATCCAGCGGCTTCCAGTGACCTTCGCCAAATCGTCGGTCCACCTTGTTGGAGGTAGGCTCACACTGCACTTTCAGGTAAGCAGAAATAGGTTATTAATTATTAAAGTATTAATAGTAAATAAAGTATTTTTTATCTTATTATAAATGTATGTACATAGATAATCTTCTCTCATTTATCATAAATATACAAATATTCATGTAAACAAATTAAATAAGCAATGAGTAAAGTACGAAGGTTAAAGGTCCGGTTTAATGTTTATTGACTGACTATGTGCTACCTACATTATAATATTAAATGTATATTATTTATAGATAGGTAATATAATAGATAATTATTATTTCACAAAACTTGTAATAATTAGCCTGTCGAAATTGCTGTTCTTGTGCGTGAATAGAGTAAGTAACTTGTAATTTTATAGTCGTAATCGTAAATGTTTATTACTTACCTAGTTGCAAAATTACATCGTCGATCCAATTGTGGTCCAAATTTACGACATTTCCTGCGTAAGGCTGCAATTGCGTTTGCGCAGACATTTTAACAATATTCTTAACTACTCTTAGTTCAGTATTTATCTACTGCATAAAATACGAAACTCTCACAACATCAATACTATAAATAACCACTACAAAACAAAACTAAGTAGGTAGGTGTACGTAAAGTAATTTTTTGGCAAACAAACACCAACCAGTGAACAAAAATAATAGAGTAATGTCAAATAAAAAATGTATAACCGTGCGTGCGGTCCGAGTCAGGGTAACAATCATTAAGCTGTAGTGTTGGTGGATATAACTGAAATGTGAGGACGGAAAATAAAATTACCACTATTTGTCCAGGGTAAACATAGTATTAATTAACTAACGATAACGATTAAACGGATGTTTAATTTTATGTCGAGCCAAATAACATAGTGAGCAAGTGTATTAGTGGTCTACTCAAGTTTTTATATTGATAACTTCACGTTGTAGATTATTTTATGTTAAGTTTAAGTTTTAATAAGTTTTAAAAAGTGAAATAGATATATTAATTCAATAATCAATAGCACAATTTGTGTGTGGTGATTGAATGAATTTAATGGAAATGCTATAGCTACGTGACGCTATTTTAGATTCTTGCAGCCTCAATAAAAAGACAGACCATCGGTTAATTTTTGAACCAGTGATCAACTCTCACGCTATGATAAGTGCTCCTTTTTCTCTTATTCAAGGTCACTGGTAACTTATCTTTGACACCGAAAATTCTTGAACGATATGTATTATTTCTCTGAGTAGGTATCTTAGTAATCAATTTTTCTTAATTTTACTCAATTTTATTCGAGATCACTAGTACCTAAATATAACAATTAAGAGACATTTCGGTGTAAGTAAACAACGTAACAGCGGAAATAAAACCATAAAGTAAATATACCAAAATAAAACAGTTTTGATAGTAACAATGCTCTAAGGTAACAACGTGCTTTTAATCTTATTTTTATTTCGATTTTTTTACCTAAGTAATTAAACTGCATTGGTGTGTAAAAAAAGTCGCTTGAATGTTTGGATATCATTTTGTGTTTCAACAGTATAGTTCTTATAGTTTCGGAAAAAAGTAGCTGTGACATACGGACAGACACACATGACGAATCCATAAGGGTTCCGTTTTTTGCCATTTGGCTACGGAACCCTAAAAAGTACATAGTGTCAAAATAAAGTACGATTTTTTAATTTTCCTAAAAATTAAACTTCTCATTGCTTTTAGCAACTTTTAACAAAAAAATATCACTGCTAAATAGCTGCACAGCATCTTTTTTGAGTTATATGCTTACAATAGCCCAACTAACATTTTGGTGATAAGAATAAGTGCTATATGAGTGTTAAAGTAGAATTTTAAAAACCTAAGTTGCCATAAAGGCAATAACAATGGGTGATATAGCGTGCTCTAACTTTCTTATAAACCTTATTTGGGCCCACGATTTTATAGCTTAAAGTGATATAAGGGTTAAAGAATAGTGATATTTGAGTGATAATACATAGTTACAATAGTGCTATTGGAGCAGTTATTACCACTTTAAGTGTTTTGTGAGGTATTAATAGGTCACAACCGCAAGCTAAAGTAGTACATAAGTTGTAAAAACAACTCTGATAACTCTTTTGGTAATACATTAATGATTAAGGTAGCAGTGCATATTACACAAAGCGCTAATTAGTTGTTTAATATCATAATTTTTGTGTTTTGTTACCGCCAACAGCGTCATTTTCATTAAGTGCAGTAAATACGAGTGTTTGGTGAAAACAGCAAATGGAAAGTAAGTCAATAATATGTATTTTGAATTACTGGTGTTGTAGTACTGATGTGAAATCTTACTGCGGTGTTTAGTTTTCTGTAAGAATATATATTAGTTTTCATTCAAATTTTAATGCGCCACTAAAATAAACTATTTTGATGATATTTTCTAGAAAAGTAAATATTGTCTCAGTTATGTTTTGCTTCAAGTATGGAAAATAACAGCTTCTGGTAGCGTCTACAGGTTTTTAAAAGAAAAGTAACAATAGTTTGATTTAATAAGTAAAGCAATAATGTTTGAAACAAGTTTTCTTCCTGTATTTTTTTATGTATTTTTTTATAGGTTATCTTTATTTTAATGGCGTCAATTTGCAATCACTTATGGTTCCTGTTAACTCTGTTATTTCTTACAATAGTGTTTAAAGAATGATAGTTAGCACTTCTATGCCACTTATAGTTTTACAATATGGTTTTAAAACAGAACAAACGATAAGTTTAGCTTGCATAAAGGTCCTATGTGGAGCTATAAGCTGAATTTTTTAGGGTTCAGTTATTGTTTGAACACACATTTAAACTACATTACCACTTTCATTATAATCAAGGTCTCAATATATACGTAGTTGGGATCAAAAGTCCATAGATATGTCCAATAGATATATGCAATGAATCGTAAATAAATAAGGATAAAAAAGTTGAAATGCCGTCCATGGACTTTTGACTTCGACAACACACTCATAGTTAACTCTAGTACTAAATTGAATCAAAAAATATCCATAAGTACTCTGTCGACTGTAGCTTCTTTGCTTAAAACTGACATGGTATAAAACAGTTTACTTCTAATTCGGTATATCCCGCAAAAGGAACTACTGTATCAGGATCCAGTGAAATTATTGCTGAAACACGCACAATACTAGCTGCTTCCCCTATCAGAACAGATAACAATGTTTACGAATTAAAATGGCAAAGAATCAAAGAGCTTCCACTTCAAGAAAACGTGCAAAATGGTCAAAGCTGCAAACTTCAAATGATGACGAAACTACTGACGAAGATGAAGATACATCTGTTTACGAAACTGAAAAAGAAAATAAAGAAAATCCAATTCATAATCCAATAAATAATACCACAGAAAAAAATTATCAAAATATAGACGTGGAAGAAAAAAAAGACGTCGACAAAGAAGAACAAACACAAATAAAAAAACGGGAAAAAAAAAGTATAGTTTTGAACAAGTCTTTGAAAAATAACAAATCTAACATTCTTACAGAAAAAAACGTAAGGTCCAACAAATGAAAAAGAAACAAGACAATTTAGAGAAAATTATAACAGGTTCAAAAGAAAAAGAAGAGGAGGAAGAAGAATATGAGAAGGAGGAGAAAGAAGAAAAAGATGACGCTGCGATCAAAGAAATGGAAAAAGAACAACACGATGTTGACAAAGTTACAAATGATTCTGTAGAAGAGATCAACTCTGAAGAAAATAAAGAAAATACTGTTGTAAGTAATGCTATAAGGTATTCTGAATAAATGAACATTTTTAAAAATAATAACAAGTTTTATTTTCTTACTGTATGTGAAAGAGGTAAGAAGACAGAAAACCACTTTTTAAATACTAATTTACATCTACATCTTTAGAATAAAATATAACTTCATTTGACGACTTTACAAGATCTTCTAGAAATGAATTCAGGTTTTTAGGTTTCCTTTTTCCATAATAAATACCAATGATAAATGGATCACTTTTACATTCAAACGTGTTAGCCAATTAGGCCAGAATTCATAATTTGAGCTTTTAGCTTTTAGCGTAAAATATCTGTAAATCTCTTGTTTAAAATTAAAAGCAAATACTTCAAAGCAGTTTGGCTTATATTTATTGTAGAGCCCATGTAAGTAAATAATTTTTTAAATTTATATTTTTCATGTATTCATATTCTTGCTCTTGATGTTTGAACACCTTGGTGTTTGAACTTGAACTACTGTAACGAAACAATATATTAGACTCATCGTCAGTAATATCACTATCCTTTTGTACGGAACCCTGTTATATGTTTGCTGCTTGCGCAGCGTCACACAGTGTAAACAACGTAAAATATTGTAATTCAGATAATATAACCTATTAAATGTATTTAAGTAATTTTAATTCAGTAACTCAACTTAAAGTGATATTTAAAAGTTATAAAGTTTGCAAGTAATGTTTGCCGCCATATAAAAGTATTTCTAAAAACCACTGTATTACCTTAAGCTGACCGATTAACCCCAGTATATATCCTGCAATGATTTAAAGGTGGATTCCGACTCTTGCAGCATTTAGCTATATGGGGTCTATAATTAACACTTTTAATACACTAATAGCATTCTTGTTACCTCTTAGAGCGCCATAGAACTTGTTAGGTGGTACAAGGTATTTAACTAACTTTAACTAACTCTGTTTTAGAACATAAAGTGTTCGTAAATAATTAACAAAATCTTTTGGTGTTTTACTCTTCCTTAAGCTATAAGAGTAACACTTAAGGTGTTACAAGGCATTGAAGTAACTCTATTTAACAATATCAAATGTTAGTAAACACCTGACAAAAACTGTTGGTGTTTTACTCTTCCATAAGCTATAAGAATAACTATTAAAGTTTTACAAGGCATTTAACTAACTCTGTTTAATGACATCAGTCGTAAGTAAGCGTTAGCAGACACCTTACAACTTCTTTTAGAGTTATATACTTCTTAAAGCTATAATAGTTATATAACGATTTCGACTAACTCCATGCTATCGTCGTAAGTTATAAAATTTTCTTTAATTACTGTTATTCCTCTTGAAGGTTTCATTATTTATCCTTAACACCACAGTAGAGTTCACTGTTATTATCGGAACTTTTCTAAACCATTTATAGAATTATGAGCATTAAAAGTGGTTGCCCTTAGAGCCAAAATGTTTGTTGGGAGGTGTTATTAATCTAAGGTTATATGCTTTAATGTAAAAATAATCCTAGAGAAATAAAATATGTGAATTAGAGTATTTTCGCGTACTTTATTGTTCTCATAAAATATTTAAAGGCAACTTTATCAGATTACATGTCTTTATTAATCAAATACAATCTTAAAACTAGTTTCACAACAATCAATCACATTAAACATAATTAAGTAAGTATCACAATTTTCATCAATTTATTTTTATTACTAGAACACAACTACTACACTCATTCATATTGTTATTACTTGTATTTATTCAGACAGCAGAAGGACCAGCCTTTACAATAATACAAATTAAAATAAAAACAAATATTACATAGCTAGAATTAATCAACTCAGTCAATAAATAAAAATATTCAGTACCTAATTAAACTAAATTTAACATCAAGCAGCAGTTAAACTGGATAGAATTTTTTTGCCTAATAGTCCTGAAGTAGTTTGCATAATGATCTGCGCCAGCTGTGTTGTTCCGCTGCCATTCTCAGCTAGGAAGATGGCTACTCGCTTGTAGTCATCGAGGCCCATGCCTGCTAGGTAGTCGTACACTATGTCGAATAACTCGGAGAGCCTAGACTTTATATCTTCCCAAATGTCCCGCATTGAGATTACTGTAAACAAATGTAATTGTAAAAATGTGTTTTATTTTAAGTGTTCTAGATAACTTTAGATAACAATATGCCTACTTAGAAGTCCTCGCCTCGGTGGCAGAGCGGCGATGGCAAAGAGCTAACTAACGGGTCGCCCGCCGCCGTTACTCAAAGGTCCTGGGTTCAATTCGAAGGTCGGACCAAGCGTGTTTCTGATTATCCGATACATACCTAGCCTGGGTTTCACCATCCCGCATTAGGCAAGCACGGTGATTAAGCCAAATATTAATAAAATGTAGCGATGACTTGATTTCAATGATGCAGGCCTTTGCCCAGCAGTGGGATAGTATTTTATGTGCTTATTACTACTTACACCTTTAATGTAATTTTTTTTGCTGCACTAAAGCTGAATTAAATACTTAGTTATATAAAAATATAGTGAAAAATTCGCGGAAAGATACCGAAGACCCAAGTTTGATTCCTGGCTGGGTAGGGTCAGCATTTAATTTTTCACTATATTTCATAATTATGTCATTAATTATGTTTATTGTGGGTAGTTTTATAACTATGACTTTATAGTCATAGCAAATTAAAAGGGTGAAAGCTTGTTAAAAAACAATGCATATGCATGAAAATGAGGCTGGCGGTAGGTGTTTTGGCGACATTATTCGGCTACTTAGAATGATCTGCATGTTATCTTTGAAAGCAAAGCAAGCTTAGTAGGTAGTTATGTACTCAAATAAAACGCAATCGTAGTTGTTTAAAACATTTTTGGAAAGCAAATCTAGGTACCTTCACTGACAATAGTAAGAATAGCATTTTATTTACACATGTGATTACTTTAAACTCAGTTTGACACTTACCAACAAGACCGAAACCGCAGACTCCCCCAATGGCACCGCCGACGGCTGCCCCGACTTTCCCGCCATAATGCCGGCCGATCAAGCCGCCAGCAAGTGCCAAACCTGTGGTCACCATCATCGCGCTTTTCGCTCGCTCGTCGCTCATCACCACGCGGAAATCGAAGCAGTCGCTGATTGTCAGAATCACATTTTCGAGTGACGCAGGGTCGAAAGGCAACGCGCAGGAGTTGGACCCGCGCCGACAAATCTCGTAGCCGCATTCAGTATCGGAATCGTCAAACGAATTCATTTTTACTAAATTTTAGAAAAGAAAATTGGCAAGGCAACTTATTTTACGAAGACTTGAGATTGTGAGTCGACTCAACGGTAATGATGACGGTTAATTTAATTAGCAGCGGAACTAAATAAAAAGACATTGACTGATTGGACTGACTGAACCATGACTCAACGAAACTACTAGTGAATGAACATCTGAATCATTGACCAGTGATCAATGAACGAACGACATAAAGTATTTAATAGACGATCGAATACATGATCTACAGCTTTATGAACAAATACTCAGGCTAGTTCATATTCTATTAGACTGACAATTTAAAAACAATGCTGTATGGGTTAGATTTCTTGCTTCTCTTACATAAATAAAAAAAAAGTAGAACTGTCATTTGAGTAGTAAGTAAAAACATTGTTTTTGGTTTTTGTGTTTATTGGTATAGGTTTTCCAAAATGAGCGAAAAGATAACTATTCAAAAACTTGGACATAGTATTGCTGAAGAGGCTCAACTGCTGGCAGAAGAAAAATGGATAATAGAAGCTTTAAACAAAATTAAAACGCAAAGAAACGGTTTACAGGTTACATATATTTATTAACTATGTGCTTCATATTATTCTTTTATTATTGTACTAAGTAATAATAGCTGCTTTAAAGTATGAACAACTATAAAACAAATAATCTCACACTTCCTTACCAGTTCTTACCCCAAACAGAATACATAATAGTACAAGTCCCCAAACAACAAACTGCTACACACGAAACCTTCATTAATATTAATTTAAAATGCTACTAGGCTTCTTAGGCTACTTAGAAATGGTTACATTTGTTCTGACCTATAGTGAATATCATTTATCTTTTTATTATAACACAAATACTATAATGTTTAACACTAAGTTACAATATTTATATAAAATAAAGTGAAAAAATTAAACGCCCACCCGACTCAGCCAGGAATCGAACCTGGGTCTTCCGCAATCCGGGCGGCTGCACTGACCATTATGCTACCGGGAAGGTTAAGTGTAGCAATTAACACTTAAAAATAAAAGTAAAAATGTACTAAGTTACAAATTATTTTTCAGATTGAAAGACTTCAGTTGGAAAGTATGAAGAACCAGTTGAGGAATACCATCACATCTACATCAGATAATCTGAGTCCACCTGTCACATTGTCTCATCACATGATGCAGAATGTATCTGCACAGGAACCAGCAGTACCCGTTTCAGCTGAAGATCATTTGTTTGTGACTGAGGCACTGTGCAACATGGAAGAACTAAATCTGACAGCTACAAATTCTATATTTAGTAAGTTTTATATTTAAATTAGTAATTAATTATTATTTAAGTAGTAAAAGATATCACAAGTGATGGAAAGCCAAACTGAAGCTTACAGTGGGACCCATCTGGAGGGTTTATTTATTTATTTAATTTTATTACCAGTGTTGCCCGGGATAGACTGTAGAACTGTAGAAGTTGCTCGACATATTTTAACCTTTTGAATGCCACAGTCTGCTATAATCAACAAGTGATAGAGTGCCCTGCACGCCAACGACGGCGATGATCAACAATACCTATGTTTTACAAAAACAAAAATAAAGATATTTAGAAATTACAACTCTTATTCCTGTTGCAAGTTTTCCTTTTATGATTGGGCATTTTCCAATATTTTGATGCTGTAAGGGAGAAAAGAGCTTGGCACTTGCTGAGTTTCTTGCTGGTTCTCCAGGTACATATAATGACCAGTGTTATGAACATTCATAAGAGCTATTTGTAGCTTAAACTGAATAAATGATTTTAAATTTTGAATTTTGAATCAATATTAAGATTGTGATTGTGGTTTTTACCAAATTGAAACATACCCTTATTTATTTTTCAGCTCAGATGCCGATCGGAAATCTAAATGTGGAAGAGGATGAGGAAGAGGAGTTTGATGATGATGAGGACTGTGAAGACCTGCTGATAGACATGAACATGTTCATGCACGGGAAGCAGACCAGCAAATCTGACTTGCTGTAGTTGTGTACTACAATTAGACATACTGACATAGACAAAGTGAAGCGTTTAATTGCTAATAGACGTTTCATATTATTGTGTTGTCCATTTTCACATGCAAAAAAGTAAGGCGTGAAATTGCGTGTCGAAAGTTAGAGGGCTAACAATTACTGTAAACCTGCAGTATTTATTAAATATAAATGAGTTGGCAAATAACTCAATTTAATGTTGAGCAGAAGTGAAGCCCAGATGTGAAGATAGTGGTAAGTAAATAGCTTATGACTGTCCCACTGCTGGGCAAAAAAATCATTTGAAAATCAAGTCATCGACGTCAATCACCACACTTGCTAAATGCAGGTTAGTGATCACAAACTCGGGTTATGTATGCATCGAAATATACGAAACACACTTTGCCCGACCTGGGAATTGAACCTGGGACCTTCGGGTGTCGTGCCAAGCGCTGCCAAACAACAAGCAACAAGGCAATAGTTGTGCAGCAGGATGTAACGGCCGATGTCGCCAGACCTGCTAAATGTATTAAAAAGAATTGGTGACCTCGAAAAAATATAATTAATTATGTTTTAAAATAAAATTAAAAATATTTACACTCAATTCAATTTGTAAAAAATATATTTTAAGGTGTTTGTCAACTAATACATTCTTTATCAAAAATTCATGCAAATTGTTATTTTTTTTGTTTAAACCTGAGGAATGTTTTTATTTGGTTTGAACCCAAGCAACAGGTAAAGTTTATAGTGTCAGTTTTATTTATTATTCTCACGAAAACCAGTATAATTTTATGGGCATTGTAGCAGTGCCTTTTGGCGGCAAACGAGATGAGTTGGCAATTTTGCCATACAATTTCTCGTTTTCGTTAACGCGATTGAATAATAAAAATAAACTATCTAGGCACCCAGTACGGTACAGGTAGGCTACTCTTGACGCAAACTCAAATCTCAATACAATTCCAATGCGATTAATATGTATCGATATTAGGATAAGTATCGCAATTTCGGAACGCCCCATCTCGATAATAATTTGTTCACTCAATTTCCACGCAATTTAATTCCAATGTAGCGCTATTATCGCTTTTAAGAGTGCCATTTGAATTTTTTAGATTTGGTATTGGAAATTGCTTATTGCAATTGTTTCAAGAGTAACCCACCAGACCTATGCTAGTGTGCATGTATAGTGTTGTTTATTAGATGTATCATCATCATCTTCATCATCATCATCATTATCATTGTCATTACCATTACCAGCTCGATATATGTCCCCACTTCTGGGGCACGAGCCTTCCCTAGTGGGTGGATCGTATGGTCCGGTTCATAAACCGCCACAGTGCAGATTGGTGAATACTGGCTGAATCGGGATTTTCAAGGAGTTCTTCTACCGATTGTTGATAAATTGAAACACAATTCTATATTAACAAAGAATTTAATAAAGTTTTGTCTTACATTTAGATTTATAATAAACCATTAATGTTTTTTATATATAATATGAATATATATATGTACAAATGTCGGTACCATACAAATAGGGTTGCCAACTATACTGTTAAAAACAGTATTATACTCTTTTTCACTTCATTATACTTTTTACTGTTGAACAAAAATATAGCATACAAAACACTGTTTTCAGCATCAAAATGCAAAAGAAGAATTAAAAAGATTTGTTGATTTAGCATTTGCTGAAGGAGAGTTTCATGAAATATAACGACACAAAGGAACTCGTTTGCTATCACTTCTACTAGATACAATTTTACTTAATTGGACACTAATTTGTAACTACTTTGTTAGTTTGGATGTTGACTGTCCAATGGTTATACAAAATTTATTAATGTTGGATAGGGAAATGGAAAATAATGTAGTTCATACCGTATACCTTCTTCCTACCTTTATGCTAGTCATATATTAAATGTTTTCAATGAAACAATCAAAAAATTAGAAGGAAATGTAACTATTTTATGACTGGTTTAAAGACTAAGCTAATAAAAAAAAAATTATAAGTATTTTGGCCATGAAACAAAAAAGTATTAAAAACTATTACAGAGTCTTCCCAAGAAGTTTTTAATAGAACTATTAATAACTTCATACTTTTTATTGATAAGGCTTATTTATATTTAGAGAAATGGTTGATTTCAATCAGACTAACTGGCTTTCTTTAATAATTAGCTGTTTGTCATTAAAGATCAGATGTGACCACTGAGGTCACATTTGATCTTTTTGAGAAAATTATATATAATCGAAATTTGTATAGACCCAATATTAGTATGGCCAAAAGTGGAGCCATTTGTAAACACCTCAGAAGAATTTAAAAATATTACTAAAATTGTCTCATCTCTCTCATCTACTTTCGGTTCCCACCACCTCAGCATTTACTGAAAGAGTTTTTTCAGTAATGAATGCAAAGTGGCGGGAGGATAGAAATAGAGCTATTAATGTAATAAAATATTAGCTCCTCATTTATTTTAATTTCAGTTATAATTGTGGTGAGGCGTATGAAGTTTTTAAAAAGACTGTAAATGAATAGGTTGTTCGAGAAGCTCTAAAAAAATAAGTATTTGTAACATTAAATAATTAAAATAACAAATTAACTAAGCCAGCACTTAGAATGAGATACAGTTCACTTACATAAGTCTTTTGTAGTGTATGCCTTGTTGGTTGTCCTAATAAATAAAATAAAAATAAAAATAAAATACTGTTTAATATTCTTCTCAGACCTAAATATACTTTACTTCTTGTAAAAAAAGTTGGCAACCCTACATACAACAATCAAAATAATGATAATGTCCTTTTGATTTAAAATAAAACTACGCTCATGGCAATGCAAGCTTTCGCTTCGCTTGACAGACCGAGTGCCTAGTGAGAGTTTATCCATTCGAAAATGAGAATGTATAAATAAAAAAAACATACGACATGGGGACATACGAGAAGAGTTAAAATGTTGCCGTACAAATTCTCGTGATCGAATAGCAATTGAAACTCGCAGTAGGCACCATGTTTAATATGAAGATAAGACGAACGCGATGCGTTGCCTAAATACGCAGCTCGCCATTTAATTTTGTTTTATTATGTAGTTTACTATAGCTAGACCGCTTAACTGATTCCTCGCCTGCGGTAGGTACGTAGGGCCTCTGCCACGAACTCGCTCGCCTCATCGCAAGACGTCAGTTGTCTTGACCGGGCGGTAAGGGACTACATACGTGATAATAATTTTAACAATATTTTGCTGAAGATAAGCAATAATAATTATAGGTGCTACTTTTAAACCGTTCGAACATTTTTTTACCTATAGGTACTACCCATTCAGAGCGTCTATATTTTAGCTGTGGAGAAGAATGTGCGCAAGAAACTGCACAGCTTTTATATAAATAACGACATTTACAAAAAAAAAATACCTATGTCGTTACCAAATCATACAATATTAAAATACATTTTATTTCATTACTCGCGCCCTTCTATTCGGATTATTGATCGAGGCTCACGCCGTACTAGATCAGATCAGAGTAGACTTACGTATGAAAATGTCGTTTTATCGTCGATTTGTTTATTACCTATTAGCTAAAAGTGTACTATTGTACGAACACCTACTTATTATTTTTGTTACTATGCGCTCTGTGTAGATATTGAAATCAGAGTTAGAAATTATTTTTTTGGAAATATTATTAAAATTTTCTATAATAAATAAAATAACGGCTGCGAAGTAAAAAAATGATATTTTTTTTTGTTTTCTCAAAACAATTGACTGATTAAGTAGGCAGGCACCTATATTTAAAATTGCTTATTTTCAGATGAATCTTGTTAAAATTATCACGTGTGTACCACCACCTTACTGCTCGACCACGACTACTGACGTCTTGCGACGACGACGCGGCAAACGGATTTCTAGTTAATTGCGTTTTTTCTATCACTGCTGTCTATGATTGCCGTAGTATAACGTGGCAGAGGCCCCGCGTACCTACCGCAGGCGAGGGCTCAGTTAAGTGGTCTAGCACATGAAACATTTTCGCCGTGCCAAAGCAATTCGAATAATAATGATAAAAAACAACAAAATTGTATACACACAAACGTTAAGAACACACAGATTGTTAAGTGTTATAATAAAACAAATAATTTTGTCATAACTCATTGTTTATGTATTGAAATGAATAAAAAATAATCATTCATATTTTAGTACTCATTGCAATTCATAATTCGACAAAGCTAGTTTATTAACACTCAAAATCTCATTAGCAACATGAACTGGGCGTCACCAATCTCTCGTGAACTAGTAATCCATTATAAGACTAACTCATATACTATTATGACTTCTGATATAATGGATAGATATATAAGACTATCGTATAAGACTGACAACGATACATCATATCCAAATACTCAGTCTATCATCTTAAAAATTTCAATTCCAAATAATGTATGCAAAAAACATTTAATTTTAAAATGAAAATAAATAACTTTTTATAAACAAGTTTTGTAGAAGCGAAAGTTGGGTGCTGAGTTTTTGATTATATCATGTATTCAATAGAATTATCATAAAGATCAACGACGAAAAGCTATACATAAAGTTGCAGGATTGGGTCAGCCAGTAAAATGATTTTTAAAATCATTAGTAAAAAGGGACATTAGATTTCAAAAAAAAAACCCAATTTATAGCTAAAAAAAACAAACAACTGACATTTTAGTTTTCACTCTCGTTTACTAAAAATGATCAAAATGAAATTGAGTAAGGATTGACATTCATTCACACCATCTATCATTGAAATAACTATTTCACAAGTCTTTTGAGTGGGTAAATAGGTACAAACGCTATCCGAAACTCATATTTCTTCAATAAATTTTCAACCGTATGTCATAGATATAAAGTTCAAAGTATATTGAGGAAGTTTTACAGTTTGTGGTAGTTGATGTGCAGACGTGTGTATACTCTAAATAGTACTATTTAGAACTTAACATGGATGTTTTACTAATGGATTTCGTTGTATGTACATTGTACAATCACTATGGGCCGGTTAACCAATATTTATATGCGGCCAGTAGCTCTACACTAGTCAATACAAGGTCTATTTTAAATTTGTACAACTCTCGGAAACCTGCCCTAGGTAATACATAATAAAAAAAACCTTAGAACAGTCCTAATATAAAATAAACTTTTATTATAATATTCATATTATAATACGCATATTGCGTGGTGTATCAATAATCACAACAAATATTAAGTTCTAAGCCATAATTATACGGTCTAATTAACAGCGCTAATTTGCAATTAAACTAGATCCGGAGTCCAACTACGAGTTTAAACATAACTAAATACACTAAGTAAACAAATTAAATAGTATATAATATCCAGATAAAATCAGAACAAAAAAATTAAAGACACTTTAGGCCTCTTTCTCACCGGCTCGGTACGTTTTCGTGGCTGGTGTTTGTGTGTGTGACTGGGTATGAGTGAGGCGCGCGGCGGAGCTGGCGGGGGTGAGAGACTGGAGAGGCCGGCCGCTCGGTACAGATTCTGTGCAGAGCTGCGCGATGCGCTCGGTTAAAAATCTGTACCGAAACGACTCTGTGTGAAAGCTCTCATTTGATTACCTGCGCTCGGTAAACAATCTGTACAGATTCGGTGCAGAGGCGGTACCGAAGCGAAAACGTACCGAGCTGGTGAGGAAGAGGCCTTACATGAACGAATAAGTTTCCCTTTTGCATGAAGCTTGTTATTTATTTTTCTGCTCCTGCGAATAGAATTTAAAAATAATCTTAATTGCACTGTATGTTTAGTGTTTCGTTTTTTAAATCAAACTTGGCAAATGGCACCAGTGTCCGACACATTAAGTCCAGTCTTGGACACAACTTTCGTCGGCAAAAAATAACATAGATTATCATTGAAATTTTTAATGATGACAGATGGTCTGTATTCAATTGTTGCTATAGGCTAAAATCAGTTGCTGGCTCCTATTTTAATTATTGAAGGAAAAAGTCAATGACTGGTTCCTGTCGAAAACTGGTGCCAGTACTCTATGTCACAATTGAAATAAAAAAAATGTACGGACACTGAGAATACACCTGCGTTTTGAACCCCTTGCAAAATAAACGCGAGTAGATCCTCAAGTTCGTATATCGTACTTTTATTGCAATGTGTAGTTTTCGCGTAAACTTTTGAAACATCAGCAATTTTACAAGAAAGATCTTTTTCGACGTCGTCGACGGTAGTAGTAAATTTTTTATTTACTTATGAAGGCGACATTCATTCTCTCTTTTGAGATCATCTCTACTTTCTATTTTCTCAGCTTTTGATGTAGGTATAGCTAGATGACGGTAGGTTCTTCGTTTGGAGATGGTAGGACAAGAAAAAACAGATTTTGGAGTTTGTGGGACATACTGTATTGTATGAAGTTTTAAAATTCCGACAACAATACATTTGGAGCTAGCGGTACTAAGCCTAGCATACATAGCGACAGCATATGTGGTATTATCTATACTAATATTACAAAGCTGAAAAGTTTGTTTGTTTGTTTGGTTGAACGCGCTAATCTCAGGAACTACTGGTTCGAATTAAAAAAATATTTGTGTCGAATAGTCCATTTATTGAAGAAGGCTATAGGCTATATTACATCACGCTATGACTAATAGGAGTGGGGCAGCAATGAAATTTTTTGAAAAAACGGGAAAATATTTACGCGGGTGAAACCGTGGGGCACAGCTAGTGCATTGTAAGAGACAGACCGACATACCCAGTTTATTGACAATACGGAATGCTGACTGCATGGTCTTTTGAGTATTAAAAATTACAATTTGTATGAGCTAAAGCAGCGCTATTCAGTGGCGATTATTTGTAACCTACTTTTAATTGATTCGATACCATCGATAAAAATATAATTTACACTAACTCCGTCCAATGGTTTATAAAATTCGAACTTTAAAGGCACTTTAAACATTGTTAAGTGTCAGAAAGGGATGTTACGGAGCTTCGATTCCGATTCTGAAAGTCGGAAGTTCCGATTGATTTTACACCTCCGACTCAGACTTCGGATCCGATACAATTGAATCGGAGGTATAAGTAATAGGTAAGCTTTTGTTTATTAAACACAATTTGCTACTGTTAGAGTCACTCAAACTGATTTAAAATATGTTAAAATTAAGCATATCTATTTTTGCGTGTTACCTTCGTGTATGACTATTATTATTCGTCTGATTATTTTTTCATTTTTTTCATTAGGCCTGCTCTTAACAGAACAATGTCTCTTCTATGCGGACTATGGCATTGGCACCTTCTCCGAATCCGATTCCGATTCCGATTCAAACACCGATAAATCAAATTTAAAAACATCGCTTCCGACTCCGGTTCCGATAAACTCACCTCCGTGAGTTCCTCCTGTTGTGACAAAACTTTTAGTTAGATAGTATGCCACTTATCAATAAAGCAACATATACAGCTATGAATAATAAAAAACTGAAATTGTGATGATGGTTTCTAACTCTGTGATGACTTTTATGCGTCGTTTAATTTATATAACGAGTTGCTATGACATACTGCACTGTACCGAACAAGTTGTACGTCCTTGTTGTCATATGTATTGGTATTATGACTGTCGCTTTGATACGCTATCGCTTACCAACCCACCGCATCATTTGGAGCTATGTATAAGAGAATTGACACTAAATGGTGGTCAAATTAATTTAAAGCAGTTCAGTAAACTAGTTATTTAGTTAAATAACAATTAATATTTCTAATGGTGATGTTATAGTATGCAAACTTTAGTGTGTTCAAAATGAAAAAAATTGGTCGAGTATTGGCCACACTATATATCAATTTCAAGAGTTCTCTCTCGATTTGTATTCGAAGTCAAAATAGTAAAAGTTTTTTCTTGCCTTTTTAATTTGAAGACCACACCCGGTGAGATAAAAATCGCAGCTCAGATTTGTGTATCTACGTGCTTTCTTCACTGCATTGCCCTGTCAGATCATTGCTCAATCGTTTTTGTAAGGCTTAATTTTTTTCCAAAAAACCGCCATGTTTTGTATTTGACAACATATTTCCCTATTTGACATTTACAGCAAACAGTTAATAAGCATAAGCGCTTGTCAGTTACCTGTCAAAGTGATCAAAATATCAAATAGACAAATACGTGAGAAAAATATAATAAAATTTCGAAAAAAAAAAAAATTACGGTAGTGTTTATCTTTTAGAGACAGAGTGCGTAAACTGAGAATATAACTTTGCTTCTTAGTTAAATAAGGAACTGTATTAATAGCCTCTTTACTAATATCCTCCTATCCTCGTTGTGACTTGTCAATGTCAAACACTGGCGCCACTAACCAATTTGAGAAATAAAACAGAGTTGCATCTAGAAGTCAAAAATTAAAATTTTTGCTAAACATCAATGCCAATGGAAGTTTTATTCAATAATAAATTAAAATACATAAGTTTTGTAGTAAAGTTATAATAATAATGATGACGTGAGAAATTAAGAGTTACTTACGTCGGTATATTAATCGAATCCAACTATCAAGCATATTGCATTAATGACATAATATGTACACAATGTAGATTTATCAGATTTTTACAAAGCAGCTACAAGAAACGAAACTTAACATACTTCCTAATGTACTGGTCTCAAAGTCACTAGATGTGTCAGGCGGATTGCGTCACGAGTCCACTCACAGGTACTGCCACTTGATATTTAACTCCGCATTTTAACGCGATATTATCCATAACAGCGTCTGTCGCCGTATCACAAGCTATCATTGCCTGCCTTATCACTTCAAGTCAACGTCACTCTGTCCATCTTCGCAGCACACACAGTAGCTTTTGCTAGGTACCTCAGACGCCGGT
This sequence comes from Eudonia mercurella, assembly GCA_963082485.1. Lineage (NCBI taxonomy): Eukaryota > Metazoa > Arthropoda > Insecta > Lepidoptera > Crambidae > Eudonia > Eudonia mercurella. Next base: position 15,738,398 of record OY720042.1, read on the forward strand.
CAGTGATTTCCACAAGACATCAGCTACAGTCACTCAATATCAGTCACACTGATTTTCACTAGATACCTGCTATAATCACTCGAAACCGGTCACAGTGACAATAACTAGTTACTTGTCACAATCACTCAAAACCGGTCAGTGACATTCACTAGATACTTCCCATAGTCACTTAATACCGGTGAAAGTAACTTTCACTAGATACTTGCCACAGTCACGTGATACTTGCAACAGTGATTTTCACTAGATACTTTACACAGTCACTTGATACTTGCAACAGTGATTTTTGTTAGATATATTACCAGTCACTTGATATTTGCAACAGCGACTTTCACTAGATATCTTCGCGGTCACACCAAATACTCGTCGCAGTGATATTCCATAGCTAGTACCTAGGCCGGCGGTGGGCGAGGCGGCATCACGCCCGGCGCGCGCCCGCCGACGTGTAGAACAAAATGTAGGCGGCGCTGGACTTCACGTCGCTGGCAGAGATCTCCGTCACCACGTGGTCGTCGTACTTGTACCATCTGGAATTGAGTAGATTAAGAATAAAATAAAATAAGCGATTTCAAAAAAAATATGTTTCAGATTAGAATAGCTTTTCTTATTATTTGACCAACACTGTGCATACAAAAACGGAATAAGGTTTCAAAAAGTTGGTAAGAACTTAAAAACATTCGAACAGTTACAGAAAATATATAAAAAAAAATAGGCTACAATGGCTCTTATGAATATCATAAAGCCAGTATAATAAAAAAAAAACATATAGATTCGTAAGTGTTTGAGAAGACGTGACTGAGAAGAAAAATTTTTCACTTCGACAAGAAATTTTTAACTGTATCTCCTCTCTAGTATCTTCTAACAGCCGAAATAACCTATCCTCAGCAAAAGATAGGCCTACTAGAGATTTATTGCTTAGTTATTTGTTAATTATCGGAAATAAACAGCGGTTGCTGGTTAACTAAACTAAGATAGGCCTATCTCTTACCAGAGACAGGTTATTAATTTCGGCTGTAAAACTAAAAATGTTTCTAAAGCTGACCTTACATAAAGAAAAAAATCTACTATTAATTTACTGATAAAAAACAAATCTCATTCCGCCATACTCACTTGCCATAAACACTGCTCTTACAATAAGCCGTGTAATGCCCCCCCTCCATGGAACCATAATGGTTTGACACCGCATACAAATTGTACAGGTGGTTACTAGGACAGTGCAGTGAGAACTGCCGCATATCCAGCTCTTCGAGCGGGAAGTCTATATACGTCTGTCTCTTTCTGTACGCGTTCACCATGTACTCTTTGGGGTCGACGTAGAACCGTTTGAAGTGGATCACGAGGACTGGGGGCAGCCGGGAGATGTCCAGCTTCTTGACCGCGTCCCGTTTTTCTTTGCAGTTGGGACAGTTCCAGCCGGGTATAGTCTCGCCGTTCAGGTAAAGCCGTAGGCAGTCCTGTTGACAATTATTATTATTTTTATTTATTTTTTCTTATACATAAATTTACATTTTTAAATATTTTTTAAAAACAAAATAAATAAAACATTTAAAATATAAAAAATAGGGGTCCGCCGGCATCGGGACCTGGGTCTAAACTACCGGTGGTTAGGGCTCCAGGGACAGGAACCTCCTCACAATGCGTGCCGTATCGAGGAGAACTGCATTCTGAATCAGGCCCTTGATCCAGCTGCCTAAAGAGAGCCTCATTAGATGTTGATCGAGGCTCTTGGCCATCAGGCCATTGGCCGTAACAACAATCGGTACGATGACAGCCGAATCCACACTCCACATATCGACAACCTCGTGTGCTAAGTCGAAATATTTGATTTGTTTCTCTTTCTCAGCTTTCACGAGGTTCGCGTCATGGGGAATGGTGATATCGACAATAATCGTGCGGCGCGCTAATCGATCTATAATTATTATAACATTGGCCAGGTGGCAAAGCGCTGGACCAGATACCTGAAGATCCCGGGTTCAATTCCCAGGTCGAGAATAGTGTGTTTCGATGCATGGCCTGGGTTTGAGATTACCAATCCGCTTTTGACAAGGGTTGTGATAAAGCCATTATCAATCAATTGTAGTGATGACTTGATTAAATGATGCGAGGCTTCTGCCCAGCACAACCCACTTAACACTACTTTAAAGTTTATACTGACACCCCCTACCAACCGTTAGGTTACAAAGTAGGTGTCAGACATCCTTGTGCAAGCACAAGGGACCATCTACGTCAGGTCATAACGCCAGATCAGGACGCACCGAAGCGCATTCTTCATCCGGTACTTTTAAGACTAGTGTCTCAAGCTAGTCGCCCCGTGGACACGTATAGTCCACTACCTATTATCCAGATAGGTTACCGGAGCTGTAAGCTCGCTCACTTCTCGTTGCACTAAGAGCACAACTCGCAGATTCCACTGCTCGGGTCGTCAACTCTGAGTTGACTACCAAATATCCTCTTTGGTGGCGGAGTTGTAAGCCCACTCACTTCTCAGTACCCATCCAGGCACCTTGCCAATTTCAACATCCTACGCGGTTGGCTCAACCGGAGGTATTGCATCTAGCGGGCACCTCTACTAGTTATCCAGACTAGTGCCGGAGATGTTGGAGCTCTGCTCAGTGAAAACCACCGAGCATGACAACCAACTATGGGCAACTCACGTGCCCCGCAAGTCCTTTCGCATCGGGCCCCTCGAGACCGCTACTTGGACCCGCTCGCTGTGCACGAAATGGAAGCCTGGCCACATCAACCAGGCAGACGAACATTCCCACTTCTACAGCTAACCACATGCCACCACGAGTCCAACCCATGTCCGGAACCTGTCGGAGACGCCCGCGAAGGCTTAACCGACAGGGGGCCTAGGATCCGGAACTCCCGTGGTACCCTTGAAAAGACAGCCGGACCCGTAGTTCCAGCTGCCATACCCTACCTATCAGGGTCAGTAGATAGGGGCTTCTGCCCAGCAGTGGGACAGTTAAATTATGGACGGAAGGCCTTTGCCCTGCACTTATCTCTATCTCTACAAGTATTGGATTGCAAAATTATAGAAAGCCATATTTTAAATAGATCAATTTCATATATTTAACTAGACAAACGATTTGGTTGTCAATAAAGCTAAAACAAATTATAGTATTGATAAATATAGCAAGAAAATTCGGTTAATAACAGTATTTCATATTATAGCTACTTTTCTAGAACCTTTACATATTTTTAAAGAATTCATAGAAATAAATACCCAAATTGAAAAACTGCAACGTTATTAATCTTTACAGAATAATATTCTATTCTTATATTCTTCACCTAGTGAGTTCCTAAGGGGAACTCGGACACAAACGACTTGGTTTGAGTGTGACGAATTAAGTAAATTACAGTTAGTTTTTTCGTTCATTTTATGTCCATCAGTGGGGACATAAAATGAGCTGGGGGCCGACCGCCTAACTCGATCGCTTTGAAGGCGACGCGAGGAGGAGGCGTCATCTTGTAATTTGGGGGGCTGGTGATGATCGCGTATAACTGTACTGCGTTACTGACTCCCAGCTCGCAGCGCGTGGCGTGGGCGGGCAGTTCCAGCGATAGGTTGCCGAAGGAGTCGTTCTGGTCTGGTATGGTGTATTTTATTTTTATACAGTTAGGCAATCGACTCTGCTCTGCGTGATGTTGAGCAGAATGCGAGGACAGCTAGAAGAGCAGGGTTATGCCTCACTAGCCTCACTTTGTCGACCCGCAAGTTTCTTCTTCACACCTCATTAAAAGGACCCCATGATGTAGGGAGGAGGAAATACGTGAGCTGGGAGAGAATTCGAATTTTTGGTGGTGCGACAAAGAAACTATTCACCAAAGTCTCGTTCGCGATGAAATAGTTGGCACAGTAAATCGGTGACACCGATGATCAGCACGCTTGGTTCTGTGAAGGAAGGGAGAAGATGAAGACGAAAAAGAAGTAGGAAAGAAGGTGTGCGTTACTGACCCCCAGCTCGCAGCGCGTGGCGTGTGCGGGCAGTTCCAGCGACAGGTTGCTGAAGGAGTCGTAGGTGGCGCTGGTCTGGCCGCAGACGCAGCATCGCACCGTGGACTTGATCTGGCCGTAGAACAGCTTGAGCACCAAACTCTCCTTGGACTTGGTGTATTCGTGCCACGCCTTCTCCGAGGGTGGGAGGTTCTCCTGCCGGGTGGTGAGGTAGTGTTATTAATTTGGAATAAATGTGTTTATTATTTTCACGAACGGGACTTCTGCATCACTAGGATCGACACCAGTATCTTTGATAATAAACATAATTGGAGTAGATAGAGCTATTTTGGTTCATTGACCGTAAAGCTTGATGTTAATATGGACATTCCGCGAGATTTTAACTGAAACTTTTTTTATAAACATAGTTTTGGCAGTGGGTGCCACGACATTGTCAAACTTACATTAGCGACGCGTTGCCAATTACCTGTTTGTGTCTCTTTCTACAGCATTCAAATTGTTTATCAACAATATTTCGGGAACGTCCATATTAATACAACGTATCGCAAGTACAAAAAATAGCTCTACCTACTCCGATCACTGATAATAAATTATACCTGATGATATTAAAATTCACCTTATAAATAATACCGGATCAGCAGCATTTATAATATAATGAAATAACAATTAGTAAAAAAATTATGTTTACAAGAAAAAGTCATAGCCACTCTTACAAATAAACAAAAAATATGCTCCGAATAGTTATTCCCTTTTTGTTCCCGACATGTAAACTTCATTTCAAATTAGAGTAAAAGAAAAAACACGGAATAACTATTCAAAGCTTATTCTCTGTTTATTGTAAGGTCCATAAAATATATAGATACTCATTTTCTATTTTACAAATATAGCGTTTACCTATGATTAATAAAAAAACTCGCAATAGGCACCCTGTGAGTTTTCTCTTCTTTTAATGTGTGAACAATTTCCAAAATTTTAAATTACTAATTAATTAAGCAAAATCAGTTAGGTAAGCTGAATTTAACGAAGAAAACCCTTTGTGAATCGGTAATTAACAAAAAACCGGTATAGTACCGCAACATGTATCAACCCTCCAAAAAAATATGTGATACTCATCAATTGGTTGAGATAGAACCACAGTCAGTGGCCAGTGCCTTGATCCCCGAAAGAAAACTGTAACGATATCGTCTACGACTAGCTACGACGATAGCGACTTAGTTGTTGAAACCATTTTTGTATTCACATCCGTCAATCGAGCCGATTTTTAAGGCGAAGGGTAAGGCACACTAGCGCCACCAATTGATAATTTGACAATTACTAACGGACCGGATCTTTTTTAAACATTGCGTACCGTCCGACAACAGGAAAGCATCCATAGTATTTATTTAATAATTGTGCACTACTTTTTGTTGCGTGGTTTGTTCACAAAACGGGCTATCGCATTTATTCACAAACAATGGCCACTTTTGGTGTTAGCGAATGAATACAAAAACAAATCTAAAAGTAGTGCACAATTATTAAATAATAGATGTTTGCCTAGTGCCGGAAGGTCAGCAATGTTTGAAAAAAAATCCAGTTTAGCAGTTATCAAATTAAATCCATTAGCGGCGCTAATGTGCCTTACCCTTCGCCTTAAGTCAGTCATTTTCATTTGACATTTGATCACGTTAACGCAAACGAAAATTAGTATGGCATTGAAGCAGCGCCTCCTGGCGATACGAGAAGAGTTAAAATTTTGCCATGCATATTTTCGTTTTCGTAAACGTAATCGAATGAATACGGATCGTAAACAAAACTTATATGTACTAGGCATACTCATCTACCGTACTTCGTTTGGATGACTTTAAAATCGGATGTGAGTATGAAAATGGTTTCACCGACTAACAGCCGAAATTAATAACCTACCTCTGGTAAAAGATAGGCCTATCTCAGTTTAGTTACCAAGCAACCGGTTATTTTCCGATAATTAACATAAACTAGTGGTCGCCCAGTGGTCGAAACTCGACCTTAATTTTATTAAGGCTGCACGGATTGTATCCTAAGCATTGAAAAATTTAAAAAGATAGAATGTGAGTTTGGATTGAAATTGACAGATGTCGGCCGCATTAAAGACAAACAATACGTGTGTGTCAAATACATATGCGTGTGTGTAGTGTTGTTTTTGTTGATTTAATGTATTTTTTATGCATAATTAAAAAAAAAATTAACATTCGGATAACCTTCTCTATATAAACTATAAGTGTGCGAAATTTCATACTCCTCCGTCCGCGCAATTTTCGTAAAAACGGGTAAAAAGTTTTTGCATTGCGTGTGGCATGCTCTCTTTATTGTCTCTGCGGTGGTGGCATGTGCGTCGGGTCGTTACATTCCCTAAGATATGGTTGAGTGAAGCGATGGCTGATTCATATGTCATACTCGTGAACGGGTGCCTCCTGTGGAGGCAGGTCTGCTCTTGCTTACTTATCTTATTTTATTATTGTACTCGTATACTGTAACTTTGTTTTCTTAGATAATTTTTGACTTTTATTAGTACTGTATGACATTGTGAAAATTGAAATTGGTAGGTACCTGATGTAATTTTTGCAAAACTTATTATTATTATTATTTTTTTTTTTGTATTTTTGGGTGTTGTGATTGTCCTTTTTTTTGTGTTTGTTTGTGATGGAAAGTGTCCTTTTATGATAGGGCATTTTCCAATATTTTTGACGCTGTAAGGGAGAAAAGAGCTTGACACTTGCTGAGTTTCTTGCCGGTTCTTTTCAGTACAAGTTCTCCCGCCCAGAGTAGACTTACGAACCGATGGCATAATGACATTCATAAGAGCTATTTGTAGCCTAAACTGAATAAATGATTTTGAATTTTGAATTTTGATTTTTTTTGAATTTTGCTTCACGTATTAATATATAAGCAACAAAGCTCTAGGAGGCCTATCTCTTGCTGAGGATAGGTTATTAATTTAGTCTCTACCATATCGTTACGGTTTTTATTACGAGAATCGGGGGCCAGGTACCTTGTGCGGCACGCTGATGCTGAACTGCAGGTCGAGGTGCAGCCAGTCCATGAGGATGGTGAGGAATTCGTGCGAGTCCTGCTGCTCGCAGCCGCGGAACGTGCGCTGGTGCTTGCCCACCTCGTTCTGGGGACGGAAAACCAACCATCATCACCTGCTTATCTTTATATATATATAAATGTATGTTATTGAGCTACTTCTAAACGGCTGGACCGATTTGGATAAAATTTTCTGTGTGTGTTTCAGTGGATTTGAGAATGGTTTAGATTTACAATTGGACCCGGTAGGTGGCGCTGCTATAGGGGTCCATCATGGGATACGGGTGTTCTTAAGCGGACGAATGATTTGTTTGTTTTGTTGTCATGGAAACTGTCAAAGCGGTACAAAGTCCGCCGGTCAGCTAGTTTTATGTATGTTGTACTTGATTGCAACATACCTGTTTGATGAGAAACAAAAAGAAAAATTACTGTTTTAATCGCCTCTGTGGTCTGATGGACCACCGGTTTAGACCCAGAGGTTCCGGTTTCGATTCTTAGTGGGGGGGGGTACATGTTTGTGTCCTCGGTTTGGTTGGTGGTAGGGCTTGTTTATCTGCCTGGCTAGCTACCACTAGCTTATCTAAATATTTTGCCATAACATCAATGTTTGTAGCATTGTTGTGTTCCGGCAGATAGAGATAAGATAGCCAGTGCCTCAGGAGTTAAGGATTCCGGGTGAAATGCGTTTCCACCTTCGGCCTTATCATCACTTAACATCAGGTGAGATGAAGGGCAAGTGTTTACCCTTAAGATATATAAAATAAACGAGCGGGCTTTACAGTAGTCGCATCGCATATGATGTGTAACATTTGACATCTCACCTTAGTAATAAGCAATTTTAATATTATATTCTGAAAAAAATGGGTCAGGTATTACAACATTTTATAACTATAAAATAAATGCAGTAAATACTCATTAGCAGACATTTGACATATCAAAATGACCTTTGATGTCACATATAATAATAATATGTTATGTTCATAATATCGATTTTAAATTTACAAAAAGGCGCGCGCTTTAGCGCTTCCCCGACTTCCTGTTACACTGTTACACATACTTCCGTCCCATTTCACGAAATCATTCCCACAAATTGCTTATATAGAAAGCGAGCGGAAAGATGTTACACATCAAACAGAGACTCTATTAGAGAAATAAAACATTGATGTGTCATCATCACCAGCTTATTTGATGTCCGCACAGCTGGGCCACGAGCCTATACATGGAAACAACACAGGGTAACGGGCCATAAACCACCACGCAGGCCCAGTGCGGATTGGTGGTTGTTAACGACTACTAATGCAGCCGGGACCAACGGCTGGCACGACCCTTCCAAAGCACGGAGGAGCTTGAGTTACCATCATTATCGTTACAATTGATGGATACAGGCATAATCATCACCCTTGTGAAATCCGGGTTGGTGATCAGTGATCACAAACCCTGGCATGCATCGGATAACGTAAAACACACTTTGTCCGATCTGGGATATGAATCAAAGATTAGAATGTACTAACTGCATCGAGATACTGACCCTAAATAAGCTATTAATAGCATTGTTACAATCGTTCGTGGTTTTCTAACGTTATTTATTAAGTATTAGAAATAAAATGTAAAGAAGAAAAGTAGAGCTAGCCAGGGAAACCTCAGCAGGAGCCATTAAGATAGAATACTGACCCTGAGCTCCTTGGTGGCAATGAACCGGTACTGGCCGGACCACAGCGCGCGCACCACCGCCGCCAGCTCCTCGGCGATCGCGCCGCGCGTGCTGTGCGACCTGCCAACCAACCAACATCGACATTATTCAAACCTAAACTCTTTATTTACAATTCTAACTAATATTATAAATGCGAAAGTAAGTTTGTTTGTTTGTTGTTTGATACGCTCTCACGCGTAAACTATTCAACTGATCATCATGAAATTTTGTACACATATTTTCTAGAGTATAATTAAGGATATAAGATACTGATTATTAAAAAAAACTGAGACTGTTTGTTTGTTTGATACGCTTTCAAGCGGGAACTATTTAACGATTTGTTTGTTTTGTTGTCATAGAAACTGTCAAAGTGGTAAGAAGTCCGCCGGGTCAACTAGAAAGAAATAAAAGGCTTAACCATTGGATGGCTACAGCTTAAATGGGTCGCCGTGTCCTGTTCGCCAGGCATTCAATTCAGGGTTAAAACTTGCAACAGGAATAAGGATTCAAAAATTTTCAAATATCTTGATTTGTGTTTTGTAAATGATAGGTATTGTCGATTATTGTCGTCGTTGGCGTACAAGACCCGTATCACTAGTCGATTATATCCAACTGTGGCGGTCAAAAGGTTAAAAGCTAGTATCTAGTCTCCTGTTAAGCATGATAATGTTTGTGCCAGGGATTTAGTACCCGCTGGGAATCGAACCCGGGACCTTTAGGTCAAAAACCGGTGGTTAGTAACTCAACATGTCTTTTGAAGAAGCTGGAGATGTTTTATTCGGTCACCCATCGTTTGTTTGCCCAGAATAACATAACGTCGGTGCGCGTGCGAGACCGCGTAAGAGTAGTTTGTAAAAACCGCGTATCTGCTTTTGCAAAATTTTGCAAAAAGACGAAAAAAGTGAACATCTTGGCCATTTCAATATATTATTTAGTTGTTGTTGTCCTCAAAGAAATAGCTGTCAATTTCAGTCCGAATAATATGTTGGAATGACCAGGATGATCAATTTTTTCGTGTATTTGCAAAATTTTGCAAAAACATATACTTACGCGGATTTACAAACTGCTCTTATGCGGTCTCGCACGCTCACCGACGATAACACACCTGTTGACGTGCTCCAGATACTGCCCGCTGCAGAAGTAGTGCACGAGGATGGCGGTGTTGTTGAGGCATTGGATGATGGAGTTCATGTAGCAGGTGTTGCCCAGGTTCTTGAGGCCGGTCAGCCCGCGACCCTGTTTGCGCATACACACTGTGTTATGTACACATCTCACTATGATAACAAACGGGTATTGTTTATTGTGATAACACTAAAACAATGGATTTGTGTTATTTTTACTATTAGTCATTTCATAGCATCGATTCTTATGGCTGTCAATATACACATGTAACAAAAACCCCGAACTCGGGGATCTGCGATTTATCAATTAAACATTTACTAATATAATGTTATTTACCTCAGACCAAATTTTAGGTAAGAGTCAATAGTGTCGACACAATGTTCTTGAAAGAAAGAAAAAAAGTAAAACACTGTATTCAACACGCCACATACAGGGGTTCTAAACATGTTTTTTTATAGACAAAAAGTTCTCCAAATGTCTGGGCTTTTTATCACATTTGGTGCATTAATACTTTTCAGGGTTTTGTTAATACCTACTTTATGTTTGTTTAGTTGAAATTGACGCTTATTGTCAAGTTTGAATGATATTAAAGCGAAAGTTCCTTTATAAATGTCGTTGCTTCTAGTTCTGTTATATGATAAGAAGAAATGTATACTTTTCATGAATACGGAATCCCTAAAGTTTACGTATTATCTTCAGTGTCCAACTTACCCTTCTAAAGAGCCAGACTATATGGTTCTGTGAGTACTTGAGCCTGACTTTAACCTTCAACACCATGTTGGCCGCGTCCAAGGGGATGCATCGCTGCTCGTAGCGAAGAATGTTGACCGTTTTTAATAAAATTCAGCTAAAGTCTCGTTACTATTGTTTTTGCACTTTTTTTAAACTGCACTCGCGTTGTATGTAAAAGTTGTAACACTTGTGTACCCAAGTATTCGTGGGTTAGTAGCTTAATATCCAAATATAACAACACTATGCTTATATAAAAAGCTTTACGTAAATTTTGACCCGGTATGCTGAAGTCGCGGGTTTCGATCCCGCTTGTGGAACTTTATTATTAACACTTTTAAAAAATCACAATAATATTTCAATAAGTGCACTTCCCATAAAATTCACAAAGTTTGAGTATTTTAAAATATTTTTTTATTAAAAATAACTTTTTGTTTAATATTTATTTGTCACTGGTTTTCTAACTAGATTTAAAGATGTATTTTTTTCTTAATACTTTTACAATAGTTTCAGTAAGGCACAGTAGTCTTGTATTTGGAAAATGGGAACACCAACACCACCATTGTGATCAGATACAGCAAGAAAACAGTCGATATAACTGTCGCCAGCGTTTGCAGCATGTCAGTGTGCACTACGAAGCTCCATTTTCAATTGTATTCAGCATTGAAACGCACAGTCGACAGCGTTTGCAGCATGTCAGTGTGCACTACGAAGCTCCATTTTCAATTGTATTCAGCATTGAAACGTACAGTCGACAGCACAAGTTTTTATTTTTATTAAACTTTTTTTTTTTTCACTTTTTAAAATCTGTTTTATTTTTTTTGTTTATCATCCGTTGACAAGTTATGAGTATTGCCGTTGCGTACATGCAACGGTTTGCTACAGAGCGTGCAGTCGTCAGCATAGTTGGCGCGGAACTGTCTCACGTGGCGAGTCGGTGGTGGGTGGCACGGCGTCCGACTTCTAGGGAGTCTAGGGGGTAGTGGTTAGGGTTGCCAATCGTCAAGTAAGCTATAAATAAATCTGGCTGGTGTGCCAACACATAATATACCGCGCGTCGCACTTCACTTTATGTTTATTGTATTTTCTTTATGCCTTGCCTTATCTCTATACTTGTCACCCTTAACATTACTTTTTCATAAATGTTTAAATAATTTTTAACGCAAATTTTGTTGCGAACAAATTACAAAAACACAAAGTGACGGTAGTTGTTGACAATGAATGGGCGCCTTTGGCTTTCAAAGTAAAAAGTGTTGAAAATAATTTCGGCGGGCTGGTTAGAACCACGATAGCTCAATTGGAAGAGCACCTGACCCGGAATGTCAGAAGGGTTCAAATCCTGCTCGTGGAATTTTTTTCAACATTTATGTTTTTATTACTTTTTCATGTTTATTAAATTATTTTGTTATTGTACGTTAGATATATAAGGTTATTTTTTATCAACTGCAAATATTTTGACAAAAAATCTAATTATATCAGAGAAATAAGGCCCTAGCATTTAAAAAAAATTCAGGCTAGTTATTTTTTTTACTTTTTCTGACACAAAAATTGTAATATTTTTAAGAGCGGCCTCTCTGTCGGCTCTTTTGAATGAAACTAGGTGCATGTGTAAGCGGAGAAGGCATTGCGGCCTCTCTGTTCCGGCTCCTTTGAATTGAAACTACCGAAAGTGCTTTATTTTTATTTTTAATCGAAATGTGTTTTGGCGTTTTTCTTGAAAACTAGCGTATAAAAATTTAAGGTTTTTTCATAAAAATAGTTTATATATGTTGTTGAATTTATCCTCAAAATATTTGCAGTAGATAAAATGTGACCTTATATATCATGCCTTAATTAACTTTCTGAGTGTTATTTACAGTTAGTAACTCCCTTAGGTTACGCATAGACTAATAAATTGACAATAACCTATTGTTTTATATACCTTAGGCGCACATATTATATTATCGCGACGTTTTAGGGTTATGAGACGTCGTCGATAGTCGGAAACAAAATATTTGTAAAATAAACTAATAATGACGATATCGATCGCCGGCCGATGACGATGTGAGTGTGAAGAAATAATATCGATTATCTATATATTAATACGTGAAGCGAAAGCTTTGGATCCCTTTTTAAGCAATTGCGCGGAAGGAGGAGTATGAAATTTCGCACACTTATAGTTTATATAGAAAACGAGTGCAGAATACTAATATTTTTTAAAAATTATGCAATTATGCAATGACCACTGGGCGACCACTAGTAATTATTAAAGAAATAATAGGAATACGGTCGCTAATAACTACACCATCGACCCTTCGAATACAAAAAATATTAGTTATTTTGCAATTTCAAATAAATTTTTAAAATGGCGGCTATTTTTACATCTGACAAAGTTTAGTAAAAAAATAACCGATATTATTATGTCTCAGTAAATTTGGGCAACCCTAAGTTAATGACATTGGTCTTCATTTCATTTGCTGAACTGTTTGAAAATAATGTGGAATTTGACGATAACTTGTCGCGCTGCAAACCATATTAGTCTACCAGCGGATAATCTCGGGTTGACATTAATACTTCTGCATTACTCAACAATAAGTATCACAGTTTAGCATAAACCGTTAAAAAATAAATAAAAAATAGACAATATCAATATATAGGCGTCTTTTGGCTGAGATGATGATGATGATGATGATGAGACAATATCACACATATTGTTCTGATCCCAAGGTAAGCTAAATCACTGTTTTTTATGGAAATCAGAAACAACAACGCAACGATACCACAACCACGCAGACCCGACACAATATCGAAAATTTCGTTTTCGTCATTAAACGACCGAGATTCGAACCCGGAACCTCAGAGTTAGCGCCCCCCAAAGCCACTCGGAGGTCGTCAAAGTAAACAACAAATACAAAACAAGGCACAAAATACGGAGGTCATGACTTCAATTCCCAGGTCAGGCAAAGTGTTTCGAATTGGATTCGATGCATAGCCCGGGTTAGTGATCATCATCATCATCAGCTCATTTTTGTCCTCACTGCTGGGGGACGAGCCTTCTCTATGGATGTGATGGATAGGGAGAGCGAGCCGTATACCACCACGCGGGCCCAGTGCGGATTGGTGGTTGTTAACGACTGCCAATGCGGCCGGGACCAACGGCTTTCCGTGCCTTCCGAAGCACGGAGGAGCTCGAGATGATACATTGGTTTGTGATCGATCACCAACCCACATTTGGCAAGCGCGGTTAAAGCCAATACCCATAAATTGTAGCGACGACTTCAGTTCAATGATGGAGGCTTTTGCCCAGAAGTGGGATAGTATAGGCTATTACTTACTTAGACGAAAGACATAAAATGTTAATATTACATCTCTATATGTATAAAATTATCGTGTCACATGCCCCGTTCCCACTACGCCGGACCGGCAGATTTGCCGGGCCGCTAAAAACTGCTGGAAGGGCTAGTGGCAGTGAATTGAGGAATAGCGAAAATGACAAATTAAACTTTTGATTTGCGTAGGATTTGATTTAATTAAGGATTTGACGAATTGCGAAATCGACAAAATATTCTTATGACTTGTATAGGATACTAGCTCACCCGGCGGACTTCGTAGCGCATTTTTTTAAATATAGCCTATGTTACTCAGCGCTAATGTAGCATTCTAATGGTGAAAGAATTTTTTAAATCGGTCCTTTAATTTTTGAGTTTATTCGTTTCCTCTTTATAATATTAGTATAGATGACTAAACAAGTATTTGACGAGTGTCTGCGAAGTCTTTGGTAGGGCTGGTTTAAATCCGCCTGGCTAGCTACCACCATCTTATCTAAATATGTGTCCATAACATAACCTGCAGCTGTGTTCCGACAGTTAGAACTCTCCATTGCCTTGACCGCAGCTTACATTTAATTACTTTATCATTGAATAATCAACGTATTGTTGTGAGCAGGCTTAAACGATGTCGTGCCAGCTAACGCGGTAAATCGAAACCCTATAATTTCTTAAAGTTTTATTTTATACACGTATGAAACAGTCTTAAATGTTTTTATTCTATATTAGTGTTATTAATATTTTCTTTATTTTGTTTGTTTGTGTTTAGGAAACATCTTCTTAAAGTACACGTTCGCACGCACGCACGATCGAACGCACGCACGCACGCAGAACAGATTCAAAAAATTCTGTCCCTAACTTAAGCTACAATATTCTTAAGTAAGTAGCCTTTTATCCCGGACATGGACAAAGTTGCTCAACTTGCAATACCACAAAACACTGCAACATCGATTTCTCAACGTTTGAATAATAAAACAATGCTACTTCTATCCTAAAAATATACACTGTTCAATATTCCACAAAAGTCAAGGCCTTTTTTTATGGCGGCAAATTAAAAGTAGGAAATTGTGGTTCACCAAAATGAAATATAAGCTTGGTACAAGTATCGCGATTAAGTTTCGGTAGACGGGGTGTTGGTAATGTAACATAAAAAATATTTTGTCGTATCCCACGAATACGGGCGTAATTGAAAAACTGCTTGTATAAGTAAAAGCTTTTTTGTATTTAAAAAACAGGATTTCGAATTAATTTTTTATAGTTGGACCAGAACTATTGTATTGTTATAATAATTATGATGGCGCTAATGAAGATATAGACTTTTTCTTACCATAAAACTAGAGAGCTCGAATTTTAAGCTTTTAAATAAATAAGTATCTACCTTAAAAATAAATAAATATCTACAATTACATAAATTAATGAGAAAATTGTTAGACTGAAAGAAGGTTCACGAGAATGTTACAATAAACTAAAATACAAAAACTCTAAAATTTATTGGGGCAGTTTTGTCAAAGTCAAAGTGAAAATGTTTTATTCAAATAAATTTACGAAAATTGCTTTTAAATCGTCCATAATTTTTTTACCTACAACCCATTCAGTACGACATTTTTTTAGGTGGGGAGAAAAATGAGATACGACGATTTTTGTGGGATACGACGACGATTTGAGCTCAAGGTTTCGTCTTTACGGGTTGTATTAATTCAATTTCCTATTGCCATTCGTTTGTGCGTCACGGCCGGCCGGCGGCGCGATCTGTTGCGTGCGTGACGTCATCGTCGCCGTGACGTATTAGCCTATTAGGAGCAATTAGTGATTTGCATTGGATAACACAAGGAGCTCGTTGGCGTTCGATGACACATTTTTTAATTCTATGTGCGGCACAGCAGTGCTTTCAAAACAAGTGACCAGGGATGACTATAGTCATGAGGTTTGACAATTTGCGGTAGGTATATGTACAGGCGTGTGTTAACACTATATTATAGTCATCATTTATAGTACTTTTGCATTTGCGTCACTAAATAACCAATGCTTTTTCTTCTTCATTCCACACTAGCTGACCTGGCGGACTTCGTACCGCATTCCTTTTTTAATACAGCCTATGTTACTCAGCGCTAATGTAGCATTCTAATGGTGAAATATTTTTTTGAATCGGTCCAGTAGTTTTTAAATATACATAAATACAAAAATACAAAGGTTTCCTCTTTATAATATGAGTATATTTTATAGTATATATAGAAGAGGGAAGTGCATAGCCTTCATTTCACCTGATGTATAGCCGGACCCACACGGAGTCCCAATTTACTGAAAAACTGGCCATTTAATCAGTAACTATCTATTTATTGTTTTTTAAAGTTTACGCGAACACTACACATTTAAATAAAACAACTTTTACGGATCTACTCGCGTTTATTTTACTTTACACATTATTTAATGTTTATCCTGACTTTTCGAATCCTTTAAACTATCTAGTATCTAATTAAATAATTTAAAGCAAATTTTGTTGCGAACAAAAAACAATTTGGAAAAGCGTTGAAAAAATTTCACGAGCGGCATTTGAACTCTATGTCAAACCGGGTCAGATGCACTTTCAATTACGATATCATGGCTCTATCCAACTCGCCGAAATTTGTTCGCCGGCTTGTCAAAGGATTTTTTGGATAGTGGATTTTTTTCAACGCTTTTCAAATTATTAATTGAACTATATAATTTAACAATCTATTGATCATTACCACTAGTTTAGAATAGTCCTTTAGAATAGTTATCCTTGAACTGAATCAGATTACTATATTTTATTACGGTATAGCATCTATAAATTAAGTTGGACGGTGGTTCGGTGTAACGTGACTCCGCCTCTAGCCCACAATACGACTTGATTTATGGGTTGATCGCGATGTTTCCTATTCGCATTTGTCCCCGTCAAATTAAATCATAATTTATGTCAATCGTCACTTTTCAGATGAACCCGCCAATTCATTATATATTTAATGTCGACTATTACAGTGGATTTGTAAAATGTTGTAAGTCAGTCACGAAGGCCAGTCATCGGTTGGGTGACCAAAAATTTATCACCTCTAGCTCCTCCGTGCTTCGGAAGGCACGTAAAGCCGTTGGTCCCGG
This sequence comes from Eudonia mercurella, assembly GCA_963082485.1. Classification (NCBI taxonomy): domain Eukaryota; kingdom Metazoa; phylum Arthropoda; class Insecta; order Lepidoptera; family Crambidae; genus Eudonia; species Eudonia mercurella. The sequence continues at coordinate 15,755,361 of OY720042.1, forward strand.
CTGCATTAGCAGTCGTTAACAACCAGAAGTCCGCATTGAACCTGCGTGGTGGTTTGTGGCCCGTTCTCCCTATCCATCCATAGGAAGGCCCCAACAGTGGGGACATAAAATGAGCTGATGATGATGATGAAGTCAGTAAAGTAAGTAAAGATTACCTATACTGTTTCATTGCTGGGTAAAGGCCTCCATCTAGGGTTGCCAACTATTTTTCAGGAAATTGAAAATGAAAATGTTTATTTACCAAAAATAATAGTAAGCGGTGTTACAGGAGTGTACAATGACTCCCACACTAGGCTAGGCCTGGCTCGTGGGGGTCAATTCTCTAGGGTTAGCAAGGGTAACAATGTGGCTATTCATTACAAACAATTATGATTAACAGCATGATTCTGACAATAACAAATCATAGATTTATTAATTATTGGACGGTGCAATGCGCAGATGTGGAGTGCATGTGGAGTGCATTAAAGTAAATCTATCACTAACTAGTATAAAAAAAGGATTGAAGAAAAAAAATATATTTTCAAATCAAATCAAATCAAATCATTACGTCGGAAATAAAGTATTTTCCATACTTTATTTTTATTATAAAGAATAAAGTATGGGGATGGAAAAAAAACGTAGAATATGTTATTTTACATTATGGTTGGTAACCCTACCTCCATCATTGAAACCAACTACAATTGATGGATATTGGCTCAATCACCACGCTTGCCAAATGTGGGTGAATTAGCACACACCCGGACCCGGGACCTGAGACCTTTAGGTATCGAGCCGGGCGCTTTGCCACTAAGTCATTGAGGCCTAATAATAATTTAAATGTATATTGTTAAAGTTTATACGTCTCTTCACAAATTTTAAAGTATTTAGCTTATTAATTTCAAGCTTCCTTGCAGATTTAGATTTTACCGATAGTCAATTTTAAAGATTGTATATTGTATATTGATTGTATATTGATGACTTAGTTTTGGCTTAGAAAAGACGGGTACTTCATCGATTCACACCACAACTGGTTCGCACCAGGGTGTGAATCGCAGAAGGACGCTTTTTGAATTGGCTGTTTCGAACCATGGTATGAATCGGCGAATGTAGACTTACTTTGGCTTGTAAGCTATAAAGTAAGTAAATAACTATTTATTTATTATTTTATGCTATATAGACAACATATTGCACGAGCTAATACTACCACTACTGCTTTTATGGTAGGACATGCCCAAATCCAACTCATGTATAATTTTTTTCGGTTCGAAATAAATACTCATTTAATTCAGACCTACGTCCATCGGAATAACTATAATAAACGTATGTCATACGTAAGTAGAGTATACGTAAGGTATGTCAGAAGGGTGCAGGTTCAAATCCTGCTCGTGAAAATATAGTCAACATTTGTGTTTTTGTAATTTGTTCGCAACAAAATTTGCGTTAAAAATTATTTGAACATTTTATAATAAACTTTTATGTATTAACTAGATCTACTTTAAAGCATCGAGCATCATATATAAACTTGTCCAACGTTAAACCACAAAAGTTTCCAAAGCTCCAACTTCGCATTTGACCACTGCAAAGAATGGAACTATGAACTACTTTTCTACAAGACGTAGGGTGGGGGTGGGAGCGAGGGCGGCGTAGGGTGGGGTCGTAAACGCTAATCGCCCCCACAATGCGGCGTTTCCAGTACCGTTGGCAGCGGACCCTGATAGTTTCGTTTTTAGTTTACAGAGCGCAGATTGGAAAAGTGCACTGAAAACTTTGGAGCTGTTATTGAGATGAGACAAGGCGTAGTTGGTATTGGCACAAATAGCTGAAATGATGTCATCCAAGTTACTATATAAGGCCAAATTCGATGAGGAATGTTTGTAAACAAATTAGTTACAGTTCTCTTTGTAAATATCTAGTAACAGTTAGATTTTTACCAGTAGCTGAGGGTTTGGGGTGAAGTGTGCCCACGTTCGGCATTACCGTCACATAATAGCGAGATATAGGCCCAAAGTATACGCATTACAGAAACGTTTAAACTTATTTTTTTAGTTATTAAGTAGTTTTTTTTATACTTTCGCATTTGATTTTACATACCTCATTTTTTATATCCTATCAACTAAGTAGTAAGCTTAGAATCCTATTAAAAAACTTTGTTTGTACTTAATTTATTCCTACAAGGCCAAGACGCCAAGGAATACCGCGAAAGCGTTTTGGTGCGACGATTTGTATCCCTTCTGCCCAGGCTGGTCAGAGACAGTTGGGGGGCGAAAGAGATGGAAAGAAATGGGGGAGCCCTTTACCTAGCAGTGGGAATTTACAGGCTGTTAAAAAAGTACTCTATTTATTTTTAAGTGCTAATTGCTGCACTGAAGCTGAATTAAATATTTAGTACCTTATATTTAGATACGAATTACATACATAATTGACGACCTCCTTGGTCGAGTGGCTTGCACACCGGTTTTCATGGTGTCGCTATCCCTGAGGTCCCGGGTTCGATCCCCGGTCGGATCAATTTAGAAATACCTGTTTTTCTATATTGTTTCGGGTCTGGGTGTTTCCTATGTATAATAAGTATGTAGTTAAGTATATTAAGTATGTTTATCCGTTGTCTAGTTAACCATATAACGAGTTTCTTAAGGAAGCTTTTCTTGGGGCTAGATAATTGGTGTGTGTGGGAAACATTTATTTATTTTATTTATTTATAATAGTATTACTACTCGCTAATAGACGTCAGGAAGAGTATATTTTTCAGTTTATGTTAAGTTGATTATCGTTGTAGCAGTTTTTCATTGCCAAAAAACGACGTTTTCTAAAAATGAAACCTAGCTAGATCGATTTATCGCCCCCGAAATCCCCTGCATACTAAATTTTATGAAAATCGTTGGAGCCGTTTCCGAGATTCAGATTATATATATACATAAATAACTACATAAATATAAATATATATATATATAAATAGTCAAGGATCACTTTCTGTCACTTACGTCATCGCAATGAAGCAATGATAGACACTATGTTATATTTATATTTATTACTATTATTATTATATGTAGGTATATGTTCATATTTATGTAGTATTATTATGTATGTTTATGTAGTTTTAAGAATATCGTAGTATATGTGTTGTATGTATGTACATAATAATGTTATTCATAGTTGAGATATTTTTGTTTGCACTTTTGTCGCTTCCTCTTAAACATGATGCTCCCATTCCACCTTAGGTTGGCTGGAAGAGATCTCTTTTAGAGATAAGTCCACCTTTGCTCACCATTGTTTGTAAACTATTCCCTGTATTTGTGTTTATGTGCAATAAAGAATATATATATATAAATGCAAGAATTGCTCGTTTAAATATATTAGATAAAATTCTGTGAAAAAATTAAATGCCTACCCGACCCAGCCAGGAATTGAACCTGGGTCTTCCACAATCCGTAAGCACTGAATGTTTACCCTGCTTTTAAATTTTTGAGTGCTTTTAGCGGCACAGTGCCATCTATCCAACGGTTATTGCAACCGATGGCTATGAGATTCATCTTTGCAGATAAAATACAACGGTATAGTAAATTTTACTTTTTTTATTTTTAAGTGCTAATTGCTGCACTGAAGCTGAATAAAATATTTATAAAATGCAGTGAAAAAATTAAACGCCTACCCGACCTGCCCCCCATCCGCGTAACACTCTCGCTTTCGATCGCTTTGAAGGCGAGGCCCTCGCCTCGCTTTCTAATATAATATCGAAATATAATATCGAATAATATCGAAAGCTATAGCCTATAGCTTTCGATATTGCTTTCATATTGCTTTCGAAATGACAAGATAACGCCTCCTCCTCGCCTCGCCTTCAAAGCGTTCGAAAGCGAGAGAGTTAGGCGGTCGACCCCCAGGATTCCGGATTGCGGAAGAAATTTTTTCACTGTATATTTATATTTAATGGTATGTTGCTATCGGTACCGCTTTGTTTTATCGCCGGATCAGCGCCCCAACGAATCTGCGTGTACTGCACCGGCGGCGTTGATCAATAGCCGCGTAAACACGCCAAACTTTGAACTTGACTGTGTATACACTCAAGGGCAACAGCACCTATACCGCAAAATAAGGAGACTGCAGAACTTAAGCTTCGTATCAACGCTTTTTTTTTGGAGAGATTGCTGATTGCCTCAGACGGCAATTTCAGCTTCACCTGGCTTGTTGGGGGGCGGCGAGAAACTTAAAGGGTTCCTCAAGCCGTGTGAAACGAATCACCTTCGGAGGGTTTCTAGAGGGAACGGCATCGGTGCCCTTCTAGATTCTCCGAAGGGTTCGGATCGGATCGGTTCGTACCAACGCGCTCGAGCAACGCACACATAAAAAAACTCTCGCGGAATCTCGAAACAGCTACGTTTGTACTGTCCCGAGATCCGTGTCCGTGCAAGAGGTCTATTTATTTATTTATTTATTTATTTATTTATTTATAATTTATGTACACACAAACGAATAAGAAGGGAGAACATAGTAAGAATGGACAAGTACAAGGGCGCTGCTTATTTTACATTGAAATTTCTTCTATGAGTGAGTTGCTATAGTTTGTTCATTATAGCTTGATACCTGTGACAGAAGTCATCAAAATCGAAAACGTGACTTTGATGAAATTATTTGACTAAGTATATTAAAATAACAAAATAACATTATTATTTATAATCTATCACTTAATATACTACAATTACTTTTGTGATTCTATTTTATATCTTAGATTAGGTTTTTCCCAATAAACTCCCGCATAACACATTTATCATAATATTAGAACATACAATAAAATAAACGTACTCCTTTACAAGGTCATTTAATTACAAATAAATACCAGTGGGATAGTACACCAAGTGAAGTTCAATTGATATTCAAAATTTTCCTTCATATTTTTCATCCTAGCTGTATTCATTAATTTGTTAGTCTTTATTTATTTTTCTTGAATGTATGACGTTATTACAGAACTTCTAAAAATTAGAAAAGAAAATCAATAAATTGGCACATTAGATAGGATTTAACAGTACTTCATTAGTATAATGATATTCAATTGATAACTTCAATTATCATTTGATGCAATTACTTTCAGTATTGTCTCAACCCTAGGCATGCCAATTTGACATCTGTCACGTGTATCAAGCTATATTGAACAGACTATAGAGCGAGGTATGTATTATGCTTACCTTCTGGGTAGGTATTCCTTATTTTGTGCCTATATATTACACGCCTCGTAGGTTAACTATAACTACGTACTATAATTGTCAACTTCTATAACATGTAATAATGTTCTTGTTTCGTGTTTTTGTATACGGTTGCGGCCAGGGTGCCTTGTGTGAGTTTCATTCGCCATTCGATCACGTTAACGAAAACGAGAATTTGTATGGAAAAGTGTTTTCGTATGTCGCCAGGAGGCGCTGCTGCAATGCCATACTAATTTTCGTTTTCGTAAACGTAATCGAATGAATACGGATAGTAAACAAAACTCACACTAGGCACTCTGTATGTCCCGTTAAGAAAAACTTTGTTTAAAATGTAACACGAACGTTCAAAAGTGTATGTAGAATAAAATATCATGTATACTAATATTATGAAGAGGAAACCTTTGTATTTTTGTATGTATGTATGTATGTATGTATGTATGTAGGTATGTATGTATGTATGTATGTATGTATGTATGTATGTATGTATGTATGTATGTATGTATGTATGTATGTATGTATGTATGTATGTATGTATGTATGTATGTATGTATGTATGTATGTATGTATGTATGTATGTATGTATGTATGTATGTATGTATGTATGTATGTATGTATGTATGTATGTTTGCAACAAATAAACTGAAAACTACTGGTCCGATTTAAAAAAATCTTTCACCATTAGAATGCTACATTAGCGCTGAGTAACATAAGCTATATTAAAAAAAATAAATAAAATACTAAAAACGACAATTTAATTTTCCAATACAAAATGATTTGTTTGTTTTGTTGTCATGGAAACCAATGATATTTGATTGATATGATAGATTGACTGATATAGGTATATATTTAACTCAATGATGGAAACTGTCAAAGCGGTACGAAGTCCGCCGGGTCAGCTAGTAAATATATAAAGAGCGGGATCCAAACTCGCATCATCATGCAAGCTGTGCTGGGAGGTGTGGATTCGATTGCAAAGTAAGTGTACATTGCTGGCTATATTTGTACGGTCCGCGGTCCTATTACAACTCCGATAGCCTAATTGGTAGGGCACCTGACAGCTTGCCAGAACTTGTAGTTTCAATAACCACTAGTGGAGATTTTGTCCCCTCTTTCAGAAATATAACATCCAGTAACATGAAGTTTTCTCACACAAAACAATTTAGGTAAGGTCAATGTTGGGAAGTCCGGCATACTTTTCTAAACTTTAAGTTTAACAGAACTTATTGATTCGAGATACGCTATTTAAAGTGACTTGTGTCGTCGGAAATTATAGGTAATATATTTATTTACTTATATTGGTCTAAAAATAATATGAATTGCAATTAGTTTTAGATTTATATGATATTTTTTAAAACTCGGCGTGTAGACGGACTTCCCTTGCAGTATAAGGTAAGTCCGTCTAGTAGCAATATAACCTAAACTTGTGACGCAATATGCATGAAAACAGTTTCTAGCCGTGATGTAAAACTAGCATTGAAATGTGTGTTTTATGAATTTGTCCATTAGGTTTAAATTTCAAAGATAATTTACTATATTTTATTTTAAGGCAAGTCCGGCATATCTTTGGTGCCAGTGGTTGCAAACGTTTTTAAATAAATTGTAACGAATTTCCTTTTTTGTGAAATAAAATACTAAGTAAAAACATAAATCTTTATTTCTTATTAAACATTATAAGTAGTGACTGCAAAATTAACAATTACCTTCCCTCATTATAATTTATGGGTTCAGAAATTTTTCAACCCAATTTTTTTACACATGTCAACTTTCTTTAGTTTTTTTTAATAAATCAACCTTTTTAAGTATCATATCAGTTAAATATCCCATGTACGCCGCCGTTTTGAGCTAATAAACAAAGAAGTTTGACAGGTATGCCGAAAGATTCGAACCCGTATTAGAGAAGACTTTAGCTTAGATAAAGATTAGAAGATTAGCTTAAAACTAGCAAATAAATATAAAAAAAGAAATCAGTCTAATAAGTTTGCATTTAGTCTTTGAGTTATTAGTTTAAAATCAAGTTGTTTCTGGCTGGTACATTTCTAAATCTAAATTAAAGTTAGGGTGCTTCTACACGCTGCAAGTAGCTTGCGCATGTTGAGGCACTTGCGCGGGTTATATGCATCGTAAATGTACCGTAACGGTGATTACACGAAGCATGTAACCCGCGCAAGTGCCTCAACATGCGTAATTGACGTATTTACTGTTTAAATCTATGTTACATTTTTTATTTCGTATTTACTTTTATAAAATCTCATCCAAAAATTACCGATACCTAAGTATACTTTATCTTCTTAAAACTGCCTAAAAATAGTGTAATTTTTCCTTAATCGTATGTATTTTGTTAACTTACTAAAATAAAAAGAGACTTATTTCCGGCGTAACAAATGCAAAAATATTTATACAATAAAGCACTTAATTTATGTTTTTTTTTAATAATTACTTAGTAACAATAGCAACAATGAACTTTTGGACTTTGGTTTAATCTAAAGACATAATCATTAAATTTGCATTCTAAATGCATTTTTTAAAAATTAGTATTCATTATCAAATAGCCACAATGAACTTTAGGACATTGGCTTAATCTAATGATATAATCATTTATGTATTATATGCATTTTTTAAAATAAGTCGTATTTAATATCAAATAGCAACAATGAACTTAGCACATTGGCTTAATCTAATGATATAATCAATTATGCATATATTATATATATTTTTTAAAAGAAGTAACTATAGCGTTATAATGAAGTTGAAGACAATGGCTTAATTAATATAACATCACATGAAAAAAAATTGCTTAATCACTACTGAGATTTGTTACTCTTTAGCGTTGTAAATATCACCCGTAGTCTCCCCAAAGTCTAATAATAAAATCAGTCGTAAGTACTAGCTAAATATCACATAATTAACATCAACATTATTTTTATCAAGACACAAAAAAAACAGTATAAAAATAACCTTAACCGACCAAACAATCAACTGCGGCTAAGGCACTAGTCATGTCCACATTAAATAAGCATTTATAAAAAATAGATAGCGTCGTCATCGTTAGACAATATAAATTCTTTGGGATTCTCTGGATTCCGACACAAACTAATTTTTTTTACAATAGATAGGCTCGGGACATTGTCATAGTCCTTTTTTTTTGTTAATATAAACTTTAGTGGTTTTTTTACAGTCTTATAAAATGTTGTTGAATAATATATTTCGTCGTCAACAGGTTTGACTTCTTCTACATAGCCTACGTAGTATGTCCATTTTTTCCGAGTTAAGTATCGTACGAGTATAATGTCATTAATGCCATAATCCAGTATTAGTTTATCTTCTTCTGAAATAACTTTATTTGAATCACCTTCATTCTCATAATCATAATTTTCTGTTTCGAACTTACAGTTTTCTTCAACGTCTTTACTTTCTTCAACTAGTTTGCAGCAAACTTTCTCAGGTATCTCTTTTACTGGTAGTGATTTAGTCTTGTCATTTTTCAATATTTTCATCTCTTCTGTTGCATCTTCTTCAAAACTTTGTTCACTGTCGCAAATGTCGGAATCATTGTATTCACTTATGCAATCCGATACACTTGTAGAGTCGTCTGAACGTCGTTTTTTCTTTTTAGATTTTTTTACTAATTTCTTTTGTTTCTGATCGACACAACTCTTTTTACCAACACCTTTTCCCTTTTTCGATTTAATTGTTTGTTGTTGTCGTTCTCTACTAGCAAGCTTCTTTATCGAACTTGATGGACCGGGTTCCATTAATATATTTTTTTTTTGTGTTTTTATCTCAATTGTCTTTGGTTCTTTCTTAATATTTTTAATTTTTTCTTCCATTTTACGCCTCAAAACATCGTCATGAGTTATGACTTGCGCTCCGGGTCCCATTCTTTGTCGCTTAAGTTTTGTGCTGTGTCCAACTTTAACTTTCATCAAGAGGAGTTCTTCAAAAGAGATAATTCTGTCTTCTAATACGTGGATCTTTTTACCATCACATTCGCAATTTGAAATATCTTTGTTGGTGGATTCGGATGCCTCATGTGCTTGATGATTTAGGTGTTTTCCATTTTCCAGTTCATTTTCATTCATATCATGAGCATTAATCATAGGAGGACTATTTGAATCTAAATGCTGCTGGGAGTCACGCTCTTGGCAAGTTGCTGTGTGCGCCATTTTTGAAATACAATTAAATGCTAATGAAAAAAGTGTTTTTGGGTCGCTTTTGGTAGAAGACTGCTCAACTTTGTCATCAAAACTAGGACATTCTTTTTTAGAAATGAGCGAAATCTGTTCAAGCTTCTCTTGGGACTCAAGTTTTTGAAGATTTTTCCATTGTTCAAGCTTCAACGAGTCGAATTGGTTCTCTTCAACTGCTTTAGGATTAAAAGGATAAATTCCTGTCTTACGAAAACCATTCTTCAAAACATGACTGTCGATCTGCGTCCAAACTTCTCCGATTAGCCTCGTGAACTCTTTTTTCGATAATGTAACTCCAACATTCAAACGCTGCCATTTGACAAGAAGCTGATCCCAACGGTCTTTAAACGATTTCATAACTGCCACATCAAGCGGCTGCAAAACATGACTGGTATGTGCTGGTAATTTCAGTATCGTTATATCGGCTTTTCGAGCTTCTTCAATTATATTTAACCCCACATGGGTCGCGTGGCCATCATATGTGAGCAGAACTGGACGTTTATCCCCTATATTTGGGATAAAGACTTTTTTGAAGTACGTCTCGAATACCTCTGTCTCCATCCACCCATTCTTAGTCGCAGCATAAGTTGTGCCTGGGTAAGCTTGTGGCGATGTCCACTCGTCCCACATATTTTTGCCTTTATAAATTATCAAAGGCGGCATTTTTTCTCCAATCGCATTGACTCCAAGCAAAACAGTTGTGTTATTCTTTCCAGGTGAAGCAATGACTCTAGTAGCCGCGTGTCCTTTAAGTCCAACGATTTTCGTTTTTTCTGGGTCATTAGAAAAGCTTGTCTCATCTAAATTCCAAATGGCGGATGGTTTTTCCAAAAGATTTAAATCGTTTAATGTTTGCTTGAGTAAATCGAAGTACTGGTATACAACAAATGGATTTATTGCTTTTTTTCGCGCGTATTCAACCGCTTGAGGTTTTTTAACAGATAAATGATGTCGCTTTTTGAATGCAGCGAACCACGCATTACCTGGTGTTCCGTTTTTAAATGGCGTCGATATTTTGTTCCTTTTCACAAATTCGGCCACCATTTCCAGCATTTCTGTTTTGGTTAATCCAAAGCCATGCTTTTCCATCTGGTGAAGACAGGCAGCTAACTTTTTTTCTACTTGTAATGGCAATGCAGTGTTTCTTCCTAGTGAACTTGATTTGGTCCTCTTATTATTCACGTGATCCATAATGGTCATTCTCGGAATTTTATACTCTTGTGAAGCCTTGTAACCACTCAGCTCCCCATTTTTTACAGCTCTTACTGCCGCTTGTAGCTTCTCCCTAGAATAGGACGATTTGTCCGTTTTCCTTTTATAGTTACTGACCATAATTGCAAAATTGGCACTCGTCGCCAGGATAATGGTCGTATATAGCAAATTTGGAACACCCCTTACACCAGAAGAATTCAAATTCTAATAAAATTGGTATATTCAATGCTTGAATCTTGAAATGGCGTGGCAAGCTACTATCAGGTCTGTAGTTACAATTAAAACAACTTTTTGCGAGTATGAAGTGGGTTATTAACCAAGGCCACTTTTGTTGGTATAAACTTTCAAAATCAGTTCTTTGCAAAAATCGATCGATATCTAGGAAATCTGGCATCTTTCTGCATAACGTGTAGGTGATAAGTCTGAAACAAAAAAATTACTGGTTCGATGGCTTTCCCAAAATGGAGTACCTACCTATTTTCTTAAACATTGAAGGCCATCTTGGAAAGGGAATCGAAGTGCAAAAAACCAAAATTCAGCGATGTGCAAAACCCTTCGATCAACAATACAACTAGATGTCAGGTCGGCGCTAAAAATATGTCTCGGTAAATGAACGCGCACTTGAGAAGCGTTCATTTTCTCACAAGGCAATAACAGGAAAAAGTACTTTATTTGTTGCTACTTATGGTTTATTTCACCACTAAACGTTATTGACGTCTTTTCATTTTTAGTGACAGGAGTAATCAGTAAAGAAAAAGTGTTTATTCACGTGGACAGAATTTTGCTTTGTTATCTAGTTGGTATTGTTGATCAAAGGCAAAACCCGAGAAAAGCTTTCTTAGCAACTCGTTTCAAGATCTGCTTAAGAAAATCAAAATTATCATTACCTATCCTACTGAGCATTCCTCATCTTCTGCAACTTGTCTTGTAGCCAGACAGACAGACACATAATACAGCTTAAATATAAATATGTAGGGGCCTAATATTTATAGTTTTCATTGGACGACTACTTTTAAGTAGTAGCTAGCAAATACAAATAATCGTATAGTAACATAAAATACGTGCAGCTGAAAAGGTTGACAATATCTGCAATCGAGGCAAGACCGGCATATGACGGACTTTCCCTAAGCATGCTAGACGGACTTCCCAACTATTACATTTCGAGGTTAGAAATTTGTTGCAGGTATTAATTACGAAACTCAAGCGATATTAATGAATTCATCACCAGAAATAAGTATATGGATCACTAAATGACTTACGTAATCAATGAAACTCCAAAAACTCCTTTGATTTTCTACTTTTTTTAAAGTTTTTTGAAGAGACGTTACACTCCAACATCAAGTACACACTGCGAAAAAAATGGCTGACCGATTTCTTTCAACCTAATGATGTTAGCGACATCTATGATTCTTAGTTCGAACTAGCTACGTCATACTGTTTTACCGACCGAGTCAATAAGAACCTAGTCGTTTAAAAATGCAAGTTATTGCCGCTAGACGGGCTTACCTCCTAGACGGACTTCCCCACATTGACCTTAGGTACTTTAAGTTTTGGCAGAGATTCAAGAGTTTGCTTTGTTAAGTTATCATACGTAGATAGTAGTATCTAAAATGCAACATGAATCTGTTATATTATTGTCTACAAACGAACTAACGAAACCAGGCGGGGAGAATTTTAGGGTTACACTTTTGTGCATGACTGTTAAGTAATAATAAAATTTCTTTGTTCGAATAGTTTTCAACGCAAATTTTGTTGCAAACAAATTACAAAAACACAAATGTTAAAAAAAATTTGAAAAAATCCTGCTCATGGAAATTTTTTCAACATTTGTGTTTTTTTTAAATTTCTTTGGTTCGAATCGATCAAAAGGGTCAATAGTCTATTCATGGAAGAGCTCGATGACGCAGTGGTTAACGCGCCCGGTTTGCGAGTGCTGAGGTTAAGCAACTTTCGCAAAGGCCGGTCATCGGATGGGTGACCAAAAAGGTATCATCTCGAGCTTCTCCGTGCTTCGGAAGGCACGTTAAGCCGTTGGTCCCGGCTGCATTAGCAGTCGTTACAAACACCAATCTGCACTGGGTCCGCGTGGTGGTTTATGGCCCGTTCTCCCTATCCATCCATAGGGAAGTCTAGTGCCCCAGCAGTGGAAACATAAAATGAGCTGATGGTGATGGTGGTGAGTCTATTCATACCGTGGCCCGTACAACTCGTGGTATGAATCGCCTAACAACACATAATGTTCCGACACTTATGAGATAAGATTGCCAGTCCATCTGTAGTTAAGAAGGTGCAGTGCGCTTTGCATCACAGCTTTGTCGTCACTTATTATTGGGTGAAAAATTAAATTTAGTACATACTTCTTCTGATTAAAAATTAATTTATGGGATGCCGAAATCACGAATCACACGACACGAGTGACCAGACCAGTAGTAATGAAATTTGGCGGGATTATCACGCGGGCGCACACGCGACGCGATGGGGACATGATTTTCGGTGAGGCGTGCAAGCGCACGTGGTAGGGGATTAGCGACCGATGACCTGTGTACGCGAATCTACTCCCGCTTGATGCTTTAAATGACACTACACATTTACAGAATACACTAAACAAGCTCACTGGTTTAGGCCCAAGACACCGTGCTCGTAGAACAAGGGTACGACAACCCTTGTATATCCATGCCAAATTACAGCTTTCTAAGAGTTAATGAGCTAGGCTGGGGACGGACAGACAGACATGGCGAAACTATAAGGGTTCCTTGTTGACTACGGAACCCTAAAAATCAGTTGTTGAACCCTATTTTTTTAAAGGGGAATTAAACGATCACTGGTTCCTGTCGTACACTTGTGCCAATACCCTAACGGTTATTAGGTGATTCATAAGTATATCTTCAAAGCCATATTTGGTGTAGATCAACCTAAGACCGTGGGATGCAAAGAAATCCATAAAGTTTTTAAGGTTTCAATAATTCCATGTCATATCATGTATTGTTGTATTTATAATATTAACTTACTATACAATATATTTCTTTAAATGACTACTTAATTATTATTATTTTCTAAGTACAATTTATTTATTGTATCGACATCCATAGGGCAAAATAAAAAAAATTAAGGAGTCAATTGAAAAACAGCGTCAGGCTCGTTCGTTGGGCCTGACAAAATGCTGAATTGGCTGCAGCCGCGAGACTTAAATGTAATATGGCACTATGTTTCTGTTAAATATTTTTTGTTTAAATTTCTCTTTGTTTAAGTTGTAATTTTGTTGTTGTTTTATATTTTGTTTTGTGTGTTATAGTCAAATAAACTTTTATTCATTCAATATTTATAACATTAATAAAATACAGTGAAAAAATTAAATGCCTACTTGACCCAGCCAGGAATCGAACCTGGGTCTTCCGCAATCTTAATTCAGTTTCAGTGCAGCAATTAGCAGTTAAAAATAAATAGTAAAATTTAATTTATTCATTCATTTATATCTTCTTACCATTTTTAGATAAAACAGCCATACTTATTCCGCCCACTGCATCTAGTCTAGTGAATCGTTCCTATGTGCATAATAACGGAGGGATGAGTCAGAGGGCGGAATGCGCGGCCAAGGCCTGCGCCCGTAGCAGTGCTAATCCGTGCGCCGATCAACAAACATGCGACCTCCCCCCTCACCCCTGCGTGCGTGCGTGCATACGTACATCCGTACAACGTGCATACCGTAAGAATCTCGAGTGGGACTAATTAACTTTGTTTCGATGCATACGTATGCCTTATTGTATTGTTTGGAAAAGAACCTTTCTAGTACCTCTCGGAAGGATTTTTATTTTTGTTCGTATTAGCGACATCGACAATATCATAATATTTTTCATGACCAAACAGTTTCCATGTCAACAGCCTGGTCACCTGGTATCTAGTCAGGCTCGATTTGATCGTCCATAGTATAGTGAGTATATATATACATAGTATAGCAAGGGACAGGTGAGCAGCCCCTGGATTCCCGTAACAAAAACCGTAACGATAACGTAGCGACTTAGTCGTTGAAACCATTTTCATAACTACATCCGATTTTAAAGTCGTTCGAACGAGGTTCTAACCAACAGTATACAGTAGATTTAAATACGGTAGGTTTGAACTACTTTTAACTAGTTAGTGGTCGCCCAGTGGTCGAAATTCGACCGTAATTTTATTAAGGCTGCACGGATTGTATCCTAAGCAATGAAAAATTAAAAAAGATAGAATGTGAGTCTGGATTGGCATTGACAGTTGTCGGCCGCATTAAAGACAAACAATACGTGTGTGTCAAATACATGGTAGTGTGTGTAATGTTGTTTTTGTTAATTTAATGTATTTTAATGCATAATTAAAAAAAAAAGTTAACATTCGGATAACCTTCTCTATATTAACTATAAGTGTGCGAAATTTCATACTCCTCCGTCCGCGCAATTTTCATAAAAAGGGGTACACCCTTTCCCCCTTTCGCGTATTAATATATCGATATCTGCTTGATAGACAGATGTGAGTACGAATATGGTTTCAAAGAGTCAGTCGCTACGATATCGTTACAGTTTTCGTTACGAGAATCAGGGCACTGGTGGTGTTTAATTTAGGATTTTTGTTCACCGTTTGCCTATAAATATTTATATAATTGAATTTTACAACATTACACTTTAAATCAAAGCTTCATCATCTTACCTGATGGACAAGGCCGAAAGGAGAATCACACTTCACTCAGAATTCACAACTATCAAGGAAGATCGGTCGATCGGAATAAATAAACAAACAGTTTTTTTATATATTTTCAAGCATAAATACTTTTAGGATGCTTCGAGCAATTTGATGCTGACCGTGAACATCAACCACAAAGGTTAAAAATAACTGTCTACAGAACCTGACCACTGCCTAAGAAGCATGACCGTGGCTATTCAAAATAAAACGATAAAGCGTTGCATGACAACACCAAGAAAACATGAGAAAATAAAAGATATGCAAGACTCAAACTTTTTCTTTGGTCTGAGATGCGATGCAAGGCAATCTTATCTATATGCCTACGCTACCGTTGAATATTTTGTATAGGATAGGTGTACACGGAATACGCTATCTTTTGCGAGTATGTTTATAATAGATAAATGTGACAGATTAATGTACAAACCATCGAAAACTCTCAATTTATTTTAATAAATTTTCAACCATATTCCATAGACATAAAGTTCAAAGTCTATCGAGGAAACTTGACAGTTTTGGATAATCTGATGTAAAATCGTGTGTACTGAGCGCTGAATGTACTGCTTTCTAAATTTTACTTTTTATTTTTGAGTGCTAATTGCTGCACTGAAGCTGAATTAAAAATTTATAAAATATTTATAAAATAGTGAAAAAATAAAACGCCCACCCGACCCAGCCAGGAACTGGATACTGATTTCTGCCATACGAAAGGCGACTGAGGTTAATTTTGTTTAATTTGGTTACTAGCTTACTGGGTAATTTGGTAACTTAGATCTGGCAGTGCCAAAATTACATCACTCCATCACCACTACCAACTCATTTTATATGTCCCCACTGCTGGGACACGAGCCTTCCCTATGGATGGATAGGGAGAACGAGCTATAAACCACCACGAGGGTTCAGTGCGGATTGGTGGTTGTTAATGACTGCTAATGCAGCCGGGACCAACGGCTTTACGTGCCTTCCGAAGCACGGAACGGAATCACTTGCATGAGATCAACTAGACACCTTTTCCATTGCGACGATTTCGACGATTTCCTATCAAACATATAATTTACACTGTAAGTGGTTGGACACTGTTTAGCAACCTGATACCCTTACTCTTTCGACTATATCCTATCAAACATATACACTTACACTGTAATTTCAATGTTTGTTTGAGCTTTTCCTTTATTGGAAATTGATTTTGTATTCTTAGAAAATTCTTGGACACAGAGTTGAAAATAATTGAATAAAATTATTTTATAATTTAGTAAAGGAACAAAATAAGGAACTTTCGCTTTACACACCTTCTTTTGATACGTATAATATCTGTTATTAAATATCTTCAAAATCGGCCATCTGCAATATGGTCCTGCGAGCCGGATTGTATGCATCCACATCGCTATTATTTTTTGTAACGTATCTAAGTGTTTCTAGTACCTTTAAGACGAAGGGTAAGGCACAATAGCGCCGCTAATGGATTTAATTTGATAACTGCTAAACTGGATTTTTTTTCAAACGTTGCGGACCTTCTGACACTAGGCAAACATCTATTTAATAATTGTGCACTACTTTTAGATTTGTTTTTGTATTCATTCGCTAACACCAAAAGTGGCCATTGTTTGTGAATAAATGCGATAGCCCGTTTTGTGAATAAACCACGCCACAAAAAGTTGTGCACAATTATTAAATAAATACTATGGATGCTTTCCTGTTGTCGGACGGTACGCAATGTTTAAAAAAGATCCGGTCCGTTAGTAATTGTTAAATTATCAATTGGTGGCGCTAGTGTGCCTTACCCTTCGCCTTAAAGTGTACTAAAAAATACTTAAAGTTATTAGTTCCTAAAAAGTTACTAAACAAAAAATAACTGCGTTTTGGATACACCATCAGAACATGAATAGGTAGTGCAATTTCACGGTGAGTTTCACGACGTTATTTTAATATAGATATGACATTTGTAGTTATTGATGACAACGACTAGAAAAGGATATTTATGACACACCATCTAGGAAAAGGGATATATGATTGCACTTACTTTTAATAGCGATATTGAGGATTACTATTTAAGTATATCATTTTAATTGATACAAAATCCCACCAGCATCACAACGACTCTAGAATTAGGGTTGACAACAATAAAAATACACTCCAGAACACTAAACGTATAAATTAAATAACGTAACAGTTCCTTAAAACATTCACCTACTTCATATTTGACCTAAGCATGAATTACTGGGTATGTTCCGATATACACTGAGAGTACTGTCCAGTGCTCTTACTGGTGAGAAATTTGTTCCGTTATGGACTGACAGTATACTGCCGCAGTATGCTATGGAAATATATGACGTCATAAATCGTCGCCATTTTTGTACTGTAAGCACTGGCATTTTCAAGGTAAGGTGCTCTCAGTGCTTTGATCACGTGATCAACAGCGTCCAGAAATGACATGGATGACAGTATACTGGACTGCGTTCCTTTTTAAACAGTAACCAGTATAGCTAACTATAAAGGAAGGGCTTCACAGTATACCAAATTGACGTCACACCTTACAGTGCTCGCAGTGCATATCGGAACATACCCACTGTAACCTAAAATGTTATTAACAAACACTGAATTGACGGAACAAAATGGTGCCATTCAATTTCAATTCTAGAAAATCGTTTTGACAGTTGTTAAAAAGTTTCTCTATTGACTAACCCAATCAATAGAGAAACTTTTTAGGCACTGTCAAAACGATTTTTTTAATAGAAATTGTATGGGGATAATGAACTATGACGTCACTATTTTGTAACGTCAATTGAGTAATAACTTTTAGGTTACAGAAATTCATGCATAGGTCAAATAAAAAATAGGTCAATGTTTTAAAGAACCGTCACGTGATTTAATTTATACGTTTAATGCTCTAAAAATATATGTTGTTGTTGTCACCATCCCTATTCCAAATTCTTATTCATAATAATGATTATGTTTAATACCCATTAACCCTCAATAAATTGCACTATTTATTTTATAGATATGCGCTATCTCCCTCTATCTCCCTCAAGACTCACTTTGGGTCCCTTCGCCAATGGAGTAAGTATTTTATACATATAAATCTACAAGCTATCTTGAAATCATAAGTTGCACTACCTATTTCATAGACACGAATCTATGGAAATGCAGTGGTGTACTTACCACCTCCCCCCACACCGGCTGGAAGTCTCGCTGGTAGTGGTCGCTGGAGGGCGCCACCTTCGTCGGCTTCGTGCTGCGGTCGAACACTGGGACCGGTAGCTCTTCATCGTCTGACGGGACCTGGATGCGTAAAGAATGGGTTAGGAGATTTCATATAGATATTTACGGTATCCAATAAACCAATAATATAGGTATTTTGTATGCTTAAGAAAAATACAGATTGAATAAGCGATATTTACTTACAATATTTTTTTTTTAATTTTATTTAATAAAGTTTGAATTGATTTTCCTTTTGCATATATTTTTGAATTGAATATATATATTTATTTATGAACTTCAAATTGTCATGTGATGATGATCTGTTTATTTTATCTACTTATTAACCACACTTACTATCATCTATCTTTACAGGATATGTCAAATTCAATGAAATAAAATAAAATGAAAAAAATATATAATCAGGTTAGGCACAATAGTGCACTTATGACAATGATGTTAATTATATGACAATAATGATGATGATGATGATGGTGCCTCACCTTGGGTATGTTGGGTGATGAGTGTGAGCGGCTGAGCGCGGCGGCGGCGGGGCTGTCGCGCGGGGACACCATGTATGTATCGCCGTCTTCATCCTGTATACAAAGAGACACGTCATTACCAGGCAAGTGTTAGTACTTAACAAGTGGAATTTCACTTTACTTATATATACTCGTCAATAATGGTCATTAAGTGTTCGTCTACGTCAAGTGTTGGCAAATGAAACAAAACAGTGCAATGTCACTTCAAATTATATCAAAAAGTCCGCGTGAGATCTCAGTAAAGATCTTATGAGGTTTTGGGTAAAGATTAATTATCACAATTCATTACTTTTATTACTCTTTACCATCTGTTACCTACCTATAAAGAAAAAAACATTTAATGTCCATAAAACTTGTTTAAAAAATTACTTTGACACTGGCTAAGTGCCCGGCCACGACTTTGCCGCTGTATGTAAAAACATATGTACTAAAATGTATGAAGCATGCCACGACGTGCCGGCGGCAGCGGCGACCAGCATTTGCACTAAGCCAGAAGTGGCCAGGCTGTAAATGTGCTGACCTCACAAAGCCACTAATTAAGGGGAAAAATAAACTACCTACTGTTTCTCTGATCGCAGGGGCACGTTCAAATCATTTTCTTTGTTATTTAGAGGTTGAATAGTCGATTAGTTAAACATTCGGTTGGACGGTGTATATTGTTCATACTAGATACACAAAATGGTTCTAAGGTGTTGGTTTTATAAAAGGCACCACCTTGGGATGGACGGTCTGTCCCCGCCTGGGTCCAGCTGTGAGCATCAGTATAGATACCTTAAGCTGGTCCAGCTTCTGGTTGTCCCTGACTGGGTCCAGGTGTGAGCATCAGTACAGTTACTTTGGGCTGTTCCGGCTTCCGCCTATCCTCGCCTGGGTCCAGCTGCAGCGTCGTTGCAGTTACCTTGGGCTGGTCCGGCTTCCGCCTGTCCTCGCCTGGGTCCAGCTGCAGCGCCGGTGCAGTTACCTTGGGCTGGTCCGGCTTCCGCCTGTCCTCGCCTGGGTCCAGCTGCAGCGTCGGTGCAGTTACCTTGGTCTGGTCCGGCTTCCGCCTGTCCTCGCCTGGGTCCAGCTGCAGCGCCGGTGCAGTTACCTTGGGCTGGTCCGGCTTCCGCCTGTCCTCGCCTGGGTCCAGCTGCAGCGCCGGTGCAGTTACCTTGGGCTGGTCCGGCTTCCGCCTGTCCTCGACTGGGTCCAGTTGCAGCGCCGGTGCAGTTACCTTGGGCTGGTCCGGCTTCCGCCTGTCCTCGCCTGGGCCCAGCTGCAGCGCCGGTGCAGTTACCTTGGGCTGGTCCGGCTTCCGCCTGTCCTCGCCTGGGCCCAGCTGCAGCGCCGGTGCAGTTACCTTGGGCTGGTCCGGCTTGCGCTTGTCCCTGGCCTCGGCCAGCTTCCGCTTGCGCTCGTGCTCCATGAGCTCGCGGCGGCGGTCGAGCTGCGAGCGCTGCGACTCCACGGCCGCGATGCGCGCGCGCTTGGCCGACAGCTCGCGCGCCGCCGCCGCCTGCGACGACAGCAGCCGGGACGCTGTACACGGAAACAAACACTCAGCTGATCAGTGCCAGAAACAGTCATCATCAGCTCATTTTATGTCCCCGCTGCTGGGGGACAAGCCTTTCCTATGGATGGATAGGGAGAACGGGCCATAAACCACCACGCGGGCCCAGTGCGGATTGGTGGTTGTTAATGACTGCTAATGCAGTCGGGACCGACGGCTTTACGTGCCTTCCGAAGCACGGAGGAGCGAGAGATGATACATTTTTGGTAACCTATTCGATGACCGGCTTTTACGAAAGTTGCTTAACCTCAGCACTCGCAGACCGGGCGCGTTAAACACTGCGCCATCGAGCTCCTCCAGAAACAGTAGTCAGAAACTATGTGCATATACAGTATGTTTTTAACTGGAACGGAATGAGGAACTCCGAAACCATTACAGATACAGAGACACTGGGACATAGGATAGGAACTATAGTCTTTTTTTTTGTGAAAACATAGTATACATATTTGACAATTACAACATATTTGGCATAGCAAATAATATAAAATAATGTGTGCGGTGGAGTGGTGCAGTTTCTTGCGCCCATTCTTCTCCACAGCCAAAAATAATAGACGTCCTGTACGTACCTACCTGGGTAGGTACATACAAATTTTTTACGATTTTTACGAAGCATTTTTCTTGAATTTATTTGAATAAAAAAAATTTACTTTGACTTTAATTTGTGAGCTGTACATCAAAATGAGACAATTTTTTTTAAAAGCGGACGCAAGTTCGGATTTCTTTATACTGTCCCAATTAAAAAACACACTGTATTATAGTGTACGTGATTTTTGTGTGACGATATTTCTCATTAAAACATCCGGTCTAGCCAGTGTGTGTGCTGACCAGCCAGCAGGTTAAGATGGTTCTCCAGACAAATTTTATATTTAGTTGCACATGCTCTTTCCCTCCTTTACCGTTGGCATGCTTAGGTGTTTCTGTAATTATGATTTTCTTATGAACTAGTATGCATTGAAACAGTCAATAGATCAACATATTATTTTTTCAAGCCAAAATTTATGCATAATATTTGTTACATTACGGGATGAAGAATGAGCGCAAGAAACTGCACCGCTCCACCGCTCCAAAGCACACATTATTTGATACTAGTGGTCGCCCAGTGGTCGAAATTTGACCGTAATTTTATTACATTCTATAAACATTGTATATTTTGTGAATTACGGCCAAATTTCGCTGAGCGACCACTGTTTGTATTTATTTGTTTGAGGAGGGTCATCTCTGAAACTACTGGTCCGATTCTAAAATTTCTTTCACTGTTAGTATTCTACATTTCTTGCACCTTTGATACAAAAAGTTTATAAATGTTCAAATAATTTTTAACGCAAATTTTGTTGCGATAAATTATAAAAACACAAATGTTGAAAAAATTTCCACGAGCAGGATTTAAACCTGCACCCTTCTGACATTCCGGGTCAGGTGCTCTTCCAATTAAGCTATCGTGGTTCTAATTAGCCCGCCGAAATTATTCAACACTTTTTTTTTACTTTGAAAGCCAAAGGCGCCCATTCAATGTCAACAACTACCGTCGCCATACGGTGAAAATTTTTGTGGAAATTTTTTCAACATTTGTTTCAAAAAGTTTATTTTTAAAGTTTCAAATCTACGTGGACGAAGACGCCAGTAAAGTGCTAGTTAGACATAATAATATAAAGTGAGGTTTGTGCACGTACCTTGCGCCTCGCCTTCCTGCCCGCGGTGAGCCTCGTGCGCGATGGAGGAGGCCAGGCGGGAAGCGTCCTCTCTCTCCTTGCGCTGGTACTCTTCTAGCTGCTCGCGTAGACTCTGGTTCTCTTGCTCCTGTTACCGGGATAGGAAAATTAAAGTCATTAAAAAAAGATAAATATACTTAGTTTATATATACAGGGTCTAACAAAAACAATAAGCGAACGTTTGAGGGCGGTATCTAACACATCATTCTGAATACAATGACAAAAAATGGGCTCCAGTTTTATAGTGATTTTTCAAAGTTATGTTTTCTAACAAACTAAACCAATTAAAATAATGCACATCATGAAACATGCTGTATCTTTACTAACACGCACGCAAGCGTCAATGTTTTGTTTATGTTAGTAAGCTCAGTGCCAGCCAGTGTGCTCCGAGTTTAGTGTGCGTGTAGTACAGCTGTACGGGTTTGGAAAGGGTGTATTATAGATGAATAAAGTCAAAGTAATTTTTATCTTCCATTCATTTGTTTACCTACGACCTATCCACCAAGACGTCTATTTTTTAGGTTTAATAGAAGTAACGACATTTTAAAAAAAGTATAAAAGTAAATAAGTATGATTTTTTTGAGAGTTTGTCTATTGCCTTAAACGGCATTACCATCGTCACCAGCTTTTTTCCAACTAGATTCTCCCGAGGGGTTCGGATCTGATTGAAGTAAGTATGAATCATCTGTATACAACTATAGCTGGCACTCACCATGTCGTACTGCTTGTTCTCGAGCTGCATCAGCTGCGAGATGATCTCCTGCTCGCGCAGCTTGTACACGGCGCGGGCTTCGTCTTGGTGAGCGTTTTCTTTTTGAAGGTGCACTTTCTCCCAATCCTGGAGAGAACAGAGGCGATAAGCAATAAATATTGAATAGTGGGTAAATAAAAAAAAGTAGATAGATAAATGTGGACTGTAGATCATGGTCGCGGGTTATATTCGGTTCGAAGGACCATATAGACTGTAGATATATAAGTCGCAGGTTATATCCGGCTCGAAGGACTAAGTAGACTATAGATCTATACGTCGCTGGTTCATATCCTGCTTAAAGGACCACGTGGAATGCAAATCCATAGGTCGCTGTTTCATACTTGGCTCGAAGGACCATAAAATGTGTGCGGCTGTGCTGGTTGTATTTTTGTAATATTAGTTTTTAGGAATTTAGGAATATTATTATTGTTATTAATTTGGAATAGTCTATGCATTGCAATCAGGGTTCGTTATTATCAAGATAACACGGCGTGATAATTATCTAATAATTATCGGATACTTATCATAACTATTGGACAGTTATCAACAGTGTTAGTCATATTAATTGTCGTATACTTTATATCAAATAAAGAATTTGTAATAATTCGGGCGATTGTAAGAATATAATATAAGTAAGGTTGTGTGTGTGTGTGTGTTACCTGTTCGGCCTCGATACGCTGCATCTCGAGCGTAAGCGACGTATCCGCGATGCGTTCCTGTTGATCCAGTATGAGCTGCATGCTGCGCGCGCGCTCCTCGTACATCTGGATGGCGGCCGCCTGGACATCAGCATCAGTGTTCATACATTTAAGGCACAATCACACATATTTAACCGCCTCTATGGTGACTTGGAGGTGCCGGGTTCGATTCGTTTGGTAGTTGGTAAGGCTGGTCTCACCACAACATAATTTTTTGTAGCATTGGTATTTTCCGGCAGCTAGAGATAAGATAGCCAGTGCCTCAGTAGTTGAGGATCCCGGGTGAAGTGCGCTTCGACCTTCGGCCTTATCATCACTTAGCATCAGGTGAGATGAGAGCAAATGGCTTGCCCGTAAAGATTTTATAAAAATCACACATTTTAAAACTATATTAATTGTGTACATATATTTGTGACAAATAAACATTTATTCATTCAATCGTTCAAAATATAAAAGAAAAGTTACTTAAAGTCAATACAAATGGTAAACCCATGCCCAATCTTCAACATTGGTTGTCCCTCCTTGATATAATATTTTTTTTGCTAGGGAAAAACTCATTATAAAGTACCAGTGCGTGCAAAAAGACGTGGATGGCTTTTTCACACAACCTGCCCAGATACAAGAAAAGGGAGGCAAACCCTCTAAAATCCCTAGCACATCCGCTCACTTGCGATTGAAGATTTTTTAAACCATTTTAAGCTTTATCTCTATAATGTAACGCATAGTACCGCTTGAAATAGTCTGATTAGACGCGCGAATTCCCGCGGCGGCGCCGCGAACCGGCAAGCGTCCATCACAGAATAAAATACAATAGATTTAACCGCCTCTGTGGTCTAGTGGTTAAGACCACCGGTTTAGACCCAGAGGTCCCGGGTTCGATTCCCAGCGGGGGCACATGTTTGTGTACTCGGTTTGGTTGGTGGTGGGACTTGTTTGTCCGTGTGGCTAGCTACCACCATCTTATCTAAATATGTCGCCATAACATCGATATTTGTAGCATTGTTGTATTCCGGCAGCTAGAGATAAGATAGCCAGTGCCTCACTAGTTGAGGATCCCGGGTGAAATGCGCTTCCACCAAATGGCCTTATTAACATCAGGTGAGATCAAGGCACTGTGCTTACCCGTTAATATATTTAAAAAAAGAATAGAATAGGTGTTTCTTTGACTAACACTATAATATATTCAACATTCACAAACAAAATTTAAAAGGAAAAGTTGGTATAAAATTATAATACCTAATATTATTAACGAATAGAATATAAAATGTATAAAAAATCAAAACAAAACAGTACATTGTCGAGCTATGCATACGTCACTCAGCATGAGCTACAGATTATAATCTGTAGTCTTGAGAAAGCAACGCTGCGTATACGCAGCGTTGCTTTCTCAACAATCACAGCGATGACAGGCGACTGTTTTCAAGCGATACTATGCATTATCTAATAGACATAAAACTTAAAATAGTTTGATAGTGAACCTACCGACCGTGAATAGACCTAAAGCTTACCTTGCTGCTCCTGTCCACCACGGGTTCCCCCGGCTTGATAGCGGGCCGGGCGGCGGGCGCGGCCGATGACGTCACCGCCGGGATCAGGTCCGACCAGTTGGGGTAGTCGATGTCACCTGGGGGGAGGAGTGGACCGTAAACTACCACCGATACTTAATTACCATACTTACCTTACTATGTAATTAATTTTTGTTGTACTTAGTGTGTGCCAATAAATGTATTTCTTCTTCTTGTTCTTACTTACGTATAGGGCTTCGAATACCAGTATTTTCAATAACCGGTACTTTGACTTAAAAAAGATTACCGGTAAAAATGGGATACCGGTAATAATAATACATAAAATACAGTGAAAATATTAAACGCCCACCCGACCCAGCCAGGAATCGAACCTGGGTCTTCCGCAATCCGGGCGGCTGCACTGACCGTTATGCTAAAGGGAAGGCTGATGTAAGCGCTGAATATTGTCACTGCTTTTTAATTTTTGAAATGCTTTAGAGCGACATTAGTGCCATCTATCCAAAGGTGATTGCAACCGATGGATGCAATCACGCGATAATGTCGCTCAAAGCATTTCGAAAATCAAAAAGCAGTGACAAAATTCAGCGCTTACGTCACCCTCCCCGGTAGTATAACGGTCAGTGCAGCCGCCCGGATTGCGGTGTGCAGTGTAGCAATTAACACTTAAAAATAAAAAGTAAAAATAATAATACAGGTTAACAGATGAGTACCGGTAAGTAGTATTGTACCGGTAAACCGGTATTATACAGATATAAAAAATAAAAAATAAATAAAAAATACAGGTACTAATACTGGTACCAGGTAACCAAATTTATTAATGCAAGGGAGAGAAACTGTAGATAAATGCTTGCTTGTGCTTGGATTGGCTAACTGCACGCGTTGCGCTTTCGTCTTGTTATATGCATATCGTGTGACAAAGTGTTGCCGTGAAAAATTAGGAACCGATATTTTCGAGATACAATACGGGTACTCATTGAAGAATCGGCATCCAGGAACCGAAATGGAAAATACAGGTACTTAGCAATACGATACCTGTGTTTTCGGTACCGGTTGCAAGCTCTGCTTACGTATGGTAACATACTGTGGGCATTTCAAAAACTGACGCAAGCTTGTAACAATTTCAAGCGACGAGTGACAGGTCGGTTTACGACAACTCTCAGAATTCATACTTACATTCTGAAAAAAGAGACTGTTGAAAAAATTCCACGAGCAGGTTCCGAACCCGCACCTCATGACATTCCGGGTCAGGTGAACTACCAACTATGCTATCGTGGCTCTATCCAACTCGCCGAAATTAATCAATACTATCTACTCTTACTCTGTAAGCCAAAGTGGCATAATGACGTTCACAAAAGCTATTTGTAGCCTAACTAAACTGAATAAATCATTTTGAATTTTGAAAGGAGCCCTATTCAATGTCGACAACTACGTCATCAACATCCAATGTAGTAGATAGTGTTGATTAAATTCTGCGAGTTAGATAGAGCCACGACAGCATAGTTGGTAATTCACCTGACCCAGCATGTCATGAGGTGCGGGTTCGAATACCGCACGTCGATGTTTTCAACATTTTGTCTTTTTTCAAATTACAGTGACAAAGGGTACTCACTGAGCATGTCGTCGAGGTCGGGGCGGGTTGGTGGTAACCATGTCAAGTTAAACCACAGTAATTTGTTTTAGTGTTTTTATAAAGCCAAAACACTGTAACGCAAAGTACAGTGTTTTGGCTTGATGGAGGTACTCACTGAGCATGTCGTCGAGGTCGGGCGCGGGCCGCGGCGGGTTGGCGCGCGGGTTGGTGGTGAGCGCGGGGTACTTCAGCAGCCAGTCCTCGAACCCGCCCGCCAGCGCTAGCGGCGCCCGCGCGTACTGCACCTTCACATCCCACTGCAGGCGAACGCGAACACAACTGTTGTTGCGGATTATTTGTTACAACGATCCCGGCGGTAATGGAATAAAACAGAAGAAAAACTAGAATTTTTTTTCAAATTCTTATTACGCTTCCTTCGCGGTGCGCGAAAAAACATCCACCGATGGAATTACTGTCTTTGCAATGTAAAATAGCAAAGCTCTGTCGAAAAAACAGCCATAAGCCACAAGTACAGAAACAGTATTCACATGAAAAAAAAACATGAAAATTTTCTATTTGGCACAAAAAAGCTCCCTCAGCATAATGTTAGGGCATCTAAAAGGCACCCCGACGCTGGTCTTCCGTGGATGCCTTATAAGTAAATAAAACGAGATAATAAATCAAATACACATTTAAAATAACGGTCCTAGATATGAACACTGCGGCACACCTAGTGACGTCGTCGACCTTGGAAAAACAGGTATTAACGACTACTCTCAATCACCCATCACAAAGCTGGTCAATAGATTTTCCAGGTGGGCAAAATTTCATGGACTGCGGCAGCGCCCGGGCAAAATATCAATTCATAATATTATACACAAAAAGTATATTATACAAATACTTACCATATTATGCCTATGCTAGCTGGCCAACCGAAGTGCTGGCGGGCAAATTCAAATGCCTTGGCGGGCCACTTGGTGGCTCGCGGGCCTAGGTTTGGCCAGCCTTGATCTATCAGATAGGTACGATCACAATATTTTATCGCATATCATATTTAGTTAATCGGTAGTGCCAATTTTCTCACAGTAAACCTTTTAATATTATCTAGGTCGAAGGCTTTAATAAAGTATTTGTCTGCGACGACAGTAAATGTTATGTCACATGTATCCTATCTTTGTGGGGGCCTGCTGAGGTTCCATCTCCCAGTATCACTACGACCTATACGGATCTTATACAGCTGTTGATTTCATGCTCTCCTAAATATAAAAAAATAATCCCTCCTTTCGCACCTCTTCTGTAAATATGGATGCCAGCCATAAGTTCATAAGACATTACCAAAGTCTTTGAGAGTGAAGAGCAATGTAATAATGTCATATGTATTTTATTTTATTTATTCAATAAGGTAATCTCTTACAGCCAAACACACAAAAGTAGATAAATAATCATTGCCTTTTACATAAAGAAAAAGAGGATCAATCCAAGTCATGTAACAAAATGTACTATACCTTGAGTAAGATAGTCTTCAGTAGGTACAACGTCTTCCCGGGTATGACGGCGGTGCTGCTCCAGTCCAGCATGATGATCAGCTCCATGGTGGCGCGTTCCGCCCACACCGGCTTGGAAGCAGGGGGCAGGTTCTGTTCTAACACGTGAGCGGACTTCCTGTGGAGTGCCGAAGTTTTACTTTGTTATTAGATCTGTTTTAGAATCGATCTTTGTTATTAGGTCTCTTATTGACGATGATGATGATTGGTTCGACCGATTTCGGTCATAGCGACCACTTCGACTCCTAGTCGACACGGCGCTGGTGCGCCTGAAGATGGCTAACGTAACCGATCCTCTTAGTAAACTGGCGTGCGCACTGAGCGCACTGAGCGCACGTAAGCTTACCATCATCGTAATTATAATGGATTGACGCGGGTTGTCGTGCCTTCAGCTCATCGCGTTTTGTATCGAGGTCGGTTTCACGCTGCTCCTCGAAAACACAAACTTGCCACTTCACACACCCGCGCCATTCCGAGCGTTGCGCCGCCAAACCCTCCCACTTGGACGGATCGATACTGCACCTCTTCATATGCCTTTTCTGAACATCTTTACAACTGAGGAGTTAGCCACCACGCTTACGCTTGCCCTCCTTCAGTTAAGAGTAAAAGATGCGCTTTACCACACCCGCGGACATGCGTGAGGTCTCTTATTATAGAGATCTTTTATTATACAGATACTCTTATATGAATTGTCAGACAAGCAGAACTGATGAGTGCTTGTATCCTCAAATCAGCATAATTATAGTATTTGTGTATATTTATATTATTTTATTTTATTTTATTTTTGTATTTTTAACTCTTTAAATCTTCTTGTTCAAAATTACTCTTACTCTTACTCTTATTAAAAATATCGATGATGTAATAAATAAAAAGACTTTTATTTTGATAGTGAAAGAGCATACAATCGAGTGCATCCAAAATTATTCAATAATTGACAAGTTGAAAAAGAATAAAAAACATATCAAAGAAAAATGTGGCTTAACTAATTTATAGTTAGGGGTCAATTTCGTTTTTATGACAATTGATAGCTGATGTCGTGTCTCTGTCGCTTGTCGTCTGGGGGCGGGCGCCTCCGCGGCTGGCTCGCGCCGCCATTCAAAGATAGTACAGAACGAACAAACGCGCGTGCGGTGACTTCGGCCGTGACAGCCCGACTGGCATACTGTTTAACAAGGTACCCTCATATCGCGACCTTGAGCCCGCCAGGAGCGGGAGTTTCTGTTCTCTTTGTTATTGTTCATTTTTATGCCATAACCCACCACGCGGGCCCAGTGCGAGTTGGTAGTTGTTAACGACTGCTAATGCAGCCGGGACCAACGGCTTAACGCGCCTTCTCCTTCTACTATTATATTTATTTCAAATGTCTAAACGTACCCTGGCGAGATGCTCTCCTCAGGTACGCTGATGCAGGCCGGGTGGTTGATGTGGGACTCCACGTAGTCCTTGCTCGGCCGCGCGTCTAGTATCATCACCTTCAGCTTGCCGTTCTTCAGGATTGTGTACAGCTGCTCGCTTCGGATTGTCACCTCGTCTAAACCTAACGAATGCAATAAAGAAATTTGGCACATCTATTGGATTAATTGGCATGTTCAAGTAATTTAAAGTAATAGAAGTATTTTAAATTAATCCAAACTATTGGTATAACTTTTAAATACTTTGATAAAAATTATTTGTTTTAATAATTTTATTATAAAAGATAATTTATAAGTAAGTAAATAGCCTGTCCCACTGCAAGGCAAGGCCTCCATCATTAAAATCAAGTCATCGCTACAACTGATGGATATAGGCTGATAATTAAAGATGATTTATATGAAGCTATATATTAATATGTAAAGCAAAAACTTTGTACCCGTTTTTACAGAAATTGCGCGGACGGAGAAGTAAGAAATTTCGCACTCTTATAGTTTATATAGAGATGGTTATCCAAATGTTTTTTTTAAAATTATGCATAAAAAATACATTAAATCAACAAAACAACATTACACACACTACCATGTATGTAAAATTTGAAACACATATTGTTTGTCTTTAATGCGGCCAACATCTGTCAATGCCAATCCAGACTCACATTCTATCTTTTTTAATTTTTCATTGCTTAGGATACAATCCCGTCCTTATCCTTCGTCCCTATCCTTGTCCTTATCTGCAGCCTTAATAATATACCGGTCGAATTTCGATCACTGGGCACTAGTAATTAAGTAATATACCAATGAGAACATAGTATAATGTTATGTAGACTATGGAGGCAGAGTGGTGAAGCTCTTTTGCCCAGCAGAGGCAGTGTGCTTCAAATTTTACGATACACAGCCTTGAAATGTCATTATCATCATTATCATCACTCTATACTAGTTCACTGCTGGAAATAGGCCTATCCAAGTGCATCCCACCAAACACGATCCGCTGCCACTTTCATCCATCTCTTGCCAGCCATCTTAGTGGAGCCTGCTGAGGTTTCCAGCCAGCATATCACATGTTTGGTGATTAGGCCAATACCCAACAATTGTTGTAGCAATATATTGATTTCAATGGTGAACGCTTTTGCACAATAGTAGAACAGTATATAGATTATAAGCTATAAACAACTATACTAAATAAAGCACAGTCTAATAAAGGCCCATAATACTTCACAGTTGGCTATTGGCTTAATGTGCTATCATTAATTGTGTATTTTAAAACATCTTGATCTTTTTGAAACGTAGGAAGTCCCTACACAAAGCCTTTTTATAAAATTGTGTGTATATTAACACAAATACAGTCTATTTTTTATCTACTAGAACATGATCGAATATATTTACTTGGCACTCCCGTTGGCTGTGCCGGTTCTACTACCGCAACGGTCTCCATCGCCTTTTTCCTGTTTTCCTCAATTTTCTGTTTGATCATCTCATTTTCTTTTATGTCGTTAAGTCTTTTGGTTCTTTGTTCTTTTGCATATCTGTAATGGTCACCATATATCTTTGTATAATGTAAAAGTTCTACAAAAGTAGGGAGGTGAGGGGAGGGGAAGAAAAGTAAGAGATAACCATAATGTCAATAAAGATATTTTTAGTGTTAAGACTATTACAAGAATAAAATGAATTGTAGATAAGAACAGTACACAAAAAATCCTATTGTATTTAAATAAGACGGTATAAGACATATTATTTTAATTTAATTAATTAGAATTACAAATAAATAGAACAAATACCTCCATAAAATCACCTAGAAGACTGAATATTAAGTACAGTTAAGACAATATTAGCACTTTTTTCAAATGTACTTTTATAGCAAAAACTTACAAGTGTCAAAAGTAAATAATTTAGCTTTGAATGAAATGAAAATACTCATTTCCTGTTACATAATCACTGCATTGGACTTCATCCAACAGCACTTGTTAAATTAGGTAGGAACATGTGATGCAATCAAAGTATTCTATTCTTTTAAGTAGCTATTTTCTCACTACTACTAAGCAAGGTCGGCAGATTCAAAGTTTAATGAACTATTTTCTAGATAGCTAAATATGGATTTTAACAGAAACAAATGTTGCTCATAAAAATAACCTGTAACTTAGTTATTTAATAAAGTTTTGAAATTATAAATTTTGTCAAATTTAACCTATTTCTGATAAGACTTATTCCTAATAGCTTATGCCGAATTTACAAAGAAAGGTTAGTCTTCACAATTATCGATATAAGTACCTGTTTTAAAAGGATGTATTAACTGTAACATACGAGTTGACTTACCTTTCAATAAGGCTGTTTTTCAGTTTCTCAGCAGCATCTATGGCTTTGTTTGGGTTCTTAGTGCCCAGCATATTGTTAAAGTATGCTTTGTCCTTCTGATACTCCTTATCCTTGCTAATAAAAGCAACGACGCGCAAATATTTCATGTAATAAACGTAAGAGTACTCCTCATCTCCTTTTTCACGGGCTTCTTCAGCGCTTTCAAATAGTTTTTGAGCTGTTTTGCATAACCTTTACAAATAAAAGTAACCTGTTATAATTTGACACTTTATAATTATTTAACTGATAAGTCTTTGAAATAGGAATACGTAGATACTTACAGTGTAGCTTTTTTTGATTTGAGATCAGGCAAATTGTATAATTTATCCAAATCTTCAATACATTTTCCAAGGTGAAGCTGCATTCTTCTAGTTTCAGTCATCTTTAATTTTTCTATACTTTTCAAGTTTTTGAAGAGTAATGTATTATTTTGTCGTAAATATCGCTGCACACTACATTTGATGGTAATAACAACGAGATTGCTGTAAAATT
The DNA here is from genome assembly GCA_963082485.1 of Eudonia mercurella. NCBI lineage: Eukaryota > Metazoa > Arthropoda > Insecta > Lepidoptera > Crambidae > Eudonia > Eudonia mercurella. Next base: position 15,787,981 of record OY720042.1, read on the forward strand.
TCGCAGGAAACAAAAATTCACGACATAAATTGGGAAAACGTCATGTTTTTTATAATGGATGGATGACATTTCTTGACAGGAGATACAACAGATAAACAAATAAATGTAATGGTAAACAAAAATGAAATTGAAATTTCAATTGTTTTCAATTAGCTCTAGGTAATTAAGGCTGGTTAAATTAAAATTGCTTTCTGCATTATGCATTCAATGCATAAATAATTATTTTAAGCTTTATGAAAAAAAGGTCACAATGTTATACATTTTGCCCTATTTTTTCATATAGCTTTTAACAATATTCTGAAAGTTACCGATAGCTAACCCTTTAGTAATGTAATGTTATTAAATTATCTTTCAGGACATTTTTGTTCTAAGGACGTTATGTATGAACATTTTCGACCGTTCCAATGCAGACGAAAAGTTAAGATTTCAGTTGAATGTTCAATTGCAACAGTTGTCTATTGATTTAATTGATAAACAGATTTATTTATGTAATATTTACGACATCAAAAATCTTATTCCAACGCTGCAAAAGTTATGTTTACGATTCTTAGTAAATTATTTTGAGTTTTAGATAATAAAACGCAAGTGTTTTGACATTCAGACTTTTTTTTACCTGTGGACTGACGTTTAATACGTACAGATGTCAACAAAAGTTTCTAAAATGTACTAAACTTGAAGCTAAAATAAATCTTAACCGTATAAGGGTAAAGTCTATATCTCATAAGCATAAAATTGTCTGTTTTCCTCGAAACTTGTGCTGATAACTTTTGTAGCAAATAACGCTAGGCGCAAGTTTTCATGCGCAGTGCTTTCCTCATTTTCCTGGTCGATCGTGGTTTTCCATTTAGTTTTTCAGCTGATCCCGCTTTCTGTTGGCGCATCGCAGACTGTCCGCGGCGTGGGTCATGTGCGAAACTGTCGCACCGTTGTGAAATCGCTGAGTGATTGTGTTGTGTAGTTGTTTAGCTAGTGCCAGTGATAATGTTTTCAGGGCTTACGAATCAGGTCAGTTCCTGGATGGGGGCTGCGAAAGGCGAGCCACAAGATGAGGAAGTGCCTACCCCCACTAAAGAAGCAACGGGGGAGGCTGCAGCGGAAGGAGAAAGACAGAGGTGAGAATACATTTGTTTACATTTTTCTTCTGCATTTTCTCGGCTTGAAATCGTTTGCATACCTAACGAACTTCGTTTTACGACTGATATTAAGATGAAGCTTGTAATACATTACAAACTTTGGTAAATTGGGACATTGTCTTTTTATACCCTAGTACTGTAAATTCATGATTTTTTGTGAAAGTTTTTCTAATTTTTATTAAACAATGATGATTCTGGTTGCCTCAAATTCATTGAGTTTTAATTACGTTGCATGATTAATGCAAGTGTAAAAAATTTTATGTTATAGATTATGAGACTTGGTCTAAATACCTACCTCTTTGTGATATACTAATTGGAAATTCAATATATTTTTAAGTTAACCTTGTGTTCATTTTGTACTATGCACAAATTTGTACTGCACTTTTTGCACTTTTACCAATTAAATTTATTGTAAAATTTTTTGTTAGATGAAATAGAAAACTTATAAATTGCAATTGAATTGATTGGGTGGGCTAATGAATTGAATAATAAAGATTTTTTTTCATTATTATCTAAGAACAAGTTTTGACTCGAGAGGTATATTCAGATTATTTAAAATAGAGGATTAAAATATTAAAGAAAATCTTTTTTCTTAAAAAAAAACTCCCAATAAAATAACAATAATTAAAGAGAAAGATTTTTATTGAGTGAATCTATTATATTTTTATATTTATTTCTCACTTGTTCATTTTATTATGAGTATTTTGCATAGTTACTTATTTTTATTCTCTTTTTATTAATTGAAAGCAAATTTCAGTTATCACGTAGATTCATAGAAGCTTTTATTCTTTAATTAGGCACATACTTTGTTTTTATTATGGTACTTAAATTGTTGTTATCTAAGTATATTTTAACAGTTTGTGTATTACAATCAAATTGTGTATATGCTAACTGGCATGCCTGTTACTGGCATACAAGTAGCTAGCACAACATTTGATTTACTTGCATGCTCGTTGAGGGAGGGGACGAGAAGGGCTGCCAAACTGGCACGTGTGAACAGACGCGACAGCTACGGTCATGCCAGTAGCTTGACACGTTGTGGCAATTGGTGCACGTTCTACTAATCCAATCTCTTACCCAAACCTTTTTTTTTCCTTTTTATCTCTCATTAATTTAGTTACACATTCAATTGAACAATACGATTTTGTTTAATTCACTTCGATTGTTATCCATTTTTGTGTCATCAGTGTGCCAGTTACTCGTACATGCCGTACAACTTTCATGCCAGCTACTTTCCCGATTTACTGGCATGTGTATCTTCGCCTTTAGGTCCTTAGTTTAGATTTTTACAATCAATTTTTTTTCTTGGTAGGTACTTTTTAGTTGACTGGTACAGAATCTCTTGAGGCATTCAGTTTCTTTTGCTGTATTTTTGCAGGTATAAAGTAATACTTGAATTTTTATGAGTATTGGATCATGTCTGTTACATACCTACATGTGGGCATTTTTTATATGTTCATGTCTATGTAGGTAAGATATAAAGCTAAATAATCTGAAATACTTATTATTAATTAAAAGAGTTAATTTAAAAATGCTTTATATCATTTAGGAACTAATGAGAATTCAGCTGAATAATAAGAACTAGGCTTCTTTGAAGTTAGGTTCTTTTGGAATTACCTACTGACCTAACTCGAGATTTTTTTTGTGCCTTAAAGAAGTACCTTCTCAATTAATAAATAAGCACCCTTTTGTTAACAATGGTTGTTAAAATTTGACATATTTGCGATTGTCATGCTCACTTATGTCCTAATCTCAGCTCTCGATTTTCTTATGAGCCAACATGGTTTTTTTAAAAGAGTTTGCTCTTAGCCCTGCCTTTACAGCGTAATCGGGTTTTTTTGGGGCGGCGAAAAACTTAAAGGGTCCTTCAAGCCGTGTAATAGATAGACCATTAATGTTACAATGTGGAAAGGACCAGGCCGTATTAGGAAAGTTGGTAGACCCAATAAAAGCTGGGCCGATGATATCGCCCAAGTAGCAAGCAGGGAATGGATGGAAGTCTGGAAAGATCGGAAGAAAAAGAAAATGCTGGACGAGGCCTTCACCCAAGAAGGGATCCATATCTGAGTTTAAAAAAAAATACTAATCATATTTACTAACAACTGTTAATAAGTTATTACTAATCAACACTAACACAATTTGAAATTAAGAAAATTGTATTGGTGGGATATAGAAATAATAAAGGCTTTTTATCTTATTATCTTTTATCTTTATCAAGCCGTGTTGAAACTGCGTTAGAGAGTTTCTAGAGGGATTGGCATCACGCAAGCGTATTCTAGTTTCCTTTTAGACTCTCCGAGAGTTTCGGACATACCTATTTGGACAGCTATCATCGTCATACCTCTCGTCTTTCTCCAAGAAGTGTTGTTCAGCAAGGCTATGTTAATTTGAAACATCAAAAAATCTAAATTCAAATTCATTTATTCAGTTTAGGCTACAAAATAGCACTTATGAATGTCGTTATGCCATCGGTTCGTAAGTCTACACAGGGCGGGAGACCTTGTAATGAGGGTATGATACAGCAATGTTACTGGACATAAAGGCATAACGAGTGACTTCGACAAGCCCTCAGTATTTAGCTAACCAGAGTGCCAAGTGTGAGCTTCATTCGCCATTCGATCACGAAAACGAGAATTACACCCGTTCGCACTAAACTTATGAATCGCCTAAGTCTTGGCTTAACTATTACCCGGTCAAGTTAACTCGGCACCTAGCTCGAAAACGTCGCTTACACTCAGGTACCGACTTAATTGACCGGCCCCCCAACCGCCTAACTCTCTCGCTTTCGATCGCATTGAAGGCGAGGCCCTCGCCTCGCTTTCTAATATAATATCGAATAATATCGAAAGCTACAGCCTATAGCTTTCGATATTGCTTTCATAATACTTTCGAAATGACAAGATGACGCCTCCTCCTCGCCTCGCCTTCAAAGCGATCGAAAGCGAAAGAGTTAGGTGGTCGACCCCCGGGTAGTAGGTAGTTAGGCAAAGACTTAGGCGATTTATAAGTTTAGTGCAAACGGGTGTAAGTATGGCAAAATATTAACTCTTCTCGTATGCGAGGAGGCGCTGCTAAAATGCCAACTAGTTTTCGTTTTCGTAAACGTAATCGAATGAATACGGATAGTAAACAAAAGTCACACTAGGCACCCAGGATGCATATTGGGAGTTTTATTTGCTATTCCGATATTTCAATCACGTTAACGAAAACGAAAACGAAATCTTGTATCGCAAAATTTTTACTCACCTCGTTTGTCACCAGGAGGCGAGAACTTTTATGCCTTCAGTGCCATAAAAATTCTGGTTTCTGTTAATTTGAACAAATGGCATACACAATTGGTACTGGGCTCCCTGTGCCCTGTACTGTCAGCGATTTATTAGGTTGATAACGTTCAGGTTGTCTGTCATTGAAATGAAATATTTTCGGATTTTATTTTTTATAATATTTGCAGGGTCCGTAGAACCGTATATGTATAGTGTTAGATAACAATCAATTGTCACTTACCGTGATTTTCTTTAATTAAATTTCAAAGTCTAACTAGGTATTCTTATTATCTGCGTTGTGCCCGCCCGCGCAGTGTTTCCTGGTGCCCAAAATTCGGACGTCGTCCTTTTTATTACGAATCTCGAAAGAGTTAAGTGTAACAAATGCAAAAGTAAAACTCCCGCGTTCCAATTTTTCTTAGTTACCGAATAATACATTTTTGAATATTGCCTCTTTTTTGTACCGGAAAATCGAAAAATAATGATCATAAGAGAAATACGAGTATACGCGTTATAGACATTTTTCTATGTAGGTGCATAGAGTAATCAAAACTATAAATACTATATTCAGTTCCGAACTTCTACAGCATGTGTTTCTAACGAAATTAATTAATTTCTTTTTTTTAAAGAATTTGTTTTCTCCGAAATTTCAAGTATTCGGCATTTTTTTTCAAATGATAATATAGTGCAGGACATTGACCTGGAATTTCGGAGAAAACAAATTCTTAAAAATAAAAAGAAATTAATTAATTTCGTCAGAAACACATGCTGTAGAAGTTCGGAATTGAATATAGTATTTATAGTTTTGATTCCTCTATGCACCTACGTAATAAATATGTCTATAACGCGTATATTTCTCTTATGATCATTATTTTTTGATTTTCCAGGACAAAAAAGAGGCAATTTAAAAAAATAATATATTACTCGGTAACTAAGAAAAATGGGAACTCGTGAGTTTTACTTTTGCTTTTGTTACACTTAACTATTTCGAGATTCGTAATAAAAAAGACGACGTTCGAATTTTGGGCACCAGGAAACACTGCCACGTGGTGCTGTATGGCCTGTTCTCTGGTGGGTGTTCCCATCCATAGGGAAGGCTCGTCCCGTAGCAGTGGGGACATACCATGAGCTGGTGATGATGATTCTTATATTATAATTTATTTTTTGTTGCAGCCCAACGAAAGGTGGTAGCAAATTGGATCTCATCACCAACGTAAAGTCACAGATGACGGGTTGGCTCGGCTCCGGCATTCCCATCCCCGGGCTGAGGAAAAACGAGGCGCCCCCAGCGGAGCCCGAGGTAGTTCCCCCGGAGCCCGAGATCGAAGAGCCGAAGCCCGAGAAAGAGGATGATGATAACTCTAGGTATAATAGGTACGAGGGGTTTGCAGAAACGATGAGTTTATTCTGTCATGCTTTCCTGGTGTGGCGTTGGTCGTACTCGATTACGGTATTGTCTGATTGGGAGATATCTATAGATAGATCTATAGACAGCAAGAAGTAAAGACAGCAAAAAAAACCTCTTAAAGTATTCCTTAATAAGTATGTGGCATATTGCAGCTGTGCTAAAAAGATATGAGTTGAGCTCAGTATGTTGTATTAAACGTCAAAGTCAAATGATTTATTCAATATAAGCTTTCACAGGCACAGGAGGCTTACCACAAGCACAGAGTAGGGGCACAGGTCTTAACATTTGGACATTCAAGCAAGTAAATTGCTTAATATATGGTGCGAATGCTGAGCAATGGCCGCAATCTTTAAAGTCACGTAGTCGCTGTTGGTGTTCATAAGCTTGGGGTGTGTACCGAAAAATACGAACACACACTTTGCCTGACTTGGGATTTGAACCCAGGATCTCCGGATATCGGGCCGAGCGCTTTGTCACTTGGACATCGAAGCATTAAACATACAAGTAAAGAGTTTGTGTTTTGTAAAACATCCTACTAAATTATAAAATACTCTAACCAAAGACCAAGTCACTGAAACATTTTTTACTATTATTTAGTTACTATATACCGTTTAATATACCTTCGTTTAAATATATAGTTTAATTTAACATAATTCAAAGTATGCAATAGATTGTGACTCTACAGACAGAATCTCCAGTAGAAATATAAACAGTTTTTTAATGTACATATATGACCAACTCCACATCAATATTTTCAATATTTTTATTAACTTAAGCAGTGCTTTTTAAAAACTATATATATTACAAGGATTGTAAAATAATTTTATTGTTTATGCTTAAATCCAACAAGCACGAGATAATACTTTAATGCCCATAATGTTATTAGATGTTAATGCTTTTTAATATTATATTTCTTATTTCACATTTTTTCTCTTCAGCTTTCATGGCACTTTTTCACAATTTTTGTACTCTGTATCATAAAACAATAATATAAGCACATCCATTTAATTTATATTAATTGTTTTGATTGTAAACTTATATGCTACCTTACTGTATAAATCGTTTTATTAATTCATGAAAATAAATGATAAAATAAATTTAATTATTTTTACATTTAATGTTAAATTGTGCAAAACAAAATTAGTACTTACTGTTAAAAAAATTTATTTCGATTTATAATTTTGTTACATTAAAAAATTTGGTGATTTTAACATTTCATGTTGTACTTAATTTCTTTACTCTTATAGAATACTTCATTTAACATTTGATTGCACGCTCAAGTTGGAAAGTTTTATAACTACTATGGGACAGTTACTTGTTATAATATAAGCACATGCTGAGTTTTGTAAACTCGTTTATTCTGCTCAAACCCCATTTTTTATTTATCATTGTTGTGCATTTTTTTTCTTAAATACCTATATAAACAATCCAATCACATCTATAGCGATATGCAAAATAGTTAATTTATTTCATTTCAATATTATAGCATTTCTTAACATATTGCTTCTCAATATTTTCTTAATTAAAGTAGCGCGTAGTATTTCTGTTCCATTAATGAGATTGCAGTACCAGATGTGGTTGGATGGAACGTTAATTTTTATTATTAAAGATAAAGAGTTATAGCTATAGCGATGTTAGTTAATTGAGTTCAGTCCATGTGCAACTAGCTCAGGTTAGTTTTGATTACTAACGATCTTTTTTATGTACAAAGTTCTTGGTTTACTGTCGAGACTACCCTTTAGGGCTGTCTTCTCATTCCCCATACAAACATTTTTTTCTGGACAATAGTTCTGGCCTATGTCCACCTAGGTCGAGAGCGGCTGATGATGATGATGAATGATTTTGGTATTTGGGCATTAGGATGTTTTCGTTATCAATCATTCGTAAAGAAGGTTCCTCATTTCAACATAAATGCGCGCGTGTATCTTTATATATATATAAATCTTCTGTGCATGTGTTTGTTATTGAACTCCTTCTAAACGGCTGGACCGATTTGGATCAAATTTTCTGTATGTGTTCAAGTGGATTCGAGAATGGTTTAGATTTACAGTTGGAGCCGGTAGGTGGCGTTGCTGCGGACAAATGATTTGTTTGTTTTGTTGTCATGGAAACTGTCAAAGCGGTACGAAGTCTGCCGGTCAGTTAGTTTACTATATTTTTCTTCTTCGTCGTTCCACTCTTGGCAGAGTGGTCGTGGTCAGCTTCAGTTGCAGTGAGTTGGACTAGCTGTCGCTACGAATATTCCCTTCTGACAGTTGCCGTTATTAAATATAGAGCCACTGATATTATCAGTCCCTATCTGTATCATTGAAGCAAGAGGGAACAAGTCTTGCTTTAAGAAATGAAATGAAATGAAATATATTTTATTTGCGCTTGAGACAGGTACATTTTTGGTCTTAATCTAGTTCTCTTCTCTTTCTTAGCTGACAATGTAGCATGCAAATAACTTTTTACTTTCATTTTATAAATAACAATGACTATTCCAATTACATTACAATCACAACTCAAAATTAAACTAGAAGCTCGTTAGAATCCTTATAGTGTGTCGTGAAAACCTCCCCTCTATTTCGTCACTCCTCCGTTTAACGCCTTCGACTTCCATTTTCTAGAAAGAGTCAAGGTTGTCTCGCCGTCGTCAGCGAGGTCTGCCTATGCCTCAATCACCGTCTTGGATCCAGTTTCTCATGAAATAACCCAAATAAGTTAGATTAGATTCCTAATACAATAATTTATTGTGTAGATAACTTGAAAAACTTACTTTTAACTGCATGTAGGTATACATGCAACAAATCATTCGTCCGCTTAATGATGGACCCCTATAGCAGCGCCATATGCCGGGTCCAATTGTTAATCTAAACCTTTCTCGAATCCACTTGAACACACACAGAAAATTTTATCCAAATCGGTCCAGCCTTTTAGAAGGAGTTCAATAACATACACACGCACAGAAGATATAATATATATATAAAGATATTCTTAAAGGCTTTTTATATTCACATACACTTTCGCTTTCCAAAGTTAGTTCGTAAGTTAGTTATATTCAGGCTAAAATAATTTGTAATCAACATATCCACATTTGATTCAAATGCCATCTCATATTCCTCGTATAGATTTTTGTAAAACCAAAGGTATTTGCCAAACTGGTATGCTCAACCTTGGCTCCTGTATTAAAGAGCTTCACTTTGTATAGTTGGCCCAATTTCCTTGATAGTAGTCCATTTGATACTCAGGTTCCCGCATTGCGCCACACTTAGGGTCACTGGCCTGACCTGAGCTGCCATTTCGTAGAACACAATTACACTTTGTTATGTATTCTGTTACTTTGCTTGGAAATCTAAATCGCCACTCCTTCGAAAGTTTTGCATTTGCAGCCAAGCATTTTTTGGTAAACTATGTGATAATCTTATTATCCAACGCAAGTTGGATTTTAGACTTGCTTAGTAAAAAATTTGATTTTTTACAGAATTTTAGATAATTCTCTATTGGGTTTCCCTTTCACCAAAATGTTATCAATGTTTTATTTCATATTGCTACGGTTGTTATCCGTTCGAACGCAGTTCTTTAGTTTTGGTTTTTAGCTTACGCAACATGATGACGACGTTCTAATTCTAAGAATGACGAAATCTAGAAAATCCTCGGCTTCAATGGATACTGGGTCCTTATTCTGCAACGCGCAACTCATTCCTATGATGTAACAAGCGTCCTACCTGCATCTATATGCGTCCTGCCTGCCTGCATCTATATGTTAATTCATCATCCCCTACACCTACTGTTTGTGGAACAACCAGTATCTTCTTGTAATGGTCTTAAATCGCCTATTAATATTATTAATTAGGAAACGTTATTTTATAAAACTCTTTAAACCATAAAAGTATTTTCCAAATCGGTAGATACTAAAAGGAGGTTGTATGCGAGAACCGTCCTCTTTGAAGTCGGTTTAAAAAAATTGTGAATGCACTATTACATATCCCTGTATTCCTGCTACGATTATGGATCTGGTTGGATAATGTGACCTTTGACCTTGACCCGCAGCGCCACTGGCGGGGCGGACAGCAGACCCGCTTCCACCGGTGGCACTCCCACTGAGGAGCAGCCGGCAGGCGTCGGCAATGGTGAGTTGGAACCTTATGCTAATAGTATTAGAGACAATCCCTCCTCATCTCACTAATTTTATTTGTGTACTACCTACTAGAAGTGACAGACGACCCAGGGAATCTTTCTTATGGCTACCGGCCACTAGAGAAAGACATCGCGGTTTCTTGGTGGCTCTCCCGTCCCCCTTTTCCAGTGCAAAAGCTAGCTGGGCGAGAGAGGAGCCATATCCTGAGAGAATAGCAACTAATAAAGCGTAAATCCTAGGGGAGTCGCAAAAAATTAAGCGGAATTAACGTGTGGTCTAGGGCGTTTGGTTCATCTTTAAACCGGTGTCAAACTCTTACGCTTCGTCCGGTTGGATTTAAGATTTTTAAACAAAACTCTTTTTTATGTTAATAAAATAATATGCCTATGTTACCCGCAAGATATGTAGCCACATACCTATATGTAGCATTTATTGGTTAAAGAATTTTTGAAATTGGACCAGTAGTTCCAGAGATTAGCCGCGACATATAAACAAACAAACAAAGTCACAAACGTTACAGATCGCGCCAAACTTCTAGTCCCCTCTGAAGTTGGCGCGATTCGCGTCGCAGTAGTAAAAAATAGGCATCAGTAGGACGAAGGCGGGGACGAGCGGCAGGGCCTGACTGTACAGCCGCGCAACGAAGCAACTTCAGAGGGGACTAGAAGTTTGGCGCGATATATACTTCTATATGGATAGTATAGATAAGTGCTCCGATTTCTCATATTCAAAGTCACTGGTAACTTATTTTCGACACCGAAAATTCTTGAACGGTATGTATCTTAATAATGGAATTGTAAATAATGCGTAACTTATTATAGTTGACAGTGTATTCATGTCTCTTGTAATTTCGAAATCAACGGTGACATTCAGAAGTCACCCCCCTGAGACTCGAAGGAGTGCCAGACGATGTGCAAAGATAGGAGACCAGTTCCGTCAGGTCGTAACACTTGAAAGAACACACTGATACGCGGTCTTCATACAGTACTCATAATTCAAAATTCAAAATCATTTATTCAGTTTAGGCTACAAATACCACTTATGAACGTCACTATGCCATCGGTTCGTATATAAGTCTACAGAGGGCGGGAGACCTTGTACTGAGAAGAACCGGAAAGAAACTCAGCTTGAAGGGCGTTTCTTTTCACTCTTTCTTTTACAGCGTCAAATTATTGGGAAATGCGCTATCAATGAAGGACATTTTCTACGTAAGACTTTACTCATAGGACTAGTGTTTGGAGAGGTGCTCTTGGACACTGTAGTCTACTACCTGATTTCCAGGTCTTTGATAAAGCGCACTCACTTCTCGTTGAATTTAATGAGGTGAGGAGGGATTGCAATAAGAGACAGTAGTGACTTATGTGTAGTTTGTTGTATTTTTGTACTTACTCTGTGAAATGGTCTGTCCCTCTGCTGTCAAATCCTTTATTTGTTTAAAAAATTTCATATGGTATTTTTTTTTGGAAAAAGAAAATCCGGCAAAGTCAAGGCAGAACGAAGTAGTGAAAAATATTGTATTTAATAATAATAATAATAAAAGTACCTTGACCTGGCTCACGAGGTGACCGCTATGTGGGATGTGGATTCGACGATCATTGTCCCCATAGTCGTATCTGCAAACGGCCTTATAGCGAAAAGTCTTGACCAACATCTCAAGAGACTTTCGCTGGATGGCTGGATTAAGGGTCAGATACAGAAGGCAACACTCCTGGACACGGCACGTATTGTCAGGAGGTTCCTCACTCTGCAGCCCTGACCACCGGTAGCTTGGGCCCTGCCCCGCTGCTGGTGGTACTCTAGGATTAGGTTTTTATAATGTTTTATTGTTTTTATATTAAAATATTATAAAAATCTAGTTTTAAGAAAGAAAATAAATAAAGGAGATAAAAATAAATAAATAAAAATATTTTTATTTATTTATTTTCTTAAGATGTAAGTATATTTTAATAAAGAGAATAATTATAATAATAAATTTTAATGCACTAAAGTAGGCACAGTACATGTGTTTAAAAATACATAAGTAATTTAAAATGTGCAAAGTGTTCTCAGAATAGCTTAAGAAAGACTCAAAATTTGGGTTGTGATTGTACTTGTTACTAAAAAAATTTACAGTGACCGACTCAGGTCATGGTCTTCACAATTTGATAATAACAAAAATTATGTCTTCGTACCAACCTAAAGATTTCAATAGAAATATACCTTTTTTTTGAGTATCTACTATCAAAGTTATAATAATGATGCAATATTATCTCTGCCTTATCGACTGGAGCGCCCTGGTTACCAGAACAATTGAATTCTATTGTGCCTGGGCCCGAAAGCGTCTGTGTATCTACAATCGACGTAATCGATAGAAACTGTTTTTTATAATTTTTTGTTATTTAACGCTATTCAATAGTTTTTTTTTGTTATCCGCTAGTTTTGTTTATTTTGTTTTGTTTATGTACAGTTCCAGGTCAGCAGAATAAATCATTGTTCACGGTTGACGCTATCGAAGTGCCGGATATGCATGAGCGTTAGTATTTTGCTTGGTTTTTTTTTTGTTTCTTTTCTTTTCTGTAATTTTCTTCCTATATTTACACGACTATCCGAAACAAGGGGTGTTAGGGCGTTCGCTACGTTGAGCGGTAGCACGCCTTCGCTCGCGCGGCGTTCTGGGTGCCTAGTGTAAGTTTTGTTTACTATCCGTATTCATTCGAATACGTTTACGAAAACGAAAACTAGTATGGCATTGAAGCAGCGCCTCCTGGCGGCATACGAGAATTTAACAATTTGCTATACAAATTCTCGGTTTCGTTAACGTGATCGAATAGAGAAAGAAACTCGCACTTGGCACTCTGTTTCATGTAAATTCATAGAGCAGCACTGCGTCACAAAATAAGCGAGACTGCAGAAGGTAAGCTTCACATAAACGCGCCCGAGTAACGCACACAGAGAACCTCTCACGAACACGAAACCTTGCGACAGCTGCGCTCGGACTGTTCTATGCAGTTCCTAGATCGAAACCAACCAGAGTTCCACTCAAACATACGCAAAAAATTCAGAGCTCAGTGATATACACACGTATTGAAGAAGTATAAACAATCCCTAAGTAACAGAAATATAGCTGTCGCACTCTGCCACAAATAAATAATAAGACAACCATAACAATAAAAATAGCTTAAGCTAAAGCTAAGCTTTTATTAGTAGGTATGCACTATTTATGTGATTAATTTATTGAATGTTTATTATATTTTATTTAATAATGCAATGTGTGCTAAACTTGCCCGAATTATCATATCACGATTGTATTGTAATATAATTTGTTTTTTTAAATAACTAAGCGCCCACCTATCAGATTTGCAACACTCTTCAAACAGGGTCCATGTACCTATTACTTAGATTTTAGCCCTAAGTCTAATGTCTAATGTTTGTAGCTACATGTGCAATAAATAAATAAATATATTCTTGTCCGTGAGAGCAACGCAACGCACACGTAGACCGTGTGCGTTGCTCGAGCGCGGTATGTTATAAGTTTACTTTCTGTGGGTCTACTTACTTTATGCATGCATTTTGACACATGACAGCTTCAAAACTGTTATATGTCCGCGACAGACGGGTCGGGTTTCCACGAGATGAGTCCCGTTTAACGCAGCGGACACCCTTAGGTTTTCAGGGTTTATGTATATGTTTGTGTTTTTTATTTGTACGGTTTTAACTTTGTGCTAATAAATAAAATTAAAATAAAATAAAAAATTGTTTATTTGTCTCAAACACAGTAAAATAGAATAAAAATACAAAGCACATTGACCAACATAACTTAACGTTGAGACAAAAGGTCTATGACTCAGTGGCTGCAGGGGACCCGCAGCCTCTGCTATTCTGCCATAACCAATAATAGTACCTACCTATATCATAAAACATCATCAATAAGATTAAATCATCTCGAGACAAAAAATTTTAGAGTGAGAACTTTTAGGTTAAATTAAGTTAGTTAAGTTAGTAAGTATCTCTCAATTAAAAACTAATGCACTCCGCACCTTGTTATTTTGGTAAATTATACCTCTTTAGTACGCCTATCCACAAAAAAAATCAACCAAATATTGTGTTGCTGGTCGTAAAGCTGAGTTAACTTCAAAGGCGGATGGCTGTGTGTTTTTGTTTGCACTAAGACTAATCTGTTCAACCTCTGTAACTAATCTATTCTATTATACAAATTTTATTTGTGCTGGCACTCACCACCAACCTTCAATACGATATAAAGCGCAAGTAAAACTCGCACAGGGGACCATCTACGTCAGGTTCAACCCCTACACTGTATTCAGTCGTGAGCACGTCCCTTTGTACTAAGGCCTCCGTTTAACCCCCACAGTGACGACCAAGGCCGTAGCCGGCGCTAAGTCCCTCGGCAACTTCCTGTACTCGGCCGTGAACAAGGCCGGGGCCAAGGTCAGCGAGGCCAGCGCCAAGATCAAGAAGACCGTCGAGGAGAACGTGAGTACCGACCCTTAGGTGTAACGAGATTACTCGTAATTATACACATTCAAAATGAGTCCTAGGTACTCTGGAATTAATAGTTAGGCCTCAAGCACGAACGTATTTCGACATAGCAGCGAAGTTTGGTTTATAGTTTTTTTTCCCTCATGGCTGGTTTACAGCGGTTCTTTAACCCATTTAGCCAGGGTCAAAGTATTTTTCATAAAAGTTATAAATAAATAAACAATGTTTACTTTGTTACTAGATGATAATAGAAATGAGAAGTGATAAATAATATTCCCCCTAACCCTTGTGAGTATCAGTAAATACGTAAATGCTTTAGTGGCTTTACTGAGACCTTACGCTGACTTCTTGAGATAATATGAAAAGCGACGCTGCACTTGATGCCTTGATCAGATGCCTGATCTTTATGCACGCATATAAGGGGTTCTCTACGGCTTCCATAATTTTGTCCGTCCATCTCATCGGCGATCTACCACGCGCTCGGGTGCCCTCAATTTTGCCCTGGACTACAACACGTACGTCTTAAACTTTACTTGATTGTTTATACTGGCGCCCACTACCCATCGTTAGGTTATACGAAAAGATGCCAAGAGATCCATATACGTCAGGTCATAACATCATCATTATCATCATCTCAGCCAAAAGACGTCCACTGCTGGACAAAGGCCTCCCCCCTTAAATTGTCGTTTTTAGTTTTTATCATTTTTTTTAAAATATAGCCTATGTTACTCAGCGCTAATGTTGCATTCTAATGGTGAAATATTTTTTTAAATCGGTCCAGTAGTTTTTGAGTTTATTTCGTTGCAAACATACATACATACATACATACAAAAATACAAAGGTTTCCTCTTTATAATATTAGTGTAGATGTACCACCAAGCTTGGAGTCACATATACCAAGTTGTATCTGTTTGATATTAAAGTGCCCGTAAGCTTAGCACGGGTCCTGTTGACTCTACTCTCTTGGCAGCTACGAATTTCCGGAGCTACGCGGAATAGCTATGAATATTCTCTTTGTTTTTACAGTGAAGCGTATTATCTTACACGGTTTATGTTAATATTTGGTTGAATAGCTCACGTTTTGTGTTTGAAATACGAGTATGTGAAATTACTTGTGGATCAAATCAAATCGAAATAAAGCTATTAAAATATTATCTTCTAAGTTTAAAATATTTACAAAATAAAAAGAGAACTTCAACATTCTTACATGTCGAGTAATAACAACTAGGTTTTCTTCTATGGTATGTCAAGGTATGTTTGCAACGAATAAACTCAAAAACTACTGGACCGATTTAAAAAAATCTTTCACCATTAGAATGGTACATTAGCGCTGAGTAACATAGGCTATATTTAAAAACAAGAAAGAATACGGTACGAAGTCCGCCGGGTCAGGTACTTTACTTAACAGTATGAACACTGCATCATAAAAGGTTATGATAACCCTTTTAACGCGAAGTCTGATATTGATATATCGGGCATCTCATTTCCGTGCCGAATCTACCTTTTTGCCATTAAATTATATTTTGCGGGATTGAGCACAAAAATGAGATGTTCGATATTTCAGACTTTAAAAAAAAAACAAAATTCAAAATAATTTATTCAGTAAGTAAACTGACCCTATTTTGCCTTATGAACGTCATTATGCCATCGATTCGTTCGTTCGTTCGTTCTTTAGCGTTGGAAGGGTTTAAAAAGAGCAATACGAAACGCTCATCACGATTAATGCTCATCTAAAAAGTCCTGCGAACCCTTACTATCTACTGAAATGCCTATCCGTCCCAAAATTAAACTTGTGAATGTCACATATAACGAAATGGCGGCCGTATAATGGTGCCGATCCTGCAAAAGCGCGGGATTTTCCACCTAGCGCCGGCGCGCCCGCCGTCACAACGTTAATCCAAGGATGAAAGCTCTATAAATATCAATTTGACTGTCCGCTTTAACAGAGCCATTTGCGCGCATTTTGCATATTAAATAGGGAGTTTATTATGACGTCCTATTTCGTGGTAATGCGACTCCTTTTTAAGGCTTTATATAAATGGAGACACGGGGCTTATTTATTTATTTAAAATTAATGTGGTGCCCTGATACGGTTCTTGTTTTAACTTTCTTTAGTACGATAGTAAATAAACCAGTTTTATTCAATTGATGGGACCTCGAAGCCACAGCACAAGACCACGTTGACGTATGGGAGTCCCTACTGCGAGCCCTATGTCCCATCATCATCATGTCAAAGAAAGGTCGCGATTGTATCATGAGCATAAATGGTCTGTGGTTGTCTTAAAAAAAAAATTAACACATATTTATCTGTGATGTACAAAGAAACATTTAATTTAATTATATTTCTCTTCATGTAAACTGCTTAATCATTTGAAAATATTTTTAAGAAGATAGGTCTCAAACTTGACCCTTGTGGAACACCTTTTTCATTGACGTCAATTTTGATTTTGTTCAATCATTTTTGATTTTGTTTTTTAGTGCGTGCAGGTATAAGGTATTTGTGTGGCATCTTGAATGATTTTGTGCATTACGAGATTAATTGGTCTGAGAGCTGCTAGTTAAAATCTTTGCTAAAAAAGCTTTCTCTACGGCAAATGCAATTCTCAATAAACGAGATTTATCGATAAAACGGAACTGATCGCCAGTGCCAGTAAATAAATTACTTCCGTTCGGAAATTGAAACGGGATAACTTGCAGAAAGCGACGCCAACTTTTAATGTGCCTTTAGTTGTTGCTGACAGATAGCGCCTGTCTCTGCCTTGCTGAAGTTTTGATGGATGGACCCGAAGTTGGAACTTTTTTTACTCTAGTTGAGCTTATACGTGATATGTATTTGAGTCACTTTTAATGAAAACTAACGATGCGACGTGTCTTTTCATTCTTTGCTTTAATTAAAATCATAATGCTAACAAAGATCTTGTGGATGTGGTGTGTGGTTAAAGCGTCTGAGGGCGTAAAGGATTATACAAATAACTCAGTCTCAGAGACTTAGCGTTGCGCTTTGTTAGAATAACAAAGGTAACAACAAAAGCTAGTACAGGGAGGTACACTCGGTTTGAATGCTAGAAATACACATACCCACGTAAGATTAGACGTGAACCCATTCTTAGAAAAAGCGCATTCGCTTTATGGAGAAATTAACAAGTCAATTATTTAAGGGGGTGCAGCGCGGACGCAAAACTGCGAGTTTCAAGTTTCTTTATGATAGCGAGCGAGCGGCGCGTGACAGTGGTGTGACAACGGCGCACGACTACGAATACGCACGCACACTAATATCTGTACAGAGTATGCTGGTGATTTAATTAGAGCAATGTTTACTTTAGTAATCATAGGCGTTTGGGTAAAAAATAAGAAAAGTCTTAATATTTTCATATTCATGTTTTTTTATTGAAAAATAACACAACAGTGACCTGCGGAATATCAATACAAACATTTTGATGTCAGATCATTGTTTCATTTGTGCTATATTTACAAAGTTTCTAAAGAAATAAGTTTTTAGAAATCATTATTTTTCGTATTGTTTATGCAGTTTCCGGGTATTTGTTTCAAATTCCAAGACAACCATGACCTTGTGAAAGGATCAAGCTAACCTATACTAGTCCTTTTAATCTTAAAGATCTATTCAGCGCCTAGCACCAGTGACTCTTTCAAATTCCGCGTTGCACCCCCAAATTTTATAGCAGTATTTTTTTATAAAAAATTATGAGGTGTCTATCGATGGGTAGACAACCCCGTGCGCTGATTGCAAGTTTTGTAAATTTGGGCTTTATTGCGGTGTAGTTTAGATTGAGATTGCTTCTACATATCTACCCAGGAAGAGCTGAATGGCGCGGTGGTAACGCGCCGAGTAACGCTAATATTAAGCTACCTTCGTAAAGGCCGGTCATCGGATGAGTGACCATAAATTTAATCAATTTGAGCTCCTCCAGTTTTGGGAAGACACGTAAAGCCGTTGGTCCCGGCTGCATTAACAGTCGTTAACAACCACCAATCCGCATTGGGTCCGCGTGGAGGTGTCTGACTCTTTTACCCTATCTATCCATACAGAAGGCTCGTGCCCCAGCATTGGGGACATAAAATGAACTGGTGATGTGTTTTGATTATCTGATGATCTACCCAGTAACTGACTTTCTCTTTTTTTAGTTATGAGCGTATTTATCTATAGATGTGTTTACTTTATTGTATACTAGCGGCCGCCCGCAGTTTCTCCCGCGTGGTTCCCGTTCCCGTGGGGATATCGAAATAAAAAGTATCCTATGTGTTAATCCAGGTTATAAACTATCTGTATGCCGAATTTAATCCAAATCCATCCATCCGTTGCAGCGTGAAGAAGCAACAAATATACACACATACACACAAACTTTCTCATTTATAATATTAGTGTGATTTTCCAGTGTGTGTTTTTCGCAATATAATGCTGACTTTAGTTATTAATCAAATAATAACACAACACAAAAGCAAAACAATGAGCTTCTACACCCCGTCCTACTGTTGATTAGTTCGTGTTAATCCCATCTCATGGAATGCCGCTAATGTAGTTGTCGCATCAGGGGCTCTCACGCCAGCCATTAGATTTTATTACGAGCCGTATTCGGGCAGGGTCTACGTGACCGCACTATGTGCGAGGAGAGGTGTTAGTTCGTAACATTTCTCTATTAAAATTTTGTGTTACAGTGAGTAATTTTGATGGTTATAATTGTTTTAATATTCACAGTCGCCCGCAATTTAGAAACTGTATTCGTTACAACAATTTGTGGCCTCGTTGATCCATATGTACTAGTGGTCGCCCAGTGATCGAAATTCGACCGTAATTTTATTAAGGTTGCACGGATTGTATCCTAAGCTATGAAAAATTAAAAGAGATAGAATGTGAGTTTGGATTGGCATTGACAGATATCGGTCACTCCTCTTCCATTTTTGAAATTTTTGAAAAGAGTATTTAAGCGTGTGTCAAATACATATGCGTGTGTGTCAAATACATGGTAGTGTGTGTAATGTTTGTTTTATTGATTTAATGTATTTTTATGCATAATTAAAAAAAAATAACATTCTGTAATCCTTCTCTATATAAACTATAAGTGTGCGAAATTTCATACTTCTCCGTCCGCGCAATTTTCGTAAAAAGGGGTACAAAGTTTTTGCTTTACGTATTAATATATAGATTGTAACATTGCTATTATTTAATGTCATAATTTATTAATTAAGATGGAGCTTTAATTAATATATATTAGGTTCCAAAAGGTATAGGACTGTCGCTTTGCTTATTAAAGACGCACTTTGTGAATGATTTGAGTTCGTAGCATTTAGTCTTATATCTCTTAATGTTTAGTTGTGGCGTGTATATGTGTACCATAACGATTTCTGTCGTACCTATATAGCCGCATAAAAGGTCCTTCCTCTAACTGGATTAATGCCGTCTAATGCGGCTAATGTGTGCGAGCCGTACATTTATTAGGAGGGGTGTGGCGGTCTCTCAGACCGTTGGATTTAGTGTTGCGGTCTATTAGATCCCACTGTCGCAAAAGGTCTGGTAACGAGCTTTGTTCACGTTGCTTATTGGTTTGTGTTAATCCTCTTGACTCCTTGTCATAACGTCTGTTTTAGATCTTTTTGTATTTATTCCTTTTGCTTTTTACTACTATAGTTTCCCTATAGGAAAAAAATTTGGTCTTGGATGTTCAAATAATTTTTTACGCAAATTTTGTTTGGGACAAATTACAAAAACACAAATGTTGAAAAAATTTCCACGAGCAGGATTTGAACCTGCACCCTTCTGACGTTCCGGGTCAGGTGCTCTTCCAATTGAGCTATCGTGGTTCTAACCAGCCCGCCGAAATTATTCAACACTTTTTACTATGAAAGCCAAAGGCCCATTCAACTTGATCTTTCAAAATTGGTCTTGGTTCACTTATTTGAACCTTTTTTATTTTTTTTTAAACGTAGCGCGGAAAATGACTCCTTTTCACCTGATGTTTAGTGAATATGGAATCCAGATGCGACGACAACTGGTGCAGCGTGAAACAACGCAGCATCAGTTACCCTCACTCTGCCGGTCCACAAGGTGCCTCTTTACGCCTCGTTTGTAGGACCCCATATCATAGGAAGGAAGGAAACGTGTGCTGGCAAACTATTCCATGTTTTGGAGGTGCGACAAAGAAACGAGTCACCAAATTTCTTAGTGCGCGATGGAATATTTGAGACAGTGAAGCGGTGACTCCGGAGAGCACGTGTACTCCTATGGAGGTTGGGAGAAGGTGGGATGAGGTTGTTGTTTAATCTGTACAACAGATACACGAACTTTATACTTACGTCTATTCAAAAATAAAGGTACCATCACAATCTACAAAAACAATATTCAAACGGCCTAAGGTATTTAATATTAAGGTGGCATGTAAACGTAGATTTTTATTATTGTCGTTATTACTTATTTTTATTATTCGTATTTATCAATTGCAAAATTATTACAGTCACTAACATGATTCAAATTATTATTGAGTGTATTACCATTTTTTTTGGTAATCCTTGAGTATCCAATGTTTCGCCACGGATGCATGAGCCATGATTATAAAAAATGTTGAATACCGAAAACAACATTTTTTTAAAAATGTTAGTGTTTCTAATACAAGTCTAAGTTATAAAATAAACTTTATTTTATTATGTAATACGAATGAACTTGATTGCGCTGTATATAGGTACGTAGTGTAAGAGAAATTCTTTAATTAGACCAGATGAAAGGAACGTTCGCTATCTCGGCAGTGGGAGTTTGCGAGCCGGGCAAATCTGATAGCCGCCTTTATTACGTTAAGTGGTGAAAGAATCTCCTCAGCCAGGATTATTGCGGCGGAGTCTTACGGGATTTTTCCTTTTTCACAGCCGCTTTTACTATCTGAGGCTCAAACTCAAGTGATCGGTTATTGATGAGACGCCAGAGTGCTCTTACACTCTCATCCCTTAGCATTTCTTTCTGTCCTTACTACCGTGTCGATAAAAGTGATTAATCGGGATGGAACTCCTCGCTCTGACCTATATAAAAAGCCCTTAAACTCCTCATAATCATAAGTTATTGTTGTCTTCGATACCATATGTTTCTTAGGTTCTAAATGAAAGTAAGAAGGTTAATTAGATTGGTATAACTAATAAAATACAACTTGTTTTTTTAAATTTATTTAAAGCTCCAGTTCTTGCCGATTTTCCCAATGCTGCTACACGCCAATGTGTCACTACGCACGTACAGACATCAACCTATCCAAAACTTTTTGCTTTTTATTTTAAGTGCTAATTGCTGCACTGAAGCTGAATTAAATATTTATAAAATATTTATTAAATTTTTTATTTCATTTAACTAAGTAAGTATTATTTTTATTTTATAAATCTAATATATAAAATTCTCGTGTCACAGTTTTCGTTGCCATACTCCTCCGAAACGGCTTGACCGATTTTGATGAAATTTTTTGTGCTTATCCGGTATCTATGAGAATCGACCAACATCTATTTTTCATTCCCCTAAATGTTAGGGGTAGTCCACCCCTAAATTTTTATTTTTATTTTTTAGACAAAATTTTTAATTTCTATTTTTTTATGATACAACATACAAAAATACATACAATCCTCAATTTTCACCCTTCTACGATCAACCCTTATTTTTTAATAGCCATTTTAGTAATTTGACCGATTTTGATGAAATTTTTTGTGCTTATCCGGTATCTATGAGAATCGGCCAACATCTATTTTTCATCCCCCTAAATGTTAGGGGTAGTCCACCCCTAAATTTTTTTTAAATTTTTTATGGCAAAACAACGTTTGCCGGGTCATCCGGTATCTATGAGAATCGGCCAACATCTATTTTTCATCCCCCTAAATGTTAGGGGTAGTCCACCCCTAAATTTTTATTTTTATTTTTTATGGCAAAACGACGTTTGCCGGGTCAGCTAGTATTTTATAAATATGTTATAAATATTTAATTCAGCTTCAGTGCAGCAATTAGCACTTAAAAATAAAAAGTAAAATGTACTGTAGAGTTGTGTTATCAAATTTGTTGTATTTCATCTGCAAAGATGAATCTGTATAGCCATCGGTTGCAATAACCTTTGGATAGATGGCACTGTGCCGCAATAATCACTCAAAAATTAAAAAGCAGTGACAAAATTCAGCGCTTACGTCAGCCTTCCCGATAGCATAGCGGTAGGTGCAGCCGCCCGGATTGCGGAAGACCCAGGTTCAATTCCTGGCTGGGTCGGGTAGGCGTTTAATTTTTTCACTGTATTTTATAAATATTTTATAGCTAAATATCTATCCAAAACTGTCAATTTTCTTCAATACATTTTATTCATTTCATGCCTTAAGCATTAAGCTCAAAGTTTATTAAAGAAATTTGACATAGATTGATGTGATGGCTTATAGCACAAGAATATGAAGACACGGCTTACTCGCGCTCTATACTAGATACAGGCATGTGCTTTAGCGCTTTTTTCCCCACACCACGACACGGTCAACTGCTTGTCAACCGACTCAAACGCCTCATAGAAATCTTGTAAGGAACAGGGACACTTTTGCCATTCCCTCTAGAAACCCACTGACGTGTGTTTCTATCACATTTTCGGTTTGAGAAACCTTGAGAAAAAGCCCAAAGAAACCATCAAAAAACTTCCCTTAAAAAATGTAAAGACAAAAGGCGGCTTACAGCAAACTTTTTCTCGAAATAAAGGATCTAGAAGTTGATTGTAAGTGAAAAAACCGAGTGAGCAGTACCTGTTCTAAAAGGCTGACGGGCATTCGCAAATAAGATAAACCTTTATCAGGTTTGGGTCGAAAGGAACCTCTAGTTTGGGAGTGACCCGCAAGTTTGCGATTCGTAGGAAGGATCTGATTGCGCCTTTATGCCGTCAAGTGGCGATCCTTTTTCTTTAAAGATCGCTGCGAATTGAATTTCAAGTGTTTACTGTTCTTTTGCTGTAAACTCTTTGATAAAAGTAAAAGTTATAAGCAATTCTATTTTACTCAGAGAGAGTAGCTTTCTATAACTCCCACAGCGGTAGGCTTGTAGGCTTTTTTGTATTTTGTCTATCACAATGTATAGTTTCGGCTTTATCCCACCTGATGGTTATTGGTGATAAAGCTGGAGGTGGAAGGACACTTTATCCGGAATCCTCAACTACTGAAGAACTGGCTATCTTATATGTAACTACATTTTAAGTGATAATTGCTGCACTAATGCTGAATTAAATAATCTATACTTTTATACTAATATTATAAAGAGGAAACCTTTGTACATTGCAACGAATAAACTCAAAAACGACGGGACCGATTTAAAAAGTTCTTTCACCATTAGAATGCTATATTAGCGCTGAGTAACAAAGGCCATTTGTATGTACAAAAATACAAAGGTTTCCTCTTTATAATATTAGTACAATGTATGTATGTTAGCAACGAATAAACTCAAAAACGACTGGACCGATTTAAAAAGTTCTTTTACCATTAGAATGCTACATTAGCGCTGAGTAACAAAGGCTATATCAAAAAAAAAAAAAAAAAAGAAATGCGGTACGAAGTCCGCCGAATCAGCTAGTTATAAAATAAAGTGAAAAAATTAAATGCCTACCCGACCCAGCCAGGATTCGAACGGAATCGGAATCGGTCTTCCGCAATCCGGGCGGCTGCACTGACCATTATGCTACCAGGAAGGCTGACGTAAGCATTGAATTTTTCACTACTTTGATTTTGACTGCTTTTTGTGCGGCAGTAGTGACATCTATACAACGGCTATTGCAACCGATTGACTTGCGATCGATTTCTGGCTAGGTCTGGTGGGCGTTTAACTTTTTCACTATATTTAATAATTATTTATATCTAACCGTTAAATTGGGTGATATAATATACCTGCTAGCAACGTGTTACAATAGAGTCATGAATATAGAAAAATATCATATACATGCTCTGATATATGAATTTCGCGCTTTTGAAAAAGGGGGATAAGATGCCATGTTAAAATACACCTTAACACTTTCGGCAATAAAGCCTACTTTGTATTATTAGTGGGTTGACATTGAGTTGTGTTTCAGCGTGAATGTTTCAAAAGGGTGTCACCAGGAATTTTGTAGGGAAATGGTTGATGAAAATACAAAGTTATATTAAAATTGGGAGAATTAAGTAGAGACTTAATTGGATTGCTTTACAAACCGACAGGGCCCGACAAACATTGGAAACTGTTACATGATGGATTTGGTAATTCTCTTATTTTCGAGTCAGTCTAGCTCATTAATTGTAGATATATACGTTCATTATAATATTCGTATAAGTACTCGTACCTACATTCAAAGAAATTATTTTTACTGGTTCTCATACTTTTTAAACAGAAACACATTAAGTAGGTATAAGTATTTATTTCATTCATCATTCATCGTCAGCCATATGACGCCCACTGCTGGGCATAGGCCTCCCCCAAGGATCGCCACACCGATTAAATTAACTTTTAATTATTTTGGAAACGTACTTACACTCATATAAAAACATTCTGAGATAATAATAATAATTTATTTATTTTTTAAAGTGCTTATAAAAAGAGCAACAAATCAGTGACCATGTTTTACTTACAAATTACTTTGATAATAAATACGTCTGTGTCCGAACTAGATAATATAATTATCTGTTTTCCAGACAAACAGCACTCTTCCAGTTATTAACAATTTATATAAAAAATCAACATTAATACAATCTCCGGTAATGTAGGCTTAAGCACTCTTATCAAATTTATAATTTATGTGTGGTATGACCTCCCTGTGTGTTGAATGAAAATGTGTCAGTGTGTGTGGGAGGATGTGCTAAGCTAAAACAGTCCCTGTTCCACTTTCATCTTCTTCTTAGCCTTTTTCGAACTCATGGGTGTAGGCCTCCTTCAGTGTATACCACCGTGTACGATCTTGAGCAGCTTCTATCTATTTTATTCCGGCTGTTCTTTTAATGTCGTCGTGGCAACGCATCTGCGGACGTCCTTGTGGGCGCTTTCGCCCCATGGTCTCCGTTCTACCAGCGCTTTGCACCACGAGCCCTGCTTTCTGGCGACGTGTCCTGCTCATTCCCACTTCAGCTTTGCTACACACGTTTGGTAACATTTGTAACTTTCCTTCTTCCTCTTCGTCTTAGCCGTTCGTTTCTTTTTCGGTCTCTCAGTGTAACAGCTACCAGCTTTCTTTCGTTTGCTCTCTGGACCACTTGGAGTTTGTTGAGAATCTCTTTCGTGAATACCTAGGTTTCCGCGCTAAAGGTGAGCATTGGCAGGATACACTTGTCATGTATACGTGCTTTTGTATTCGGCTTTGAGATTCATACTGAAGGCAAATTATCCAAGCTAAGAGTAGGCCGCCCACGCTAGTCTAATCGCTGTGTATTTCGTTAGTCTGATTTCCTTTCCTCTTTTACTACCTCTTGTCCAAGATATACATACTTTTTAACCGACTTCAAAAAAAGGAGAAGGTTCTCAATTCTGTTGTATGTTTTTTTTTACCCTCTCTATGACTATCTTGATATCTACAGTTGTACTAGTGCAGTCTGTCATGACCTTGGTTTTGGTAAGATTAATCTCTAAACTTCATTTTCACTGAGAAAATGGTCTCGAAGTTTTCCGAGGTGTCTGAAAATAAAACTTTGTTGTCAACGAATGTCAAATAGCTCAGCCTTTTTACCGCTATATTTAAACCGTGTTCTTCCCAATGTATGCTTTTGAAGACGTCCTCCAACACGAGTGTGAAGAGCATTGTTGAAAGTGTATCTCCTTGCCCGACTCCTCGTTCAGTTATAGCTGGTTGGGTTTCTGGTGGTAAGTTTGCTTTAAAGGATGCGTTCTGCTTTATTTTGAGATATATTGTTGTTTTGTGTACGTAAGCCTTGAAAGACGCTCTATCTATTAGAAAAAAAAAACGACGGGTTGCACTCTGGGAGTGCCGGCAGAAGTGAAAACTTGAATATTAACGTTGTGCATTTTTGATATTTTGGAATGGTTAGGGAATAATTTTGCATGAATTGCTTTAATTATCAGTATAAAAGTACTCTCATTTATGTATATATACAATATTTATTTACTGGGCTATCGTACACAAACATGACAATTTATATTACATTAAAAAGTTATATTAAGTTATATTAAAAATTATATTACGCCGCGCCAGCTGTCTACTCTCCATCCGTCTTACGAATTTTCGATCAGGTCACGTGTCCTGACGCGAGTTTAACATTTTTTACCCATTCCAAAAAAAGTGCACAACGCCGCTAAAGAAGTTTTCACTTCAAAAAATCCGTGCAGTGGTTCCTAAGATTAGTCCGTCCTAACAGACAAACATACGCGTTCTGGGACTTTCTTTTATACTATGTATAGATAGATACGTTACATTAGTGCACACGTAGGTTTGCTATCCGCCGGCAGCCAAGGCCTTCCCTCGCAGAATCGGGGCGCATCGAGGCCGCCTCTTAATGGACTTCCTGATTGAATTTCAATGGCGGCCGGAGAGCTTCCGCTTGCATTAGCTCAACGGTTTGTCTGGTTTCCGTTAAGAAATATAAAGTTATTAGAACCTGATTTGAGTAGTTTTATGATATAGGTAGGATATGTTACAAGTTTTATGCTTTTAAGTGTTTGAAAGTAATTGTAAAAAGGTCTATAGAAAATCTAACGGATACTAGACAAAATCTATAGACGTATATAAAGAGACATATACATCATCATAATATACAGCTAAATGTACAGGTAAAAAAATCGTGTACAGACGCGTGCACGTCAACCTATCCAAAATTTTTAAAGGACAATGGGCAAAAATGTATGGAAGCTGGTACACCCTTCAATAGCGAAGACATATATGTCGTTGGATAGGTATTTTTAACTGGAACAACATTTACTATGACAGCTTTGTTGAAATGTTTGTTCGTTCTGAGTTATAGGTGTTAAGAATAAGGTAAAAAGGGATATCTAATATTGTAATATCTTTGTGTCTACAGAAAAATAACATCAATATCGTTGTATATATTTAGTATATAGTATTTCGTAATTATCAATTGAAATTATAAAGTAAACACCACCTAAACACATAAGTACTTTGTGTCGAAATACAAAGAAAACTTGGTTGAAAACCGTTTTGGAGATGTTCCCCGCAGTATGTTTTAGCCAGTTTTTTTTTTTCTTTCTTCGTACTATGTGCCCCGCCCATGCCACTTGTTCATCATAGTCAAACTCGTTTTTATATTTGTTTAACAATTAAATAGAAACAACCAAGTTATTTTTGTATTCCGACATAAAGTACTTATGTGTTTACGTGGTGTTTACTTTATATTTCAATTGATAATTACGAAATACATAATATAAAACGAACGTTGATGTTATTTTCCCGTAGACACTAAGTTATTACAATATTATTAGGTGTTCATTTTTACCTTATTCTTCAGAATGGACAAACATTTCAACAAAGCTGTCATAGAAAATGTAGTTCCAGTTTAAAAGACCTATTCAACGATATATCTGACTTTGCAATTGGAGGGGTGTACCAATCTGCCCATTGTCCTTTCAATACATTTTCAACCATATCTTAAAGTTATACAGTTCAAAGTCTATTGAGGAAATTTGACAGATTGTGGTAGTTTGATGTCTGCACGCCTGCGCGTGTGTACTTAAAGTTAATAAGTAAGTATTGAAGCACTGAATAAATAATTACTTACTTACTTACTAATGATATTAATGTATTTTTATATATTTACTAGCGGCCCGCTCGCGACTTCGTCCGCTTGAGTGAACACCCGTATCCTATAGAACCCGCAGCAGCGCCACCTATCGGGTCCAATTATATGCATTATACATATAAACCTTCCTCTTGAATCACTCTATCTATTAAAAAAAACCGCATCATAATCCGTTGCGTAGTTTTAAAGATTTAAGCATACAAAGGGACATAGGGACAGAGAAAGCGACTTTGTTTTATACTATGTAGTGATACTATACTTAGCTGATAATAGCCCTAACCACCGGTAGCTTGGACCCTGGTTCCGGACCCCTATTTTTTATATTTTTAAATGTTTTATTTTTTTTGTGTTTGAAAATATTTAAAAGTGTAAATTTATGTGAAAAAAAATAAATAAAGAGATAACAATAATAATAACTAGAGAAACAAAGGAAGTACTTGGACCTATTACACGAGGTGACCGAAATGTGGGAGGTGGCGTCCACCGAAATCATACCGATTGTCATATCAGTTGGTTAAACCCACGTTGGGTAAACATCTGAAAAGGCTGGGATTTGGCGGCGGTTCGCTTCCAGCGAAAATGCAAAAAGCGGTGGTACTTGATACCGCGCGCATTGTCCGCCGATTTCTCTCCCTCGTGCCCTGACGCCCGCCGGCTGGCTGTGCTATTGCCGGACTTAACCGCCATAGGCGAGAGGTATTTTGCCAATAATTAAATAAAGGCTGGCAACGTGTCTGCGCTGCAATTCCTCTGGTTTTGCGGGTGTCCATGGGCGGAGGTGATTACTCTCCATCAGGTGACCCGCCTGCTTGTTTGCCTCCTTCTTTTATAAAAAAATAAAATAAAATAAAAATTAATAATAATTTACTCGCACGTGTCAGATTGTTATTTTTCAAATACCAAAACATTTCGATGTATTTGACATCCTACATTAATGACGTTATATGTACATATCTATAAAAGTAATGTAGGTGTCTCTATCCAACCTCAGAATGAATCGGACAGAATCACAATGCTCCACAGATCCTATTCCAAGATACGTCGGCTTAGCTCGCAAAAAAATCCAATTAACCATATAGTAATGAATAAGAGCGCAATGAGTCGGAACCGATATTTCATCGGCTGGCTGTGACCCACATCGGCGACCCACTTCCTCCCACTCCCCACGACTCCCCCAAAGCCCCCCCCCACCCCCCACTGCGTCGTTGGAGCTCAAGCATACTGAAGTACGCGCGACTCGATTGAACTTTGAATCGGTACTCACTCAAAATCTCACAATGTGCTCTTCCACCGTAAATGATTACGTCAATAAGCCAGGGCCTTTTTAACTTCATCCTTATATGTAATTAAAGCATACAGAATACCTTAGAATTTTAACTGCCACTGTGATCTAGTGGTTAAACAGATCCAGATGTCCCGGGTTTGATTCCCAGCGGTACATGTTTGTGTACTCGGTTTGGTTAGTGATAGGGCTTGTTTGTCCGCCTGGCTAGCCACCACCATCTTATCTAAATGTCATTATAACATCAATGTTTGTAGCATTGGTGTGTTCCAACAGCTTGAGATAAGATAGCCAGTGCCTCAGCAGTTGCAGGATTCCGAGTGAAGTGCGGTTCCACCTTATCATCACTTATCTTTATATCCGATGTTTCCGATTTGATGAAGTGATCGATAAACGGTTGTGCGTTGAATCGAATTCGCCGGAATGTCCGATACTTTGAAAGAGGCCGCTTCGAATTGATCCTTTTACTTTTTTATAGGAAATTGGTTTTTGTTCCTTTTTAATTAAGGCGAAGGGTAAGGCACACTAGCGCCACCAATTGATAATTTGACAATTACTAACGGACCGGATCTTTTTTAAAACATTGCGTGACGTCCGATAACAGGAAAGCATCCATAGTATTTTTTTAATAATTGTGCACTGCTTTTTGTTACGTGGTTTATTCACAAAACGGGCTATCGCATTTATTCACAGACAATGGCCACTTTTGGTGTTAGCGAATGAATACAAAATACCTAAAAGTAGTGCACAATTATTAAATAATAGATGTTTGCCTAGTGTCGGAAGGTCCGCAATGTTTGAAAAAAAATCCAGTTTAGCAGTTATCAAATTAAATCTATTAGCGGCGCTAGTGTGTCTTACCCTTCGCTTTAAGTTTTATTTCACACGACGCGGCGGCTGTCAGCTTTTTTGGTAATGGCGTCGTATTGTAATGAGTTTGGTTATGAATCATTTATTTTTTTGGATACATGTTTTTTTATTGTAAATTTTTTTTTTTTTGTACAAAAATTTTGGAAACGAGGGGGTGTGATGTAGAAGCATACAATGTAGCAATGTGTCAATTCAGCGATCGGCAACTCGGCCGGCGTAGCGGGGGAGCCCGCCAGTCGTCTACAGAGCACCGCCTCGCTAGGTCATTTAATTAATTTAGTATTTACATATTGTATAGTCATTTCGACATCGTGTTATATCTATGAGCAAACTAGAATTACACAAGTGAATGAACTGAACTCTTTCGTATTATTTCCTTCTGATGAACTATAGGGTAACCCTTCTAAAATGTGAATGTGTTTGCATACTTTTTGTTAGGTCACGGTGAATTCTGGGAGAGGCTGGCTAAATAAAGTCTAGTATTTAAACTGTAGTGTCGTAAGTGATCTCATGTGGTCTAGTGTTAAGACCCAACAGGCTGAGAGTTCACCGGTTCGATTTTCAGCGGGAGTAAGCATGAGTTTGTGCTGTTTGCCTGCATAGCTACCACCAACTCATCGAAGCCTTTGTAACTAGGTATAATAACAATGTTCCGTCAGTGGGAGGTAATATAGCCAGTACTTGAGTGCTTGAGTATTCTGGGGGAAGTGCGCTTCGATCTTCGACTATATCGTTATTTACCATAACAACTACAATTGCATACACATATATTTTTGAGGGTTTTTTTTATGGACTGTGTTCTTTTATTATGTTTTGTTTTCTATGTAATAGTTATTTTAAGTAATTTTATTTGTAAAATAATCTTTATATATATAAATCTTCTGTGCGTGTGTATGCTATTGAACTCCTTTTAAACAAGCTTGATCGATTTGGATGAAATGTTCTGTGTGTGTTCAAGTGGATTCGAGAATGGTTTAGATTTACAATTGTACCCGGTAGGTGGCGCTGCTATAGGGGTCCATCATGGGATACGGGTGTTCTTAAGCGGACGAATGATTTGTTTGTTTTGTTGTCATGGAAACTGTCAAAGCGGTACGAGGTCCGCCGGTCAGCTAGTACAATAGAAATATTGTGACTGTGAATTGTACAGCTTCTCAAATAGTCGTCATCGTTTGCAAATATAATGCTATCACGAGTTAGTGATAATTTTTGTTCACTTTTATGATATTTCTAATTGTTTTAGGTTTGTTGTATTTGCACTGTATGGATGGATATATGGAACTAAAGGTCTTTATTTGGAAATGTGTGGATATTAATTGTAATTTTGTAAGACTATTTGTTTATATATATATAAAATAATCACCGGCCCATTTTATGTGCCCACTACTGGGGTACGAACCTTCCCTATGAACCTACATTGGAAGAATGGGCTCAAAAGCTATGGATGGATAAGAAGGACGGACTCAACCTCATAATAATTAGCATTAAAAAGTTAATTAGCGACCACTTTGAAACTCCCAAGTTCGCCCGCGGCTAATATCTCTCAGTGCCACTCGACCCAATTGCAGCTGCCTCCGATCTCAAAGTTTAAACTTTCAGCTCGCTTCCGAGTGAGCTCCGCTGAAGAGCTCCAATCTACCACTATTGTTCAGCAGCGGTGATAAACCTTGTTGGCTAAACGAAATTGTGAGGATTATTTAAATTCCTTACGGGTCCTTCATACTACCACACGCTAATATAGTCTTGATAAACCCGAAGATGAAAGTGTACTTCACCCGGATTCCTCAACTGCAATGGATATGCTAAGTTACCATTATATCGCCGTATATAAATTTGTAGCGTCAGCTCGGACTTTGTATCTAGAGCACACACACTCGCTGTTTCCAGCTGACGCACATACTTAAGCATTTGCAATAATTAGTACTAGTGGTCGCCCAGTGGTCGAAATTCGACCGTAATTTTATTAAGGCTGCACGGATTGTATCCTAAGCAATGCAAAATTAAAAAAGATAGAATGTGAGTTTGGATTGACATTGACAGATGTCGGCCGCATTAAAGACAAACAATACGTGTGTGTCAAATACATGGTAGTGTGGGTAATGTTGTGTTTGTTGATTTAATTATTTTTTATACATAATTAAAAAAAAAAACATTCGGATAACCTCTAAGTATATAAACTATAAGTGTGCGAAATTTCCTACTCCGTCCGCGCAATTTTCGTAAAAACGGGTACAAAGTTTTTGCTTCACGTATTAATAAATAGATATATCATGTAAACACAAATAAACAATCTCTTAGCTCTCAGCTCACGAAGCTATAGACAGCATCTTTCGCTCTAGGAGCTAAACATTGATTATATGGCGACATGTTAGATACAATGGTGGTAGCTAGCCAGATGGATTGAAAACATGCTCTATCACTAACGAAACCGAGTGCAAACACGTACTTTGGTATTCGAACTAGGGACCTTCGTGTCTTATACCGATAGTCTTAACTTCTAAAGCACAGAGGCTGTTAAAATCTAGTTGAATCCGGCCTTAAATTTGTTAAGTTTCAGCTCGTTACGATACGCTTATGTCGTTTATAACCTGTAAACATCTCGTGAGGAGCTCGATGCGCAGTGGTTAACGTACGTAACGGACCGGGCGGTCTGCGATTGTAATTTTAAGCAACTTTCCATAAATATATCATCTTGAGCTACTCTGTGCTTCGGAAGACACGTTGGTCCTAGCTGCATTAGCAGTCGTTAACAACCACCGCACCGCACTAGGCGCGTGGAGGTTTATGGCCCGTTCTCCCTATCCATGCATAGGGAAGGCTCGTGCCCCAGCAGTGGGGACATAGAATGAGCTGGTGATGTAATGATGAAACCCGATGATATAAACCCGGTTACGCTGTAATAACAAAAAGTAAAAACATTTATTATTCTAGAATTTGCTGATTTCCGCAGCTACTTCTAGAAAAATAAATGTACCTATATCTATACTAGCACTTTTCTACGACTTCGCGTTGAATTCGTATTGTTCCGCACAAAAATTTATACTTATTTTTTATCAAAATAAATTTATACTTATTTTTTATCAAAATAAATTTTTGAAAAAGTTAGACCAGTAGTTCCAGAGATAACCCCGACAAATAAACAAATAACCATAGTCACAAAAGTTACCTCTTTATTAATAGTATAGAATTAAATATATAGATACGATATCTATATATTAATAGTTAGACCAATATATATATATATTAATAAAGAGGTAACTTTTATGACTATGGTTGTTTGTTTATTTGTCGGGGTTATCTCTGTCGAGTATATACATAAGATATAAGTACATGAAATACACAATACAGCGACTTTGTGCTCGTACTACCCGGCATGGGCACTGTAAAATGTAATAAGCAATAGAGTATATTGTATTTTCGTTCTCGCTTCCCTGCAAAGTGCTCTCACGTATATACTGTCTTCAGGGAATACTCCCTTAGATATTGCACTGTGGAAATATATCCACATTGTTGCGAAACATGAACGAGGGATGGCAGTGTGGACGTACTTGGTATCTCGGTTATGCAATAGTTGTTTTAAAGCAATGTTGCGAACGAAATATGAAAGGGTTTGTTTGTTAAATGGTAAAGAAATATTGAAGATTATTCTTTGATACTTCACATTTGACCTGAACCATTTAGAAAACTTGAAATGTAGAATCGGTCAAGCTAAAGCTGCTTTTCACAGAATGTCCAAAGTCCTGTGCGATCTCAAAATAAAATTTTGTAAAAGACACCGCATTATGAGATGCTACGTTTGGTCTACGCTCTTTTATGGTTGCGAAACGTGGGTCTTGCTGAAAGAAATATGTGACCGGTTGCAAGAGTTTGAGATGTGGACTTTACGCAAGATGTTCAAGATACCATGGACCAGTTTCACCTCAAACGCCAAGGTACTTGAGAGTGCCAACTGCAGGAGAGAGCTGATGTCTACAGTCATGACTGTAACTTGCGTCTCATGAGACGCAAGGTCCCATTTATCGGACACATGCAGAGAGGATTCTTATACGAGTTCCCACGGCTAATCCTCGAAGGCAAAATTCCGGGAAAGAGAGTTCCGGGACGTCCGCGACGCAAATGGCCGGACGACATCAAAAAGTGGACTGGAGTTAGTTATCGCCAATTAAAACGAGCTATATGGGATCGCAGAAAATTTTGTATACTGATCTCCAAACTTCAGTATGAAGGTAGGCACTAGATGATGATTCTTTAAATAAATAAATAAATAAATGTTTCCCACACTCACACCAATTATCTAGCCCCAAGAAAAGCTTCCTTAAGAAACTCGTTATATGGTTAACTAGACAACGGATAAACATACTTAATATACTTAAATACATACTTATTATACATAGGAAACACCCAGACCCGAAACAATATAGAAAAACAGGTATTTCTAAATTGATCCGACCGGGGATCGAACCCGGGACCTCAGAGATAGCGACACCATGAAAACCGGTGTGCAAGCCACTCGACCAAAGAGGTCGTCAAATTCTTTGATATGGAAGAGCTTGGTTTTCGTCTAAACTGATGGTAGTTGACGTTAAGGTCGAAGGTCCAAAGGTCAAAGGCCTAATCCTCAATTAATTACTGAGGAACTTTAATATTTCTAAAGCTGTTAAAAAAATAAGAAAGCTTTTAAAATCATCATCATCATCATCAGCCTATAAACGTCCCACTGCTGGGCACAGGCCTCCCACATGATCAGTAGCACGTGGGGGTATTAGGCCATAACCCACCACGCTGGCCCAATGCGGGTTGGTGGGTTTTAACGACTGCCATCTTACGACAACAACCGGGACCAACGGCTTAACGTGCCTTCCGAAGCACGGAGGAGCTCGAGATGTTTTTAATTGGTCACCCATCAGGCGACCCGGCATAGCGAAAGTTGCTTAGCGGGCAAGATCGCAAGCCGAACGCTTTAGCCGCTGCGCCATCGACCTCCTTTTTAAAATCATATCAAATCATAAATATTAGGGAGGGAACTAGCAGCTCAATGCCCTGTTTATCGACGGAGCGCTTATTATTCAGTGGAATAAGCTTTCCGAAGATCTGACGCGGAGTGCCGACAATTTAGCTAGATAAGAAATATTTCTTGATATCTCGATTTGCTACTGATCGACATAGCTTCAGCTGAAGACCACGGAGATGCTTGTTCTCATCTCTACTAATATTATAAAGCTGAAGAGTTTGTTTGTTTGTTTGGTTGAACGCGCTAATCTCAGGAACTACTGCTTCGAATAATCTCACTACTGGTTCGAATTGAAAAATTACTTTTGCGTTGAATGGCCCATTTATTGAGAAAGGCTATAGGCTATGTTACATCTCGCTATTACTAATAGGAATGGAGCAGCAATCGCTAATTAACGTTGGTGAAACCGCGGGGCACAGCTAATTTCGAAAAAAGACTGTTTCGTGATGTTGACTACCAGGAATGTGTTCGGAATACCGTTGTATATGTTAGTACGGGAGGTGTGTTATGTATGCCTTTGACGTCGATTTTCTATCTTCTGATCTTAGCGCCGCCGCCGTTGCAGACGGAGTGGCGACGCCGGCTACTCGTGCCAGCTGAAGATGCCTGTCTTATGATAACTAGCAGAGTGTACGAGTTTTATTTGCCATTCCATCACGGGCGTCATCATTCTTGATGCGGACAGCTAAGGAGTGGAATCCCCTTTCAGCGGGACTGTTTCCCGATGAGTGTAATTTAGACCTTTTCAAGAAAGGGGTGAATAAGCATCTTCTACCCAAGTATGCTACATCCTAGGTTGCATCATCACTTACTGTCAGGTGCGATTGCGGTCAAGTACTTACCATTAAGGAGCTCGATCGCGCAGTGGTTAAGCAACTTTCGCAAAGGCCGTGGGTGGGTGTGCAAATGGGTGACCAAAAATGTATCATCTCCAGCGAGGAACTGGAGGTACTTCGGAAGACACGTAAAGCCGTTGGTCCCGGCTGCATTAGCAGTCGTTAACCACCACTAATCCGCACTGGGCCCGCGTGGTGGTTTATGGCCCGTTCTCCCTATCCATCCATAGGGAAGGCTCGTGCCCCAGCAGTGGGGACATAAAAATGAGCTGATGAAGATGAGGACTTACCGTTGACTATGTGGTATTAAACAAAAAGGTAATAAAAACGAGAACTCGTTTGGGTTATTGAAACAACGCCTCCTAGTGACTATGGTGGTGAATGGACCGCTCTCCCTAGTGGTGGTAGCAGTGTTTCCATTTATAGGAAAAGTTCATGCCCCAGCGGTGGGCACATAAAATCAGCTCGTGATGCAATAAAATGAAGTTTGTATGACTCGCCAAGCAAGGACACGCTGAAGAAATGCCCTACTAAACCATACATACCGTTTATACCATAAACGTTTAATTGACTCTGTCATAATGTTTCCACACTTGGATTTTTAAAATTTTTAATGCTGGATTACCAAATACTTAAATGCTACTACCTAAATGCTTATTATGGTGTAAAGTAAGTTTTCAAATTAAAATACGATTTTATGAGAAAAGAAACGCCGAGTGGAGCCTTTATAATTCCCCTCTTTCCTAGGACTTCTTTGAAAATTGTTTATTAACAAATATTTCAATGAATTTCAAAGCTGAAAATTGTTGGGCCGTGATTCCTTTCAAAGGTTCAAGGCAGTTTTCTTTTTTTGTTAGCAACACCACCGACAAAGGAACTTTCTATATTAATAAGTTGCCAACTTTCTCCCTATTTCTTTCCCTCTGTTTGTTTGGATCGTCATGCTGGCTGATTTAGAACATACAGTTTTCTAAAGTTTATGCGAACACTACACATTGAAGTGAAACTATTTTTACGGACCTAATCGCGTTTATTTTACACATTTATTAGATTTAATGTTTATCCTGACGTTTCGAACCCTTTGCAGTGGTAATAGGGAGACTGAGGTGTTGGTCGTCTCATAATTAGTTAGTAGGTCAAGTTTAAAAGTGTATACAGCTAACACGCCACAATCAATACATTTATGATGTATAGAAATTCCATTACGACTTCGGATTTCGGAGCGGTAGAGGGAGGAGGAGACGAGTTCGTGGGCGTTATGCACAAACTTGTTGGATGTAGGACGGGCTGTGTCGTAACGCTGGCTCGTGCCTTATTGATCCCGCGATGGCATCTGGTCTTCTGCTACTTCGGTTTTTTTCTGCAATTGAAGTTTGAGGATATATCATTCGATGGCCAAGTCTTCTAGATTTCAACACTTTCAGCCTTATAAATAAACAGAGGAAAAGCTTCGAATAACTCTAATTTGAAATTAAGTTTACATGACGGGAACAAAACAGAGAACAACTATTCGAAGAGTATTCTCTGTTTATTTGTAAGGGGTTTAAAGTATGAGGAGATATGCCACTTGATAGTTAAGTCTTATCGTTTAGTAGCCAGACAGCCACCGATAGGGATAACCAACATTAAGACAGTTTTCTGTGTAGGGGGCACAGAATAATTGCCTTAGTGGTGGTTAAGCTAGACTTATGACAGTATCGTAGGTACTGCTTCCATGCCTTAGCCCCAGATGGTGAGGGTATACAATACTTAATGATAGTGACTCGTACGTCATTCCGCAAGGACGCAAGGAGGTAGCAGTGGTGCGCACTAACTTGTTGGATGTAGGACGGGCTGTGTCGTAACGCCTGCCTCGTGCCGTATTGATCCCGCGATGGCGTTTCGTCTTCTGCTACTTCGGTTTCTTTCTGCAATTGAAGTATGAGGAGATATGACAAGTTATTATTAAACCTTGTAATTCAGTAGGTTAACAGTTGAGCAAAATAGACGACTACACAAAAAAATACACTTTGGAATAGCGCTTAGATTTCATACCAAGTTTTCTTGGCAAAACAAGCAAAGTTCCCTTCCATGCGTCCCATTTATAAAAGTTATGCTTCACCAGTTTTAAATGATTTTTGCTTGCATGTGGCGTTCGTACTCGACTCCGCCCACAGTTGGAATGGCGGAATCTTTTTGTTCTTGTAAATCTATTGTTCTTCGTCCATATGTATACGTAGATGCAAGGAGGTCGCAACGTTGTGCACTTGTTGGATCTACGATGAGTGTGATACTGGGAGCGGTTACGTAACTCCGGCTTCGTATTGATTCCGCTGCTACGGTCATCTCGGCTGCCGCTGAAGCATTCGGAATGACCGCTCTCAAGCCGACCCTTCGAGCAAAGAGAGCGCTTAATCGTACTTCACTCCATATGCATACGTGGACGCAAGGAGGTCGCAATATTGTGCACTTGTTGTATCTAGGACGAGCTTCAAACTGGGAAAGGTTACGTAACACTATCGCTAGCTCCGTATTGATCCTGCTGCTACGGTCATCTCGGCTGCCGCTGAAGCATTCGGAATTACCGCTCTAAAGACGACCCTTCGAGTGAAGAGAGCGCTAAAACATTTTAGTGCACATTAACATTAACTTTAATCTATCCTGCCGAAATAAGAGTAATATAAACCCTTCTTGATGCGAATGAAATCCATAAAATCGGATTGTCTGGTATGGCTATTAACTGCTGTTTTACTGCAGGATGAGACAAAGAAAGCAGATTTTGTAGTAAACTGTACAGTGCTTTTGAAACTTGCTTCACTTAACACGTGCCCACCGTTGGGTTTAGAAATAAAGTACCTACCAGGCTTTTTCACAGAATAATACAAAGACAAGGGAAGTGTATTTTTTTGGTGGGCTGGTACGTCGTATATAACAGTTCGTTTTTTATATTAACGTTTGGTTAGTGAATTATAAGAAATTGTGAAAACTCAAAAAAGACATAAAGCAGATGACAACGACGATAGCAGCAAGCAATTGTATTCTATTTATTGTTTGTATTTGTATTGTATTGTATTTTTTAAAAGTAGGTATACCAATACCGCAATTGTTTCACGTGATTTCTCCCTTCTCCCAACAAGTAACCTTCCCCTAATCGGTTGATTTATACTCGTACAATACAAAGTGCTTCATGTGCAAGCAAAGTTGAAGATTACCTAATCGAGCGTATTGTAATCGATGTCGCCTCGATGGATAATACCTCGCGTTTGTTCGAGCGAGTCTAAATCGCCGTTATATCCTTCTATTGTGCATTGTGCTCAACTTTAACGGGGCGGCAAGTTTGAGAATAGCTGGAATATCAAATGATATTGGAATTTCGTTTAGAATTCAATATTTCTCAAGGCTCGTAGTGTTCAACACACTCAATAGACGTTTTAGAGTGAAATATGTCGCAGGACTGGAAACTAGATTTTGTTTCTAGTAGAATAGGCAAAGGGACCGTAGCAATATAATCATCGCTATGTTACGTCATCCGTATTGAAGTGTATTCTTCCACATCGCTCTTTGATGTTATGTTCTATATGTTTGAACCCTTACTGTTTCATTATCGCATTTATCACTGGTCCCTTTTTAGCCTTTTCTGGTATCAAGCCACTCAAAATGTCAATTGCACAAAGAATGAGACAAAGCATTTTAATCATTTGGGTCGGTTCTATCTGGGGATGATATTATATTTCTTAGTCATTCAAATGTTCTGTATAGTTGTGGCAAAAATAAAATGGTACAGTTTTTTTGTTGGTTTTTTATAAAATTAACAGGACGGTTTAGTATCATGCTAAATTTTAAATTGCTTTCTCAAGTATACACCAGTTTTCGGTTAGTGTGTTGAAGCTCCTTTTCAAACCCAAACCATGCAGGTAAGATGTAAGTATCATCGTCATCGTCCTGAATAAATCTACCAATACATAATCTGTAAACGTGTATAAATTACCCAAGAATTTCCGAACGGTCTGTAGCTGTAAGAGCTTTTTCCAATTCACTGCAGGGTATAGATCTCTTCCTTCTTACTCCAGACCATGTCTTTATTGTGCCGTTATTGCCTAGGTTTTTTGTTTCCACTATATTGTCACTGTTTCTTATACTATGTTTACCGACGATTAATTTTATAGTGTATTTTAGAATAGAATAGAAATATTTTTATTGACATTCACACAAAAAAGCATAAGTAATAGACAGTCAAAAAAAGAAAAAAAAAATTTTTTTTTCTTCTTGTGCCATCTCCTATCATTATGGATTCTTGAGCACGTGATGTTGCGGCTCAGAAGAGTTTTGTAGTACCTACTCAAATTTTACAAATCGGCCAGGTTTTGTCACCATTGAGTTTAGATTTCATTTTACGTCATATTTAATTTAAAAATGACAGCTGTGAATAAAGTATAGCACTCCATGTTTCGAATTAACGCACTAGCCATTTGCAATACCCGTTAAATGAAACTGTCGCTTCAAAGCGTCTCATTTCCCGCTTACCAGTGGATGTATACACCGCAGCGTATGAATGTTTGCTCGCTCGGTGCAGCACCCACGCAGTGCGAAATTGTGTCAGCCATATAATGGACTCAACTGCATTGTCACAATGGTAGAGGGGGGTTGGGAGATGTAAGGGGGTAGTCGTGTGTGTCTAACTTTACATGTTAGCACCTTGTTTTATTTAAAGCGGGAAAGCGGCTGACGTCTGATGGTAGAACGATAGGGCCGATGGTGGAAGCACAATTCATCTTTAACACTAAGGAACTTGTTATCGTGTCCCTTATATTCGAAATACAAAAAGTTGCTTATATTTATTTTGTAATGTAGGTATAAGTGGGTAGATTAAGATAACGAACATTGTAACTAGTAGCTATAAGGTAGTTTAGTCTCGAAATAGACGATTGACAAGCAACTCGTATTTCAATACTCTCTACCGGCGACTGGAGGCATTGTGGCTATGGAGACATATTTTGACATATTTTTAACGTACAAGTCCTACTAATCTGGCAATGAAACTGAAAGTACAAATGATCAAAATTCAAAATTCAAAATTCAAAATCATTTATTCAGTTTAGGCTACAAATAGCTCTTATGAACGTCATTATGCCATCGGTTCGTAAGTCTACTCTGGGCGGGAGACCTTGTACTGAGAAGAACCGGCAAGAAACTCAGCAAGTGTCAAGCTCTTTTCTCCCTTATAGCGTCAAAAATATTGGAAATGCCTATCATAAAAGGACACTTTCCATCACAAACAAACACACAAAAAAAAAAATTGGTTGTCTGTAAAGTCGGTTTACTGACGATAGTTGAACGTGACAACGAAACAATTTAAAAAAATTTTTCATAAAATTCTTCATTTAGAAAATCATTTTAAATTTAAAAAATAAAAATACAACAAAATATTTGTTGTATTCGAAATCGGCACCCCCGAAAACCATGGAAATGATACCCATATTGATTTTACATAAAGAAGTTGCGTCCGCCATCTTGGATCTCGAAATAAATGTTGTATTCGAAATCGGCACCCCCGAAAACCATGGAAATGATACCCATATTGATTTTACATAAAAAAGTTGCGTCCGCCATCTTGGATTTCGAAATAAATGTTGTATTCGGAATCGGCACCCCCGAAAACCATGGAAATGATACCCATATTGATTTTACATAAAAAAGTTGCGTCCGCCATCTTGGATCTCGAAATAAATGTTGTATTCGAAATCGGCACCCCCGAAAACCATGGAAATGATACCCATATTGATTTTACATAAAAAAGTTGGGTCCGCCATCTTGGATCTCGAAATAAATGTTGTATTCGAAATCGGCACCCCCGAAAACTATGGAAATGATACCCATATTGATTTTACATAAAAAAGTTGCGTCCGCCATCTTGGATCTCGAAATAAATGTTGTATTCGAAATCGGCACCCCCGAAAACCATGAAAATGATACCCATATTGATTTTACATAAAAAAGTTGCGTCCGCCATCTTGGATCTCGAAATAAATGTTGTATTCGAAATCGGCACCCCCGAAAACCATGGAAATGATCCCACATTGATTTTACATAAAAAAGTTGCGTCCGCCATCTTGGATCTCGAAATAAATGTTGTATTCGAAATCGGCACCCCCGAAAACCATATCTATATCATAGATATCGCTCGCTAATTATCGCTCGCTAATTAGCGAGCGATAATTAGCGAGCGAGGTAACGCGGAACTTTTTCGTGCATGCAGCCGGGTCTATCAATTTATAAGACGTTATCACGCCAAAAAAGGAGAATAACAACACCCAAAAATATCTAAGTTTGCAAAAATTACATCAGGTACCTACCAATTTCAATTTTCACA
The DNA here is from genome assembly GCA_963082485.1 of Eudonia mercurella. Lineage (NCBI taxonomy): Eukaryota > Metazoa > Arthropoda > Insecta > Lepidoptera > Crambidae > Eudonia > Eudonia mercurella. Next base: position 15,830,448 of record OY720042.1, read on the forward strand.
ATGTCATACAGTACTAATAGAAGTCAAAAATTGTCTAAGAAAAACAAAGTTAAAGTATACGAGTATAATAATAATAAAAATAAGATAAGTAAGCAAGAGCAGACCTGCCTCCACAAGTCGCTCCCGTTCACGAGTATGACATATGAATTAGTCATCGCTTTACTCAACCATATCTTAGGGAATGTAACGACCCGACGCACACGCCACCACCGCAGAGACAATAAAGAGAGCATGCCACACTCAAGCTACACATCCACACACAACCTTACGATAAGTCGCATTCTGGAAGTTTAATAAATTTCTATTATTCAATCGTTTTGCACCACCAATAGCCATTTTAATGGGTTGTAACGACTGCCATGCCATCTTATGATCACAAATGGGCCTCACGGCATTGAGATCGCATTGTGAGCTCGCGGGTGAAAATTTCTTGTATGCTAGTTTGAAACATCATCTATGTAATCGGTGTACTGTAATGTATATAAGATTCGTATATAAACGTTAAAAAAAAAAATCTTTTAAGTCGATTTACGGGCCCGGGCCGTCTCCCAGCGAAGATATATTTAAATCGGCTTCCATTATCGCTACGCTAAGAAAAATGCTAGCACCTAATAAAGCAGCCTTTTATTCTGCTACTTTTCTTTCTGCTACTTTTCTTTCTGCATTTATCTAAATAAGTTTGTTACTCGACCCGGCTCGCTCCTTCCAAGCTTAATGTTCCGAGATGTTCCGCACTAATGCGTTTGTACTTGCACTTCATCGCAAAGAGTGTTTAAAGTGAGTTCGTTTGTACCGGCTTTGAAACAAAATAGCAGCTCTGCTCTTTTTTTCTCATTTTCTTTTGTGACTGTTGTACAGCTTTGTTCTCATAATACAGTTTCAAGTGAATCTATAGCTGCTCGCAACAATCAGTCACCTTATTTGTCATTGCGCGCAAGTCAAGGCGCTCAAATTAGTTATTTTTCTCTCTCATTTGAGTAAATCATCAATATACGACCGTCAGTCTCCATTTTTCAATGATTACATTGGCAATATCCAATTAGGTATGTCTACAAAATACTCCAGCCTATTTGATTTCGAGTTGAAACACCCTAACGAAGTCTCATCGTATTTAAGTCAAATGTTGGAACATACAGAAAGTCTAACCACAAAGTCTAACATACAAAGTTAGGTTGACTTCAAAACTACGTCAGCTGGACAAACTCGAGGGTCTAATTTATCACGGGCGATAATTACGTGGCCTGTTAGCGGAACGGGGTTGAGTGCTGGAGCGCCCTCTGGTCTAAACCAGAAATAGACGAGGGTTATGTAAAGCCCGCGAGTATACCACTTCCTAATAGCTAAGGCACCTTTCTATAAAGAGGGCTTGACATGATCCAATTATTTCTAGCCAAATTTATTATAGAATATATTATCATTTATTTGTATTCGTATGTTTTTTTTCAACTAGTTGTTTCAACTTATTTAAAAAAAAATCTAAAATGAACTGTCCCACAGCTGGGTAATACTTCAAATCGTCCCTTTTGTTTACTGGACCTCCTTTGTAATTAGTCCGCCTGCGGGCTGTCACAGGGTGACTATTTGGGACTATTTTACGTCAATTAAAGTTTTTTTTACATTACGTGTCTACATTTTGTATTACTTTGTCACTTCTGAGGGCTTATTAATTATTATTAAGATTTGCAATAATGTAGTGTGTTGCTCTCGCATCAAACATTTTGCCATGATTGTCTGTATAATTTATAAAATGGTTGCCTGCCTGCCTTTGGTTGAATGGTGAAGATGCGCTCCTTTTTCGTGGAGACGCCACGCCCGGTGTGACGTCATCAGCTTACTGTGCTCTGTTTACTCATTGATCGCGCGTGGTTCTACATACGTAAAACATACTATTATTTGCAAATATTATCAGACATCCTTTACAAAGTTCACATTGAATTGAACCTTAGTGCACGAATGCAACGGTTACTATTTCAAACCTAATTTTCATTTGTGTACCAAAAGAGAATCACAAATCACAAAAATGTAAAGGTATTTTACCAACATACTTTAAATACAATTCTATGTGGGTAGTAATCTACGCTTTGCTCTTGTTCAGTGTTATTGCCTATTATAAAAGTTTATTGCGTTAAAATTGGCTTATGTACCGCTCCAAGAATAATTCTGACTCACCAGGCCCTTTGTTAAGGTTTTGAAGAGTTGCCAAGGTTCCGGCTTTTATTGTACTCAACTTGACCTTTTAAAGCCAAATTGTTAAAGGTCACACTAAAGATTTATTGTATAGATACTCCGTTACATTATGTTTACAGAAGGACTCTGTTTTTAAAAAAAGTAGTTAGATAATAAATGTTCCACTTCACAAATGCTTCTATCGTTGAAATCAAGTCAAAAATACAATTGATGGGTATTGGCTTAATCATCACGCATGCCAAATGCAGGCTAATTTCGTAATCCTGGCTATGCTTCAAAAAATCCGAAACTCACTTCCCGACCAGGGAATTAAACCAGGTCGAGGTGTGAAGAAGCAACTTGCGGGTAGGCAAAGTGACGTCTAGAGAGGTGGTATCCTGCTCTACTAGCTATTGTCACATCTGGATTCTGCTGCTGCTTAACATCAGACAGAGCAGATTAAAATTTGCCTAACTTACCCAAAAAAAACCATGGTCTGATATCTGGATGAGTGTTTTGGCACTCGGCTATATAGGCGTCTACTCAGCAGGTATAAAAAACCTGCTCTAGTTTTTAATATTCCTCCTCGTCCCATGCTTTGAGAATTCTCCCGCACAAAAGCAATTTCCTTAATTTATTTTTTGCAGTGTAATTATTAGCCCGCTGTCGTGTTTCCGCCTCCTCTCGAGTTGTTCGCGACTCATTAATTCCATAAAGCTCCCATCGTCGGCTCAGGGCGGAGCGGTATCATTCAATTTTGTCGATAACACGATTCGATGTTGATGAGACTCTCGAAAATTATTGATGAAATCTTGAGAGAGTTTAAGTATTCAGTAGATTGAGGATTTGCTTAGTACTGTAGTGTTCCCACTACTTAGGGAATCCTACTAGGATATAGAATATGAACAACAGTTGCTCTTAACTTCTTGTTTTCTAAATAAAAATATTACATTAGATTAAACCGATCTTAGAGCATCTCGGCTCTTGAGCCGGGCTGTCTCGCTCCTGTCTATCGACTGTGTAAAACCGTTGCAAACCTTTTTAATTTTACATTTTCGATGATTCATACATTCATCCAGACTAAAGAGGCCTACATACAAATGCAATAAACTAACTTTTACTATGAGCTGCATAAAACCTCCTTACAGTACACACGCCTGCATATCAGACTATCACAAACTGTCAAATTACCTCGATAGACTTTGGACTTTATGTAGATGAAATATGGTAGATTATGTATTGAAGAAATTTGACAGTTTTGGATACGTTGTTGTGCAGGCGTCTGTACCTTCCAATGATGAGAATGCTAGGGCAGCAACTAATGATTATTAACTCAATGAAGGTTACTATGGTAAATTTAGACTGAAAACTGAACTTGTCTAAACTAAAATGATTAAGAAATGTTCAAATAAAATGTTCAAATAATTTTTAACGCAAATTTTGTTGCGAACAAATTACAAAAACACAAATGTTGAAAAAATTTCCATGAGCAGGATTTGAACCTGCACCCTTCTGACATACCGGGTCAGGTGCTCTTCCAATTGAGCTTTTGTAAAATGATTAAGGATAGAAAGGAAGACACGTTTATAAAAGATAATTGTGTCGATTGTTATGTACTTCAGTATTGAGCTTTGGTTGTAGCTTTGAATATATTAAGCCATACAGGCCAATGGCAATAATTTTATGGAAGCGAAAACCATGGAGCATTTAAAATTCCTGCAGGTTACAAAGATAAAGATTTAATTATTTTTAAATGGAAGATTATACAAGTGCGCTTAACATTGGTTATGTTAGGATGTCGAATGTACATTACAAGTCTTATCGAAGTTCATTCCGTTCAATTACTCGTGATTGCGCAAAAAATAATAACACTGCTAGGATTCAGTAACATAAGAACATATAGATTTTTAGCAATTCTCGTTGTTGAATGTTTCGCTGAGTATCGATACTCCATAGTAGGCTGGTGTTCGACGTTCGTCCTTAGCGAATCCGAAGCTTTGTTGTTAATATTCATGGCCGCGGTCGTTATCCATTCTGTAATTCGGCTCTCATTGTTTTATGAATGGAAACGTCGGCAAATTTCTCATTACCCTCATTTAAGATGCAAGACATTTCAGCCCTCCGCGGCTCTGTGTTGAAAGGTATTTTAATTTGTTTATCTATATTGATTTCTTTGTGGCTCATTTACAATAATACTGTAGAAAAGCACAATTTATTTATAAGTGATGGATAACCGGAAAGACTGATGATTTTTAGACAAAAATTACTAATAGAAAACTGTTTTTCAGTAATAGGAGATATGTTTTAATTTAAAAACGAATTTCGCTTGGGATCACTCAATAAGAGGTTTTACGCGGATCAAGACGCGATGCTTGTTAGTAGCCTAAAATCATAACAAATGCTATTTTTGGCACTGGATTTATGAATTTCTTTCGTTTAACATTGCTAGATTCTGTAAAATCTAAAGAGATTGTGATATACTGTACAATCATACGACACTGGCATCTAGTACCAATTTGCTTTGTTTTATGTTTACTCATGTTTTAGTCTTATCGTCAGACATATGCAAACCCCTCCCTACAATCTATTGTCACAAAATAAGGAGACCCACAGAAGGTTATCTTAGACATAGACAACCTCTCACGGATACAAAATCTCGTAACAGCTGCGATCGAACTGTTCCGAGCTTCGTGTCCGTGAGAGAGTCTCTCTGTTGTTGCGCGGTATGTATAAGAATAAGAATAAGTTTATTGAAAAAATGGTACAAAAATAAAATAAAATATATTAAAAACACAGATCAAAATTCTTATCACCTAGTTACCAGGGGTTCCCAAACTAGGCTAAGCATGACCCTTGAGAAACCGTAATTAGTAAAGTATTCGTTTTTGGCAATGAGTGTGAAAGTGTTATGTGTCAACACACTCAACAGTAATTGCTTGTGTAGTGTTAGTGTAAGTATACTGCGGTGTACGCAAGAAAGTGAGTTTTGTCATATCCTTGGCATTAGGGACTCAGTTGCGTCGTAGTCAAATGTGGATAACATTCTGACCACTTCAGCTTTGACCTCCCTCATTTAGCGGTTTAAAGCTTACCTTCTGTGGCTCTTCTTATTTTGTGTTATTGTCGTGTTAGCACGACAGCTTACCCCGATGCTGTCAAATTAATGCGACAACGCGCGCGTGTCATGCGAAAGGTAATGTTGTCAGTCGGGGTACGTGCTGGCAAATCGAGTCTCGTTGGGGTCGGGGGTGCTGGGCTGACGACGACGCTTTCAAATAATAAAGAGAATTCACTCGTTTGCATCTTTAATGCTTTAAAAGCTTGTAAAAATATGAACGTGGTACTGCGAGCTTTTTATTATCATTGTAACCTTTGTTCGTTCATATTTAGAGATTAAAGAACATATAAGAAACAAAATATATTTTAAGCTATTGTTTATATAATTTTCTGATGGTACTCGATGTAACTATTATTTATTTATCTAATCGTCTATTAAATCTCAGCCAAATTGCAATGGTATCCATAATCTTAATTTTGATACTATTACTTTAAAATCAATGATGTTAAACTAGATGGATTGTTTAGGGAGAGGAAGCCAGTTTTATAGTTACTTATAGTAAATATGACATGAGGAGAGTGTCAACGTCTCCTATATTATAAGAACAGCTTAATCTGCATTTGCCTGCCCAAGTGTAAAATTACTACTTTGGCACGACAAAATGGCCGATAAAGTTTCGACGTCATGTCGCGCCATCTTGGTTGCCATAATTCAAGTTACACAAATCTTGGCGCGCAGATGACTTTGCGGCTCTTTAATAATCACGGTGTCGCACAATTATGGAGATTATTAAATGTGACGCCATATTTTCGAGTTAAGTTAATTTACTTTCAAGAGTCTGTTTATTTTGGGTTGTAGTATCAACATAAATCCTCCCACGACGTATATGCATTTGTAGGTTATTTAGCTATAGTCGAAAAAAATAACATCTCAACAATAAAGGACCCTGTCGCTCTAATATGTCATCATCATCATCAGCTCATTTTATGTCCCCACTGCTGGGGCACGAGCCTTCCCTATGGATGGATAGGGAGAACGGGCCATAAACCACCACGCGGGCCCAGTGCGGATTGGTGGTTGTTAACGACCGCTAATGCAGCCGGGACCAACGGCTTTACGTGCCTTCCGAAACACGGAGGAGCTCGAGATGATACATTTTTGGTCACCCATCCGATGACTGGCCTTTGCGAAAGTTGCTTAACCTCAGCACTCGCAGACCGGGCGCGTTAACCACTGCGCCATCGAGCTCCTCCTCTAATATGTGAATGGTTGTAATTAAATATAAGTTGCCAGAAGTTACTTTGGCAAGGTACATAAGTGCTTAATGTTATAGTATAAGTAACACCCGTATTATTACAGCGCCACCTACCGGGTCTACACATTGTTTTTATCAAAGTCGGTCCAAAAAAAAAAAATACAAAAATACAAAATTTCTTTATTTTCTTAACGTTAGACATTACAAGGGTTGGGAATCTCCTGTTAAGTTAATAAAATCCTGTATTAGGAGAAGCCCGCTCTTTCGTTTCATAACAAACGAAAATAAAAAAAAAAAAAAACAGTGCCAAGTAGGTCCAGCCATTTAAGAGGAGTTCAGTGACATACACATACATACCTAGTTTTTTTTATAGTTTTACCAGCTCGAAAACATTATGAGTGAAAGTGGAAGAAAGTACCGGAGACTCATCTCTCACTTCTCAAGATCCAACTCTTTACTCAAGGCCGGCAACGCATCTGCGATTACTTTAGTTTTGCGGGTATCCCTGGGCGGCGGTGATTACTTTCCATCAGGAGACCCGCCTGCTCGTTTGCCTCCTTTTAACATAAAAAAAATATATATCACAAATCTTGCCCTGACAATTATGGTCACCACAAAAAATAAATCAGCTAAATAAGTAACAAACATACGTGACAATTACTTTTTATTAATATACTTGGATAAAGATATTCGACTTTACATTTTATTTGACAATTTATTTATTTATATATTATATAATACTTGCGCATGCACTTTTACAATTAAGAAAATAGAAGTTCTTTCACGTATTTCGAAATGTTGGCACACTGTTTTACGGTTCATTTTGTTAGAACACTAAAAATAGTTGGATTGCTACAACCACAGTATAGATAGACACAAATAAAAAGACCCCCGAGAATCCGGACTGGTTTGAGACGGACTGAAATTCCGTGTCTGTGAGTGGGTCTACGTGTGCTTTGCTCGAGCGTAGTATATATATAAATATATTATTGTGGTACAGTCACGAGCATTAACAAGTGTACACTTCTGACAATTAAAAAAAAATATTAAAGAAACCAACAGCGTTACAGAATAATCATTAATATAACTTCATACATGACGATAAGTAAAGATAATAACAGATTTCTCTTTAATTTCTAAACGTATTTTTAATGACGGCCAGTACAGAAGAAACAAAAACTATAATATTAAAACTAGGTAAATATTACATTTAAACAAATAGCAAACAAAAACTATCTAGTTAGGCCACTATAAAAACTAATTTTAAATAAATTTAAAACTAGTTAGAAAAACAAACAATAATAATAACATAATATAACAGAACAAATAAGACCAAATGCGTTGAACAGTTCAATGTACGTACAGTGTTTTTGACAACTTTATCCCAGACATAACTTTAGGAATGATCGATCTAAAATATGTAAAAATGTAAATACAAAAATATGTAAATATATAAATATGTAAATAATTAATTAAGAATGCAAAACTAGTTTCGACTCTTATTCCATTGTATGAAGGGTTACATTGTTTACATGTTAATGATCGTGACTGTACGTACAGACAAGGTCAATAGCGGCACCACACTAATTACACTTGTTGGAACTTTATCAAAAAACCTCAGAGTTTGTTGGTGCAATGCAAACGGCCTCCAGTCATCTTGGAAGCTATTCAGATTTATGAGCTGGTTCGGAGCTCGTTGCGACTGCAAATGCGCCGTAAAGTATTTCGTTTCGTTTCACGCTAATGGCGCATGGCGGCGGTTTTGATGGCATTTGGTTAAGTACTTTGGTTAGAGAATTGCAATGTTGGTGGTTCGTACAGATGGCTTAAAAGTTGCCATAATGATTAATATAAACAAGTAAGTCAATTGGTTCATGGTTCTGAATACAATAAATAAATTAGTGCCACGAAAACGCTGCCGACAAACTGTACTTACACAGTTTGGCAGAATGTTAGGTTAAACATGATTTTTTAAACTTCTAACTATTAAATAAAAATTAAAAAACTTGATGGTTTAAAGGTCTATATTGATGTCTCTAATAACTAGTTAGTTACAGGATATATGAAGGGAGTGTGATGCGTGTGTGTTAATACGGTGTACACACACTACATAATGCTTTTTGATGTTAATTCATAATTTTAGTTGGCATCACATATTAAATCTATAAATGTAGAAAGAGAAGTACTGATTGACTGAAGGACAATATATACATAATACAGCCTAACCGCTTGACCTAAAACTGAACTTTACAACGCATATAAAAAAAAATTTAAGCTGCTTTTGGGTCACCTTGAACGCGCCCAAGTATAAGCTTGACGTTTGCGATCGTTACACTAAGATATTTAGGCATGACTGCGCCACCGAGATTCTCGAGTCGGTGACTTTCTTTTGAGTGTAGGAAGTTTTATTTTTGGAAAATGTTCAGAAATAACCACGAGCGAGATTTGAACCAGCATCTTTTACATACCTATTTACCTATTAACTGATATGTGGTTAACACCCTGGCAACCCCAAAACCTAGTTGAGGATTCCGGCTGAAGTTCGCATCCATTTTCAGCTTTATTTTTCTCTTAGCATCGGGCGAGGCGCGCTACCCAGTTATGATAAAAAAAAGGAAAACATTTACCGGTTCCCACAAAAAGGGAAAGAAAGTTTATATTGTATCCGTTCAGAATACAATGAGAATATCACTAAAATCGAATAACACTGCGCACTGTTATCTGCTCTTGAATATTTCAGTCCGGTTCGTAACGAGCGCGCGAGGCTTTTGTTCCGAAATAAACTGACCCTTTCACCGATTCATGAGGTATGGAACCGTTTTGATTGATGAAGTGGTTCGGCCGCTATTCATATATTTTGATAACTTTCAGAATTGACCCACCTTTTGGGGCGGTTACACTAATTCATTTCCAACTCGGTGGACTGGTGATTTATGATTTTCTCATGGAGTCGTTTAGTGATTCTTCTTATTAATTTCTTTTTTTTCAAATTAAATTAAATTAGACTGTTTTTCCCATTGTAAACAGTTACCTAATAAATCGTATCATTTGTTAAACTACTTATTCTATGTAAACGCGGTGCGTAACAATCACCGGAATTCAATTTTAATCTTCCATGTACAACTTTCGACCTTCTTCAGCTTTATTATATAAATGTATAGATTTTCTTGATTGATATTGTATTATATGATTTATAATCATTCGTAAAATTGTATGTAACAAGCTCTTTTGCCATGTCCTTACAGGGCGTTACATGTTTACAGTTTTTTATAAGTTTATAAGTTAATTCAGTTTTGCTTTATTAAACACATTGGCGATGGCGCAGTGGTTAACGCGCCCGGTCTGCGAGTGCTGAGGTTAAGCAACTTTCGCAAAGGCCGGTCATCCGATGTGACCAAAAATGTATCATCTCGAGCTCCTCCGTGCTTCGAAAGGCACGTAAAGCCGTTGGTCCCGGCTGCATTAGCATGCAGTCGTTAACAACCACCAATCCGCACTGGGCCCGCGTGGTGGTTTATGGCCCGTTCTCCCTATCCATCCATAGGGAAGGCTCGTGCCCCAGCAGTGGGGACATAAAAATGAGCTGATGATGATGATGATGATGAAACACATTATTCTAGTAGGTTTATTTTAATAGTTTCACCTCAAATCTTACAGTTTATTATCTCTCTCCATCCGACTGGTTGTCTGGAAAAATCCCTTAAAAGCCCTTGATTAGACCGCCAAATTGTAACTTTGTAAATTATTTATTTTTTGTGTTATGTCTTATAGTGTTGCAATGAAAGTATTATCTATATATCTAAATAAGTAATGTACAACGTTCATCTGTGTTCTGAAATATATGACATGCAAATAAATATTGAATTTAACTTACCTATGCGAGAGAGAGAGAGAGAAAAGAAAATGTTAAAAATAATAAGAATATAATGTTACCTAGTATTTATTTATTTCTTTATTTATTCTTTATTGCACAATAAAATAAAATAAAGTACAAAAGGCGGATTTAATGCCAAATGGCATTCTCTACCAGTCGACCTAAGGGCTAGACAGAAAAATTGGTAAGCGGTGCGACAAAGAACGTAAATGAATAAATAGTATTTTGTCGAAATCCCTTTTCTTGAGGACGGAACTATTTACATATTATTAATATAGTTCGCGAGTCGTGCCGTCGTTGGTGGAACTTAGTCTGCTGCCTAGACTTCGACATTCAAAGTTCGAAGTTACCGTATTTTACCTCCTGTTTTGTTCGAAATGCAATTTCCTAAACAAAACTTTTGGTTTGCACAAACTCATTTTTAATATGAAAGAGATTTCGTTCAGGTTTCTAACATATTTATTTTTCTGTATAACCAACAATTAAAGAATTGTTATATTTTATACTTTTTTTACGCAAGTTTAGCTGCGCAAAATTGTAACCAACAAAATAAATAAAAAAATTGTTAGTTTTATTTCTTTAACTCTATAATGAAATATAATAATAACAATACCGTGCTACTTTAATCGTACAGCTATAATCTGTGTAAAACTATTTACGTATGCGTTTCACGTTCCATATTTCTCCAATTATCCCTTCGTGCCTTAACGAAGGTAACTAATCGTCCTAATTTCAGACCACGGCCCCAGACACAACATGTCTTAATTAGTCCTACCCAATAAAGTATTAGTTTCGAGACACCAATACTCTGGTGAGAATCGTGGGCGATTTACGGTCCAGCGCTAGAGGACCGACCGCCATTTTGTGTAACTCAACCTGTCTTACCCAAAATGGTGTCTTACTTTTTTCTTGCGTTTTATGTTTTTATAAAAAATAATAAACGTATTTGAGAAAAGTACATCATTACATGATACGAGTATTACAACAAAAAAGCTATTTAGTATAGTTGCGTAACCCCCCTTCTAATAATAAATAAAAATAAATTATAACTAATAAAAGCAGTAATCTGCTTACAAATCCTAAATAAAAATTTGCACACTCCTCCCTATAATTGCCACAATACACGTGCAAAGTCATAAATTTCAAAATCCTGTTTATTATAAGTAAAACAAGAGCGCGTTATAAAACGGTTTTCAGGTAATTGCATAATTGAGTTTGCAAAACAGAATAAGGCATATAACATTGCCAAGTTTTTGAGCCATTTCGAAAAGGTCAACCTTACTTTGTCAATACGAAACTGCCAACCTTTTTGGGATTGTGTTCTGTCAAATATTTGCGACTCTCTCTAAGAGACGAGGATAATGGAACCAATAAAAGTCTAGGCGGGATTGTCGCTTTCTCGCTGTGTACAATTCGCACCTCTTTTTGAGACCGATTTGGCTGTATATCGGCCATTAAAGTATAGTCAGCAGAAAATCGTAATATAAAAGAAACTAGACTTTTATACCTGTTTACCAGCGAATATTCACTTACTTTTGATAACATATATCACCTTTAATTTTTACAATCATAGCTAAATACACTTATCTGCCTATTAATCTTTGGTTTTATTAGTAAATAGCTGACCCGGCGGACTTGGTACCGCTTTGACAGTTTCCATCATTGAGTTAAATATATATCAATGGTTTCCATGACAACAAAACAAACAAATAATTTTGTGTTGGAAAATTAAATTGTCGTTTTTGGTATTTTATTTAATTTTTTTTTAAATAAAGCCTATGTTACTCAGCGCTAATGTAGCATTCTAATGGTGAAAGAATATTTAAATCGGTCCAGTAGTTTTTGAGTTTATTCGTTGCAAACATACATACAAAAATATAAAGGTTTCCTCTTTATAATATTAGTATAGATAGTATGGTGTGTTTCATTTGTTACTTATATATTTTTTCTTTCTTAAAAAGCTTTCTTTACTATCACAAGTGAATATATATTGCCCTTGACTGTATGCACAGGTCCAATTAAGTTAAGTACTGGTGTAGTGACGTCACAAAGGCACACCGCCGCCTGCGGGCCAACAATGGCGAATCAATGTTTGACTGCAGACAGATTAGAACCACAAAATAAGTAAAGCCCAGAAGTAAGCTTAATGCATACTACGCTCGAGCATCGCCCACATAGACCCTCTGACGGACACGGGATCTCGGACAACCTGAATCCAGTCCGAGCGTAGCTTTATTTTTTACTAGCGGCTGCCCGCAGTTTCACTCGCGTGGTTCCCGTTCCCGTGGGAATATCGGGATAAAAGTATCCTATGTGTTAATCCAGGATATAAACTATCTGTATGCCGAATTTCATCCAAATCCGTTGCAGCGTGAGAAAGCAACAAATATACACACATGCACACAAACTTTCACATTTATTAGTGTGATAGCTCTGCAAATGACTCCATTCCAGCTGATGTTAAGTGGAAATGGAGTCCAGACGCGAAGATAACTGGTGCAGCGTAAAACAACGTAGCATCAGTTAACCTCACTCTGCTGGCCTACAAGGTGATTCTTGACGCCTCTTTTGAAGGACCCTTTAAAAAAAATACTATCACAACATTTCCCAGTATTGGGCAGTTTTTGAGATATCGACTCTTGTTTGCTTTCGTAAACCTGTTTATGTGTAAATGTGGAATTGGAATTTCAGTATATTTTCATTTTTCAGTTTTTTAGGGAATCAAGATAGTTAGAAAAGAACAAAGGAGCAGATTATGTTACAAGAGCAACATACATACTGAATAATTTTTTTTAAAATAAGAAATAGCTCAAAATCTGCCCATGATAGACTAACTCTGTTTAATAATTTTTTGCTTATTGGGATAAGATCTTTAACATGAAATATTTGTTTTGAAGCGACATCGCTAAAAAAATACCCCCAATTTACTAATCCCCTTTCTTTGTACGCGATCGATGGAATATTTGAGACAGTGAAGCGGTGAAGCAGTGAAGCTGTTGCGAGATTCTGTGTCCGTGAGGGGTTGTCTGTGTGCGTTACTGAGCGGGTTTGATTGAAACTCACCTTCTGCAGTCTCCTTATTTTGTGTTAGAGCGATGGCCCGGGATCACGCGTGTGTTATTTATATATAACTTCGTCCGCATGAGTGAACTCCCGTATCCTATAGAACCCTATGGCAGCGCAGCACCACCTACCTGGTCCAATTATATGCATGTTTTATATATATAAACCTTCCTCTTGAATCACTCTATCTATTAAAAAAAAACCGCATCAAAATCCGTTGCGTAGTTTTAAAGATCTAACCATACATAAGGAAAGACAGACAGCGGGAAGCGACTTTGTTTTATACTATGTAGTGATTTATTACGTAAAATATAAAAGTAACATTGGTGCTAGCTAATCTGGAATGGAAAGAGGCCGTCTATGTAAGGATGGTCATCTAATAGGGACAGATTTTTAAATGTTTTGGGTGGTTTTTGAACACACCCAGAAAGACAAAGTGTTGTGAGACACTACATAGAAGTCGTCAAAAATGTTGATCAGCTCTCCGATGCTTAAACGCTTACTACGAAGAACTTGATCACCAGCATGTGACGAGAAAGATGATGTGGAGATAAGAAAACTAGAGAAAAGATGTCTGAAAAATGACATGGCAATGCAGGGAGTAAATATTGTGATGGAGATGATGATTGATGGAGGAGAATGGAAGACATACTAAAACCTTAAGTTCAACTACTTATATGGAATCTAAATAAAGTTGCTTACTAATTTAAAGCAGATTTTATCAAAGCCATCAAACGTATTTTTAACCGACTTCAAAAAAGGAGGGGGTTCTCAATTCGACTGAATGTTTTTTTTAATACAATACTTTGGGCTTCTTCGCTTCCGAATTTAAAAGACTTAAACTGTTAAAGACTGAATAGACATTTTATTCATAATATTGTAGTCCAGACAAATTTTACCAAGTTGCGTTCCGCTGAGCCCTATTAAAAGTATTCAACATAGCGTCGGAGCTAAGAGGTTCCAAGTTATTATTCAGTTAACGAGCGTGTAAGTGTTAAACAAAGACATACAACTACAACAAAAGCATGGTCGTGCCATAGATATACCCAAAGTTAGAACAGCTATGCGGTAAATCATATAATTCTATTTCTGTATTGAGCTTAGACTATTTTCATATCTAGTTATAGTTTCTGAATGATTATGTACATCAATTTTAGAATTATTTCGAAAAGGGTATTATAAAGGTAATTCTCTGGTTTTTATTACATCTTGGTTTAGTTCAGAGGTTCCCAACCTTATTTCGTCTAACGCCCACTTTAAAAATCAGTTATTTTGTAGCGCCCTCCATTTTTTTTCACCTTAAAAACCTCATTAACATATTAGTCTCGCCTGGAGTTTCATTAAACCTATATTCTAAACACGAATATTTCTCAGTGTTTGATACCTATTACATACCAAACATCTTAAAATATAAATAGCGTTGTGAACGTATTAAAAATAATAAATATTTAATATATTTTTAGTTTATATTTTTACAATAAAATAGGATATAAATATGAACTAATAAATGGATGTTGTGTAGTAGGAGAATTTTAATTTCAGTGAATTTTAAAATATGAAGTAGCTGAAGTTATAAATCACCCATCGCCCCCTTAAATCACATCAGCGCCCCCCAATTTTTTCCGGGCCCCTTACCGCCCCCCTCTAGGCCTCCAGCGCACACAAGGGGGCGTTATCGTCCACTTTGAGAAAGACTGGACTTTAGTTTATTATGAATTCGTAGCTTTTAGCTTTTGGAACTTCTGTTAGTTACATTTATAGATACAAATACATAAAACTCACGTTATTTCTGAAGATATCTAAATTGGTTTTCGTATCACTAACACCGGCGGCATCTTTCTAAAAAACTCATTGACTAAAATCGGCATAATGTGGCAATTGAAAAGGAAGCACTGAGTATTATTTAAGTATTTCTACAACTGAATTCATAATTGTTCGGTTGTCTGAACAATGTTGTTTTCGAAATGTATGCTCTATTATTTTTAAGTCTATGGGTTGCTCGTGGCTCGCGTGTTGCTGCACAAATTGCTTAACTAGGTCTAAAAAGGTATTATTTGGTAGTGGAACGCTTTTAGATGTGTGATTAAATGTGGCTAGTACGTTCGTTTCAAAGGAGTTTCGACCGAACGCGCTCGGAAATCCGAATGCGAAACAAATACCAGTTTCGTTTGAAATTCTGTCCGTCGAAATTCTAGTTAAGCCTCGCTAAGCTGAGTACTGAGCGCGTGTTTTAATCACCATTCGATAACCTCAATGAAAATGAGAACTGGTATGGCCAAATTTTAACCCTCCTCGTTTGTCACCGGTTGCTGCTTCATGGTGTTGATATTTTTTGTTATCGTTTGAATGATCTTATATTAAGCGTGTGTACCGCTTGCACATCAGACTATCACAAACTGTCAAATTTCCTCAATAGACTTTGAATCTTATGGTTAAGGCATATGGTTGAAAATGTATTGAAGAAATTTGACAGATTTGGATAATGTGCAGGCGTCTGTACATTAAATTCGCATTCAACACTCCATATGATTATCACTATCATCATCTATAATCATCATCTATATTATCATCTATGTCATCATCTAATAGTATATCATCAATACATTTTACCATAACATTAATTAGATCATTTGACGTTCATATGTGCAATTTATATGCCTAGATTTAATAAAAGATTTTTATTTTATTTTATTTTCATTTCATATACATTGTCTAAGTTACCAGTTTCGTGATGTTGGTAAAATAAATAGTTTGGACCACCCTGGTGGGTTATGGCGAGATCTTTCTACGTACTTCTGTGGTTGTGATGACTCTTGAGTCTAGCGATAGGATGTTTATAAGTTGATACTGATGATTTGAAATACAACTAGCACGATTCACATTCAACCCGAGCTTCTTCGAGATTCGCTTCTTTATTCCAGAGTGGACCTCACATTGATGGAGTTACGCAACTTTTAATATTTTACTTACTTACTAAGTTGGCTCAGCGACACAAAGTGAGTAATGGCCTCCAATAATAAGAGCCTCCATTTGGGTCTGTCCTGCGCCACCTCCACCAGTGGAGTGAGCCTGCGCAAGTCCTCGACCTCGTCCCCCCAGCGGTACCTGGGACGACTGACATTTTAATATTTTAGTATTCGTTTAATAATTAACTGGGTTAGGGATATTGACTTACGACGTTGTGAACCTGTGATCCCTCGGTGGGAGACCATGACGCAACGATATCTTATGAATTCAGGATTTGCTTAACTAAATTTTCCTTTGTTCATTATATTAATATTCATGAAATCCAGACCTCGTCTTGTATGATTTCCATAGAACTGACCTACAATTTGCGATGGTTCTAAATGAAAAAAGTTTTGACAGGTTTCCGTTAGGCAAAACGTTGAAATATTCTGCTCCCAGGATAATAAACATTTTTCACGAAAAATAATTGGACAAAACAACAAAATGTTTGCGAACAATGGAAACCTTTAAATAACCTAATTTTGTAAAGATACAAAAGCTAATTAACCGTTGTTATTTTTTCAGTATGTAAATTAGTATTTGTTATATTGAATGGTTCAAAAATCATCTACCCTCATTTACTATCAATAGTGTGAACGACGTGATTTACTGATTCTAGTATTCTCTTACTAGTCAATACAATAACACATACAAAAATAAAACATCAATGAACTTTGCCGTCACAAATGAATCAGCCTAATTGTCCGTTGCTGGACAACACCATAATACCCCGTCCATATTGAAGACTTGAGGCTCAAAACATTTTTATAGGGTCACTCATCGAAAGACCGGCTGTTACAAATGTTCCCTACCTTCCGTGATCGCTACCAGAAAGTGCTAGCAGTAACATCATTGGGTTTATAAGAACCACTTAAGGAAAATATATCTATAGTATTCGACGACCTCCTTGGTCGAGTGGCTTGCACACCGGTTTTCATGGTGTCGCCATCTCTGAGGTCCCGGGTTCGATCCCCGGTCGGATCAATTTAGAAATATCTGTTTTTCTAAATTGTTTCGGGTCTGGGTGTTTTCTATGTATAATTAGTATGTATTTATGTATATTATGTATGTTTATCCGTTGTCTAGTAAACCATATAACGAGTTTTTTAGGAAGCTTTTCTTGGGGCTAGATAATTGGTGTGAGTGTGGGAAACATTTATAGTATAGCTTCATCGTGAATCGTTCGTTGTGAGTTTCCCCCGTGCGTCCGTGACCTGAGCGATTTGCGGTATTGGTGTCAATGTCTTATTCACGGGCCGTGCCTTATTGATCCCTCGCCTGACAGCTTGCGTTAAGTTGTTAATCTTAATCTGAAGTGGATTTATGTATCCGACCGTACTTACAATGGCATTGGCATGTTGGAAACAATTGAAGAACTGAAAACCTCACACACAATTGAAGAACTGAAAATGTTATATCAGTCACATTATGAGTTGTGAAAACTCTAAGAAATGTATTGTCTATCTGTTATAAAACTGTAACGGGTTGGTTGAGCATTTATTAACTAAAGTACGATTCAATTCTAGTAAATTCTCATCAGGTGAGATGAAGGCGGTGAGAGGAAGGAGGAAGTGATAGAGGATGGATGATGAAGCAAAGTAGAAAAATAACATATTTAAAAAGAACATGAAATCAAAACCTATTTAAACCATTTAGAAAGAACTAGAAGTTTCCTCCTTTGGCCTTTGAAATTTAGTAGTTCCACGTAGTTCCACAATGTAAGTCTTAAGACGTATTCAAGTATCAGCAGTGGCCTTTGCCTTACTGATCCCTTCGACATTGTTAACAATCTGATATTTCAATACGACCCCAATCGTACTTAAGACGAGACCGTGATATTTGGAATCTATTAAAGATCCTGTGTCTTTAATAAAGATAAAGCTAGTAGCCCCCGTTTCGGTTTACGGTTTTCCTCATGTTCGCGACCCGAGCCCTCTGCTTTTATTGGTGTCGTTGCCTTATTCATGGCCTATGCCTTATTGATCCTCTGTCTTGCTACTACCTATATGTTATCAGAGAGTTATATTCTTAATTTTACATTAACATAAACCGACAATATTTAGTTCCTTTATTTATCATGATATCTATTAAATTAAATTTAGTCTACTGAACTTGTGTTCTCAAATAAATAAAATTAATATTTTTATAGTTTTCGACGCTTTGCTCCTTTGTGCAAGTTCTTGTTGTCTTTTGTGTCTCTTGAAAAGGTCTCTGCAGAAAAATCATTCCACTGCATAAGCGTTTGCGAGAGGAAATTTGCAAGTGCGACCATTTCAGTTCGATGGTATACTCCACCCAAATAATAATGTAAAAGTATGTACCCAAAAACCTATATAAATTCTAAATATAAGAATAACTTAAGCTTTCTGATTCATCAAAAATAAATACTTATCGAATTTTGTGCGCTAATAAAATGTTGTCGGAATGGAGCTCATCTAAAAAATGAGACGTAGACGGCGAGACTAAGTTGATACTTATGCAAGCATGGAACTGAGTCGCCCGATACAACGAATAAAAAAATATTTAAGTGTTAGAACTGGGCCCGCGTTGTAGCTTGTGGCTATGTGGTGATTCCAACCACAGGGAAGGCTCGTGCCTTAGCAGTGGGGATATAAAAATTTGCTGGCGGCGGATGAAATGTAAGGACAGAAGATAGGCACTTTTTTCTTCGGAGAGATCCTCTGATAAGTTCCCATATTTTTGTTGAAAAATATCTCTAGTTATATAAAAGAAATCATCATAGACATGTCAATCATTTTAATACACCTCTAAGCGAAGACATTGTATTTTCCCCTCACTATCTATAATAAGAAAGTTCCGATCTGACAAATTGATAGAGCAAAAAGGCTCACAATAGGCGACAGCGCGAAACCTTTGACGTATGTCGCGTAACGAGCCGACAAATCAGCGCGCAGAAATTGCGCGCCGCCATTGAATTAAAATTAAACCGAGCGTTGCCATTGGTCGGCTCGCAGGGTTTGGGGCGAGAGCGGCGCGCGGGGTGCGGGCGGTGGGGCGCGATCAATACGAGACGTTACGTAACGTAACTCAACGCCTTGGGGTCGGCGCGAAGCGGGACCTGCGCACTATATAACTCTACAAGCAATAATCAACCGTATTGTTATTTCAGTTACATCAAAAACGCATTAACGCAACGTTTTAACGCGTCCGATTGTGAACAATGCGTTTCCAATGTTATTTTCTTTGCTATAGAGTTTCTTATTGCTGTCAAAGACGATCCTTCTGCACGATTTGTAGTGTGTACACCACGCTTTAGATTACGTGTGAGATTTTCTGGAGGATTTCACTCTTGCGTTACATTTGAGATGTGACGTGACACGAGTTTTTATTACACGCGATGATATGAAATGAGCTGTGATGTCATGAATTCTGTCTTAGTTCTGGCATGAATTGAATTTATAAAAGGTGACATTGCTTGCCCTTTGATACCAGAGCTGATTTAGGTATCAAAGTTGCTATTTTTCATGACGCTGTCATATATTTATCAGCCTCTTGTTTACTTTTCAAAACAATAAATATTTAGCTAAATCCTTAGATATTGCCTCAGTACATTTCTTTTAAAAGCCTCTCATCTTTAAAATAGGCTATAAGGGTTGACAGTGCTAAGAGCCCTAAAAGCAATTTATGATTTTATTATGCGACACAAGATATCAGCAATAAACTCTCTGCTGACTTACAATTAACCTAGTTTACAGTGGTACAAGGTTGCTTATAGTTTGTGTTAAATGTTTAATTGTATCAAAGTAGGTTGTATAGTCAGCCATAAAAATTATGTATACCATCTGGCACGTTCCGTATCTCATCTTAATTAATGTTATGAACGTGAAGGTGTGCTTGTTAGTCTTTTGTTCACATTAATATGTAGCAACGGGTTGACGGTATTTTTACCATAGATATGGTTAAAAGTATAGATGCTCGTTTATTATTCGGTATTCGGCATATTCGGCAAGTTATAAGGTATTCGTATTCGGCCAGCTAATTTGGTTTATTTAACGCATTTAAAAATAATATAGATCTGGATGCGTCAAGCTGAGGACAGGGCGCTATGGCGCTCATTAGGGGAGGCCTATGTCCAGCAGTGGACTAAGATAGGCCGATGATGATGATGATGATGATGATAGATCAGATCGTGGAACCCGTTAGTTCGACCGAATATTTGGTTAATGAGATAGTATTCAGTATTCGTTATTTGGCGCATCTATTGTTAAAAGACACGAGATAACTGATGAGGTAAAAAAATATTTTGACTAAACGCATTGCTGCGGGGGCAATGTGATAAAGCTATGCGACCGATTAAATGACAGGCAAAGCCGCCAGCGATAGCTATAGTACTAATATCATTCTTTGTATTAGGTTTTATATATACATATATATATATATAAGGGTGGGGAGACCTTGTACTGAGAAGAACCGGTAAAAATTATATTTATTATTTTTGTCATTATTGTAATTTTATTTAAAATATTTTTATTATAAGAACTACTCGTTGTTATAATTAACTTTAATAGAATAAAATAGAATAGAATAAAATTTGCATTGACAATGTCAAATGTAGATATACTGCAAACAAAAACTTTAAAAAATTACTGCCTCACATAAGACCTAAACTTACTACGTTACCTGAACCTGAACTTACTAACTTACTACCTCCGTAGCTCAACTAGAATAAAGGACGTCTCGGTTAACAAAGGAGGTGGATTTCATTACCATCCGACGCAAGGCAGTAAATTTTATCAAATGCTTTTATTAAATTTACTTGGCTCCTCTTTTTAATGTTGACTGTACCAGGGGAGTGCGCGTATGAATAGAGTGTTATAAACGTCAGAGATTGTGGTTATATCGTTACACGCAAGCGTACATAAAACTAAATTTAAATGCACAGGCAGGTTTAAAAAGCGCTCTGCCCGATATTCGGGGTTCCATGGTATAATCTGGTGGCACAGCAGTGCCCCCGCCAATTCGAGCAAAAAAGCGGCACAGCCGTACCATCCTTTTCTCGAAACAGTTCAGGGGGCCGACCGCCTAACTCTCTCGCTTTCGATCGCTTTGAAGGCGAGGCGAGGAGGAGGCGTCATCTTGTCATTTCGAAAGGAATATGAAAGTAATATCGAAAGCTATAGGCTATAGCTTTCGATATTATTCGATATTATATTTCGATATTATATTAAAAGGCGAGGCAAGGGCCTCGCCTTCAAAGCGATCGAAAGCGAAAGAGTTAGGCGGTTGGGGGGCTGGCCATTTTTGACCCCCTATAACTTGGTTGTGGATAAAACTAGAAGCCTGAATTTTCAGTAAACAAGCAGATATTGGATAACCACTGTATATTTGAAATTTCATTCAATTTGAACCAGTAGTTTAAGAATTATAACTAGTCAAAGTTTCTTAATTTTGTCACTCACTCACTCACTGACTGACTGGCTGACTGACTGAACATCAAAGCTCTAAGGCACTTCTAGCAATGTTAGTGTATAAATCAAGCAAAAACTACTAACTAACACTAATATATGTATTACTTGTGAGATACATTGTGTTTTCAGGCGATGGCCAAGTCAATCTATTTATTTAAAACATAAAAGATTTTTAATATTGATATGGTCACTATAAGATGTTGTTAGGTTAGCTAATTACGTAATACCTTAAAACCCTTAAATAGGGAACGCATAAATTAACCGACTTGGTATTACATGGATCTCACAACTTTTTAAGGTAGAAGAACTGAGTTGCGAGACTTGGTTTTTTTACAGGATTGTTTTTGATGGCTAGTAATTTACAGATAGAATATTATTTTGATGGATAATATGATAAGTACTGATTTTATTGCAAGAAAACCGGCCAACTTTGTTACAATCGGTTCAAAATACTTAAACACCGATAGCAGGTTCAATACTTTGAGCAATATAATATTAATTCTAAAACTTTCACGGCAACACGTTACGTGGGCGACTGTACTGTCAGCAGCGAAAGTCTCGAAACACTTTAGTACCCGTCATAATCACATCATTACAGGCTTTCATCCGATTTCTTTTCCGTAATAACACGTGTTGTGATTGTGAGACACCATTTTTACTTAATCTACCGTACGATTATTAGCTTATCTATACTTACTATATATTAATATTATAAAGCTGAAGAGTTTGTTTGTTTGTTTGTTTGTTTGTTTGTTTGTTTGATCGCGCTAATCTCCGAAACTACTGGTTCGAATTGAATAATTCTTTTTGTGTTGGATAGTCCAGTTATCGAGGAAAGCTATGGGCTATATAACATCACGCTACGACCAATAGGAGCAAAGATATAGTGGTAAATGTGTAAAAAACGGGAGAAATTATTTCATCTTTGAAGCCTTCCGTTGCGTGCGCCGTGAAAACGGTTCAAGATACACAAAAAATATGTATTAAAGAATAATAGCTCTTTTAATGATCTAAAAAACAGATATAGTTTGGAACTCGAAAAAAAAAACCATAGGTTTTATCCTGAAAATTCTGCGGGAACTCGACCATTCCGAAAATCCCGCAAGAACGGGAACTATGTGGGAAGAACCAAAAATCTGCCGGAAGTCACTATTCCACGCGGACGAAGTCGCGGGCAAAAGCTAGTAATTATAATATTACTTGAAACTGGCTTAGTGCTAAACGCGATGCTATTATTAAAGACGTAATAATAATAATATTGACAGATCGATTGACGCGCTAGGGAATGCTCATCGATATCACCATTCCGCATGACGAGAACCTTGTGAAAGCCGAGAAGGGCAAGATTACTAAGTACCTTGACTTGGCTCACGAGGTGACTGCTATGTGGGATGTGGTTTCGACGATCGTTGTCCCCATAGTCGTGTCTGCAAACGGCCTTATAGCGAAGAGTCTCGGCCAACATCTCAAGAGGCTTTCGCTGGATGGCTGGATCAAGGGTCAAATTCAGAAAGCAGTACTCCTTGACACGGCACGTATTGTCAGGAGGAGTGAGGAATCACTCTGCAGCCCTGACCACCGATAGCTTGGGCCCTGCCCCGCTGCTGGCGGTACTCTAGAATTAGGTTTTTATAATGTTTTATTGTTTTTATATTAAAATATTGTAAAAATCTAGTTTTAAGAAAGAAAATAAATAAAGATAATAATAATAATAATGTTAATAAGCGCCCGTCAGTTCATAACTTGCTTTGACGAAGTACTAAAGTGTTCAGCAACTTTTGTTGCTGACTGTACAAGAAGTCATATTAGTCGCGGGAAAATCATATTAGTCGCTCGCACGGAAGCAACCTTGTCGTCCCGTCCGCCCGTCTCCTGTTGCGTTGGGAACGTCCTGTTGTGCTCCAGACGTGTGCCGACGAAAATAAACGTCCATTTAGGTTCTGCCAAATTTATTTCCCGGATCTCTCTAATAATGTTTTTAAAACAAATAATATTTGGTGTTGCTGATTCCGTAGTGCCGGCAACAGCATAGAACAATGGCTTAATTAAAATAACAATATTGTGAAAAGAACGAGACTTTTTTTTTTTTTTTTAATTTATTTTGGACCACAAACAGGTTTACAATGTTTGATTTGTAATGTGACTATACTTATAATAAATTATTTATTGTAAGCCCAACATCGCTGGTCACAATTTATGAATTAAGGAGCTTATTTAAGGGGGTACCGTGCGGAATTTCGAAAATTTACGTGTTTTTAAGTCACTAGTGCTAGGCGCTGAATAGGTCATATACATTAAAAGGACTAGTGTAGGTTAGCTTGATCCTTTCACAAGGGCATGGTTGTCTTGGAATTTGAAAAAAAATCTCAGAAACTGCATAAACAATACGTAAAGGTAATGATATCTGAAAACTTATTTCTTCAGAAACTTTGTAAATATAGCACAAATGAAACAATGATCCGACATCAAAATGTTCGTATTGATATTCCGCAGGTCACTGTTGTCTTACTTTTTAATTAAAAAATATGTATATGAAAATATTAAGACTTTTCTCATTTTTTACCCAAACGCCTATGATTTTACGAAAGTAAACATTGCTCTAATTAAATCACCAGCCTACTTTGTACAGATATTAGTGTTCGTGCGTATTCGTAGTCGTGCACCGTTGTCACACCACTGCCACGCGCAGCTCGCTCGCTATCATAAAGAAACTTGAAACTCGCAGTTTTGCGTCCGCACTGCACCCCCTTAAGTGGAGCTATACATGTACTTTTTATACTATTTAAAAAATATACTTATATAAAAAAAAAATAATGCATCCATAATGCTATGACAAATAATGGACATCTGTGTCCGTACTGCCAAGTGCATAAAACGCTACCACAGACCATCTCAACATCAGGTACAGTCAACCACATCAATATGCATGCACATTGTTGGGCCAGGTGGATTCAAATCCATAGCGACATCTTAGTAAAGGTATGAAGTAGAATAATAGTGAAATAATAATAATGAAACATAATTAATGCCGTTGACTGCATCCGTGAATATATAAGATTATTAATTACAAAAGTATATGACTTGATAAAATTAACCAATATATTAAATCATTTCATCATCATCGTCATCAGCTCATTTTAAGTCCTCACTGCTGTCGTGTCGCCTTCCCTATGTATGGGTAAGGAGAACGGGTCATAATCCACCACGCGGGCCCAGTGCGGTTTAATGGTTGTTAATGACTGCTGATGCAGCCGGGACCAACAGCTTTACGTGCCTTTCGAAACACGGAGGAGCTCAAGATAATAAATTTTTGGTCACCCATCCGATGACCGGCCTTTGTGAAAGTTGCTTAATATCAGCGATCGCAGACCGGGCGCGTTAACCACTGCGCCATCGAGCTCCTCATCTAATCCAAAGGTCCATCTAATATGCCCCTATTTCACCTTGTAAGTTACCGAGCAAAGGTATTTCATTCTATAAAATGCTCCTTTCCTTCATAATACAAGGCTTAAGTCCGGTGTTATTAATGATTTCCATAAAGCCTCACTGAGCGAGCTTTAAAAGATAAGGTGGGTTGTTGTACTCTGTGCGTTATGAGTTTCTTTCAGCTTTTCCTTTATTTTCAGTTCTTTAAAAATAGCTCTTTTCACGTTATTCCATACGGCTTTGAATCACTTTCAGTATTGTTCGTTGAGTGTTCAACGTTAATAAGAAACTTATGAAGCTAAGTGTATTGTATTATTTTATTAATGCGATAGTGTTTCTTTGTCCTTCTTTTAACACAAAAATGGTTAAAATATCCGAATATACCGACAGTTCTATTTATTATCTTCTTCAAGTGCAATGTTTTAAAATATTTTTTTGACATATTAGTTTATTTGCTACTAAAGGTTTTTTGTTTCACTCGTATAATATCATTAAGTAAAGCCTCAAGCAGAAGTTGTATTAAGCCCATACTAGTCCACTGCTGGGCATAGGCCTCTCCTTGTGCAAGTTGGAGCACGATCCGCGGCTACTCTCATCCAGCTCTTGCCAGCCACCTTGCGAAGATCGTCGCTCCACACTAGGTGGAGAGGCCTCAGTAGTCTGAGGGCGTCCTAAATTGCGTTTGCCGATACGCGGTCTCCACTCGAGAACTCGTATACCCCAACGGTTGTCGGTTCTGCGGCTAATATGACCGGCCCACTGCCACTTCAGCTTGCTGATTTGATGGGCTATGTCGATTACTTTCGTAGTAGCAATAACAGATCCAAAAAAAATTGGTATATACCTACTCTTTTATAATACAGCCCCAATCATTTCATTTTACTAACACTAGAATTTATGTAACTGTTTCACTAGTCGGTGATAATTATTATTAATATTGTCTTTATATTTATAATAAAACTGTTAAAAATCTTACTTACCTTTTAATTTATTATATACTAGTTCACCCGGCGGACTTCGTACCGCAATTTTTTTTAATATAGCCTATGATACTCAGCGCTAATGTAGCATTCTAATGTTAAAAGAATTTTTGAAATCGCTCCAGTAGTTTTTGAGTTTATTCGTTGCAAACTTACGTACCTACATACAAAAATACAAAGATTTCCTCTTTATAATATTAGTATAGATTAATTATTACTACATTCTCTTTGTTTTAGTTCACTTTGTTTAGTTCAACTTGTGTAGTGTTAATAATTGATCAAAAATGTTAAAAGTGTAAAATCACTATCACTACATAGTATAAAACAAAGTCGCTTTCTCTGTCCCTATGTCCCTTTGTGTGCTTAGATCTTTAAAACTACGCAACGGATTTTGATGCGGTTTTTTTTAATAGATAGAGTGATTCAAGAGGAAGGTTTATATGTATAATACATGCATATAGTAGAGCAACACTGATAATATCAGCATTGCAACCGTGCGAAGCCGGGGGCGGGTCGCTAGTAAATATATAAAACAATTGTTTTAATACACATCATTTAACGCCTGTCTGTTTTGTCTTGTTTCAGGTAAGTACATTTGTAGCTGAGTAAGAGTATGTCGGCGCACAGTAAGTAACTTAGATATCCGTTAATAAAAACACACAATTTACAATATAAAAAAACGAAGATTTATCAAGTTAATTTCTTATCTTATCTTATCTTATTTTATTGGGGCCTGCTGAGGTTTCCCTCTCGCAGTATCACTTCGACCCATCGGGATCTCTTGTGCAAATCAAGTTGGTTTAATTTTTAACAGTGCTACGCTACGTCTGCTACGATGTTGCTACGATCTACGCCTGTTGGACTTGTACTACTAAGTATTCTGTGCTGTTGGCTCTCGTAACGCGTAGCAATGTCGATGTCGTAGCTGCTATCTAGCTACGGAATACTCATATTCGTTTGTATTATGTATGGCCTACGTAACTATGTTTGCTTTACGTATTTTTTTACCAATTAAAATTAGAACATAAGAATCGCTTCCAAGTAAATAGACACCAATATAGTTTGATTATTATTAAATAAAAAGTTCGAGGAGCTCGATGGCGCAGTGGTTAACGCGCCTGGTCTGCGAGTGCTGAGGTTAAGCAACTTTCGCAAAGGCCGATCATCGGATGGGTGACCAAAAATTTATCATCTCGAGCTCCTCCGTGCTTCGGAAGGCACGTAAAGCCGTTGGTCCCGGCTGCATTAGCAGTCGTTAACAACCACCAATCCGCACTGGGCCCGCGTGGTGGTTTATGGCCCGTTCTCCCTATCCATCCATAGGGAAGGCTCGTGCCCCAGCAGTGAGGACATAAAATGAGCTGATGATGATGAAAAAAACCTTGACCTTGATTTAATTGATTATTATAAAATGAGAATATCGAGAGATTTGCTTCTTTCTAGTTTCATAATGCGAACGACGAAATAATTAAAGCTACGTTGGCTTTAGAACCTTAGGGTTGGTATAAGGCCATGAATAGGTATTAACTAGGTAAGCGTGGTCCATTTTCGGCTTTATCTTCACTTACCAATCAGGTGAAATTGAGATTTAACCGACTCTTAGACCACCGCCGCTTAGACTGCCGACCGGTCTCAGATCCAAAGTTCCTAAGTTCGATATCCAGCGGTAGGTACATGTTCATATACAAGGTTTGATTGGTGATAGCACCAACCGAACTAACATCAATGTAAGTTGCATTTTGTTTTCTAAAGTTTACGCGAACACTACACATTGAAATGAAACAACTTTTACGGATTTACTCGCGTTTATTTTACACATCACAGGGAGACCCCGGACCCTGCAAAGGGTTCAGAATGTCAGGATAAACATTAAAAGTAAAAGTTGCATTGTTGTGTTCCGGCAGTTAGAGATAGATAGCCAGTGCCTCAGTAGTTGAAGATTCCGGGTGAAGCGCGCTAACACCTTCGGCCTTATCATCACTTGTCATTAGGTGCAGGCTAAGTGATTACACGTCAGGAATAAAAAAAAGCCTTTCGCAAGCCACTTGTTAGTTCCTGGCGCGGCGTTCGTGCCGCTGGGCGCTGTATGCCAACCTTCTTTGGTATCGATCCCGCCTGCGTTGTCACATGCTCGTTGACTCAGCAGCTCTACAGTGTGTAACAAAAGCCCTGTCAGATCCGTAAAGGTTTTTGTAACGAAATTGCTCAAATTACCCCACAACTATGCTAATTTTATAAATGTGACCACACTTTCCAACAATAGCGGCAGCGCCAAAAGTCCTACCTACCTGTCGACAAAAGTATTGCTATGTAAGTTTTGTCATTTAAAAAAAAAATCACTTATTATTTTAAAATAAAAACGTAAATAGAACTGAATCTCGATACCTAATAACACCTTTACGGATCGGACAGGGGTTTTGTTATATATTGTATATGCTAGCTGCTAGCATGTTGAATTGATAATCAGCTAAACGCTACTAGTGTTACAGGAGATAATGTTTTATGTAGGACTTAAATCGAAATGAAATGAGACTACTTTTACGGATCTACTTGCATTTATTTCATACATTACTTTTATTTAATCTCATTATTAGTTGGTGGCTTGTAATTAAATAATATAATATAATTAATACTAAAAACGACAATAAAATTTTCCAATACAAAAAGATTTGTTTGTTTTGTTGTCATGGAAACCATTGATATATATTTAACTCAATGATGGAAACTGTCAAAGCGGTACGAAGTCCACCAGGTCAGCCAGTATAAAATAAAGCGAGTAGATCTGTTAAAGTTTCATTTCATTGTGTAGTGTTCGCGTAAACCTAAGAAAACAATATAAAAATGGAATGTTTGACGGGATTAAACGCAAACTGATTAGCATTTTTTTTCTGATAGAGTTAGCTCATTGCCTTGGCGTCATTTTCAGCGTTACCGGACTTTATTTCTGATTAGTATAAGTACCGTAGCCATACCATTTTAGGTATCCGACGTTTTAAGAGCTGTTTAACATAGATGTATAAAAACTAAAAAAAAAAATGCTGTCATATGCTATTTTAGTTGTTTGAAATTTAAAATAACATATAAAGTCTAGCAATTTTCTCATAAGCCAAGAAATCAGACTGCCAGAATCTGCTTTTACCCTATAATAACATAAGCACAGTTACAAAACCACCCTAAAAAGAACTGTCACGTAACTCACACGTTACTATGCCTTTTATTTTCCCATTGTGCCTTTTAAACAGGCTTTAAGTGGCTACTGTTTCTGACACATCCCCATTAGTAACCAGCCAGATACATTGAGTATTCACCGTGCACGCTCTGGCCTCGTCACAACTTACTTTCGTTTCGTATCGATCTGCATCATGCAACCTGCTTTTTGACAACCTTGTTGACTTTCGAGTAGAACGAGCATGAAACTGCATTTTTGCACAAACACTAGTTTTTAAGGAGGAGCCATGAGTTGCGGTGGTGCAAGTTAAGTAACTACCACCGCCTCTGACCACCGGTCACAGACCCAGTGGTCCCAGGTTCGTTTCCAATGGGAGTACATGTTTGTGTACTCGGCTTGGTTGATGGTAGCGCTTGTTTGTCCGCCTGGCTAGCTATAGCTACCACAATTTTATCTAAATATGACGCCATAACATAAATGTTTGTAGCATTGTTGTGTTCCGGTAGCTAGAGTTAAGATAGCCAGTGCCTCAGTAGTTGAGGATCCCGAGTGAACTGTGCGTCCACTATTTGCCTTCTCATCACTTATTATCAGATGACATGAAGGGCAAGTGCTTACTCATAAAATAAAAAAACAACTACCGCAGTGGCGGGTTACTGGATGGGTGAACAATGACCATATTACAATATCTCGAGCTTAGAGGACGACGACACGGTGAAAGCAGGTAGGTACGTTGTAAGGGTAGCCGCTAGATGCGTGCAGCACAGAACCGGGCGTTGTTGTGGAGATCCTTGGGGGTGGCCGAGATGATGATGATGATGATGATGACGACGAGCTTAAAAGAGTTTAGAAAAGCGTATATTTTGTACAGATGTACTTCTTGGATAAAAAGAAATAGGATCGTTACGGTTACTGTAAGGAACGATAAGTCAATTTCTTTTCTAGATCTGACGTCAGAACGGTACGACATTTTTAAAATTAGCAGATGTTTTAACTGTTTAAGCTTCCCTGACTAGTCAGTCCCGCAGAGCTGATAACAAATAATGTATGCGGTTGCGGTCCTGTAATAGGGGTCATCTATAAATCACGGCGGCTCCCTTTGTGCGCTTCCCCTATCACGTGTGCGTAGGTATTTTGTCTTTGGTATAAAGCTGTTGTTCCGCTGCGGCGCACGCTGTGCTAGGGTACGCGGCCATTTAAGGTGCGCTGGTCCGTTTGTTAGACAGCCTGGCAATGTTCCCGCTGCAGGTGCAGCACACACGACGACGACCTCCTCGACGACCTTGACGACCTCCTTGACGACCTCCTTGGTCGAGTGGCTTGCACACCGGTTTTCATGGTGTCGCCATCTCTGAGGTCCCGGGTTCGATCCCCGGTCGGATCAATTTAGAAATACCTGTTTTTCTAAATTGTTTCGGGTCTGGGTGTTTCCTATGTATAATAAGTATGTATTTAAGTATATTAAGTATGTTTATCCGTTGTCTAGTTAACCATATAACGAGTTTCTTAAGGAAGCTTTTCTTGGGGCTAGATAATTGGTGTGAGTGTGGGAAACATTTATATGTTTTTATATGTTTATATTTATACACTACCCGATTCGATCCGAACCCCACGGAGACTTTATTAGGAAACGGGGATACGCCCTAGTGGGTGATGCCGTTCCCTCTAAAAAACCTCTGACGGTGTTTCGTTTCACACGGCTTGAAGAACCCTTTAAGTTTCTCGCCGCCCCCAAAAAAGTTCGGTGACGCTGAAAATGCTGCATGAGGCAATAAGCAAATTCTGTTGCTAAAAATCACACTATATGAGTGCACGGATTTTACCCACGGCCAATGTACAGCTGTTGACGCAGCACGGTTCAAATTTATACGCTACGCACCACGGTCTTATGTGCCGCGTGCATATAGTGTACAGCGCCTGTAGTTATGACGTCACCAATCAAGTTTTTGTACGAGCGTGTTCGTGGGTTGCAGTGGACGTTATCACATACATTTTTATACTAAACGAAGCTAAGTCATGTTCACGTGCGCTGCAGTGGGAGAGCGCCTTAAGGGTTTTTCGCACGACACACGGGTAGCGGCAGCGGGCGCCATTGAAGCCCCCGTCCTATTCTCCTGCATAATTCTATGCCATCATTTATAGATGGTCCGCTGTGTGATTGCTTCGTATAACGAGGCTGGAATAGACTTTCGTTGTGAGCAAAAACCTTTTAAATAGGTCGAGTTATAATGTTAAATATTCAATATAGGTGTCATTAGAATATGTTCTTTGATTTACTTAATATTTTAACTAAATACTTAAATTTGTATTGCGAAACCGCAATGTACATAAAAGGTAGTATATAACATTTGAGATCATTATGGACCCTGTCGGGCACGTAATCAGTGTTAAAAGAGGGGACACGCTCTAAATTTTTTTTATATATATTTTAGTAGCCTATGTTGTGTCCCACTGCTGGGCAAATGCCTCCCTCCTTACTGCGGCTCCACTCTTCTTTACCATCGAACATCTCGTACCACTCCGGCAAAAAAGTGGTCAAGTCGTCCCACATCTCCGCTTTGGTCTGCCTCGTCTCCGGTGCCCATGGGATCCAGTCAGTGGCGATCTTCGACCACCTCTCGGGGCCCATGCGGCTGACGTGCCCAGCCCAGTTCCACTTAAGTCTAGCGCTCGCAACTCCAACAATTCTATGATTTTGGTTTTGGAGCGCAGTGTAGTGTTTCAAACTTTATCGGTCCTCTTTGTACACTTAATATGCTGCGCTATAAAATAACGAATATTAAATTAAATTAAATTAATTAAATTATAACAAAATAAATAATGAAATTATGCCAGTTTTGAACCTTCTGTCATTAAGTTAATCCAAAATGTATCATTGAAGTATTTGTCTGTATTATACTTAGTTGAACTATAATTAAATATCACTTAATTATAGTTTTTTCAATTGTTAATAAGTATATCAGGTAATTTATCATATTTATTCAGAGTCGCCAGCGTTTGTTACATTAAATCAACAGTATAACTTAAGACCATTTATTTTAATTTAATACTAAGCTTGGCTGATGCTTGTCTCGAGTTTGACGAATGAATCGCCTCGGATGTAATAGTCACCAAGTCACTAAATCTATTTAATTACACAGCACTGGAACAAGGGAATTCGCTCCTGAAACTGATTTGCACAATTGTCCTTTTGTAAGTATTGTTCTAGTTTAATTATTATAATTAGATCTAATATATTTAACCATCACAATTATTTACATATAAACCGTGTATTTGTTTAGATTGTACTGTTGAGTATATTAGAAAATAAAGTTATTTTTCTGTGTCACTAATTACATAGAAATATCTTTAAAACGCAGCAAGAGACGGTAAAAGGGGGTACTTCGTCGATTCACACCACGACTGGTTCGCACCACGGTGTGAATCGCAGAAGGACGCTTTTTGAATTGGCTGTTTCGAACCACGGCTCATACCATGGTATGAATCGGCGAATGTCTTTGTTGGATTTCTGTCTCTCTCTGAGGGCTCTTATTAGCTTCGTTGATTCGAACCACTACCAAAATAAATGTGATTTTTGTACTATCGGATGGAAAACGGTTATTGAAACAAACAGTTGGTAAAAGGCCTAGTGGCATTATTCAGGGCCCCCAAATGTACTGATATTTCGAGGACGCCTCAGGAAATCACCATGTGTGTAATGGCCAGAAATAATAATAATGTAACCACCAAAAAAATTTAATGTACATAAATAAGAATTTAAAAAACCAATAACGACAGAGCTTTTTTTTGTAAAAAATTGCCTATGTCTAATTTGGTCACTACATTATTTAGAGTAAAGAATATTTTTTACACACACATACAGCATTAATCCATTGATAGCTTTTTCGGACTACAGAAGATGTTATTGTTTTTGTTTTTGTAAATTTTATTATATTTTTAAGGCAACATTAATATCATCTGGTATCAATAATCAGCTTTCCATAAAACAATATGTACACAGAAAACGCTTCCTGGATTTATGGCGTTAATTATCACAAGAAAAATCGTGCAAGCACAGAAAGTAATTTTGTTCTGGAAATATTAATTGGACGGATATTTGCCGCCTTCCGCTGGCCGTCGCGCAAACAACTGTCTCATAAAAACGTGAGACGATACCAATTGTTGTCTCTGATAATAACTTGTATATTAGCTTTTCACTTCGAACAAACAACTTTTTTTTATCACACCTCTCCGCATTTTTATTGGCACGTATATATTCAAGGAGCTTGTTAGAGACACAGCTAGCATAAGCTGCTAAGTTAGATGTTAAAATAGTCGTCGGATTTGATTGTTGTTTACGTAAATATTGTGAATTTTAAACATGAAAATATTGTAAAGCTACCTTTTGAAATATAAAGTGAAGTAATATAGTAAAGAGCGTCTAATAAAACAAATACATCAATATGTTTTCATCTAAGAAATTTTAAACGTTCTGAATCTGAAAAATATAATCCATGCCGCTTCCGTCGGCGGCCATGTTAGATGTCACTGATTTTTTATCAAAGTAACACAAGAGAGCGTCGAAATCGCTCATCGTAATATGGGTTTTTTATTATAATGTTGAATATGTTTGTCTAGAACCTTATCATATTACCTACTAGTAGGCGTGCCTTCATCACCCGCTCATTTTATGTCCCCACTCTTGGGGCACGAGCTTTCCCTATGGATGGATAAACCACCATGCGAGCCCAGTGGGGATTGGTGGTTATTAACGACTGCTAATGCAGCCGAGGCTTTACGTGCCTTCCGTAGCACGGAGAAGTTCGAGATGATATATCTTTGGCCATCTATCCGTTGACCGGCCTTTGCGAAAGTTGCTTTACCTCTACAATCGCAGACCGGGCGCATTGGCTACAGCGCCATCGAGCTCCTCTAGGCGTAAGCGTGCCTGCTAGTAAGTAAAATGCTTGTAAAATGGCGACACGTGGTTACACGTGTAACTGATTCCGCTAAAGCTAGCCTCAAGAGATTGTCAGTCCATTACACAGACACGCGCAAATAGCTCGTTCGTGCAAGCAGCTTCCGAGCCGAGCTGCGCACATACTGGGAATATGCTAATTAATCAGTTTGCAACGCTCTCCTACGATACCTAATTACACTCGCGCTTGAGAGGCTCTCATTGGAATTTACTGTATTGTCCTTATTACGAGAAGTAGTCCGTACCTATTCAGGAAACTAAGCAACGAAAGTTCATATAAGTGTATATTCGTAATTTCGTTTCAATTTCTATTAGTGCAAAGTGGTCGACGATTTTTTGTTTAGAATTTTTTGAAGTGAAAACTTCTTTGGCGGCGTTGTGCACTTTTTGGAATGGGTAAAAAATGTTAAACTCGCGACACGTGACCTGATCGAAAATTCGTAAGACGGATGGAGAGTAGACATAGACTAAGAGATAAACTTTTTAATGTAATATAAATTGTCATGTTTGTGTACGATAGCCCAATAAATAAATATTGTATTCTACCACATAAATGAGAGTACTTTTATACTGATAATTAAAGCAATTCGTGCAAAATTATTCCCTAACCATTCCAAAATATCAAAAATACACAACGTTGATATTCAAGTTTTCACTTCTGCCGGCACTCCCAGAGTGCAACCCGTCGTTTTTTTTTTTCATACACTCTTGTAAGGAGTAAAGAGGTCAATTTTTGTTCGTCGATCGAAAATTAACATTTGTATCACTACATAGTATATAACAAAGTCGCTTCCCGCTTTCTGTCTGTCCCTATGTATGCCTAGATCTTTAAAACTACGCAACGCATTTTGATGCGGTTTTTTTAATAGATAGAGTGATTCAAGAGGAAGGTTTATATGTATAATACATGCATAGAATTGGACCCGGTACTCTAGCGTACGAAGTCGCGAGCGGGCCGCTAGTATTGTAATAAAGCTAAGATTATATATATATATATATGATCAATGAAAAATGTGGGATAATGAAAATCAGGGCTTTAGCGTAGCTAGTCTTATAAAATGTACATAAAATGTCTTTATAAAAATGTTCTGTCACACGCGTAGTTTTTCTTTTATTCCTCTGCTTGCACTCCATTTTTTATTCCTTTAAAAAAAACTTAAGAAATTCCCGCGTTCTATTCCACAATCCTACACAAAGAATAGATGACGAATAGTTATTATTATAAATTAAAACTGTACGTATCTTTAACTGCGATGGGGTATTGACGGACACGATCTTA
The DNA here is from genome assembly GCA_963082485.1 of Eudonia mercurella. NCBI lineage: Eukaryota > Metazoa > Arthropoda > Insecta > Lepidoptera > Crambidae > Eudonia > Eudonia mercurella. The sequence goes on from OY720042.1 coordinate 15,866,110, forward strand.
AACAATGGTTCTTCAACCGCAAAAAATACAATTCCTAGTGAATAATTTGCGTAGCCAGCCACCGTTCGAGTAACAGTATCTAGAACACATTTATCAAAGCGAGCCAGGAGTACGGTGCGACCATTAATCTTCACTACACGCCTGGGCCGGCCAGAGACGGCTGGATCCAGGTCTACAGCCCATTTCATTCATTACGAGTTACTGCGAGGGATATGTCAAGTCAAATTATTGTAGAACGTGCGTGGGCTGTTTAAATTTACATGTATTCTTCGCATCCTATAATCTTTCCTCCTACTCCTTTTTTTTTATTTTATTTTTATACCTAGCACGGCAAATGACTCCATTTCACCTGATGTTAAGTGAATATGGAATCTAGATGCGACGACAACTGGTGCAGCGTGAAAACAACGCAGCATCAGTTACCCTCACTCTGCCGGCCCACAAGGTGCCTCTTCACGCCTCGTTTGAAGGATCCCATATCATAGGAAAGAGGGAAAACGTGTGCTGGCAAACTATGCCATGTTTTGGAGGTGCGACAGAGAAACGAGTCACCAAATTTCTTAGTGCTTTAGTCTATTTTATTTGGGACGGTTGGGATGTTTAAGTAAAGCTCGATGGCGCAGTGGTTAACGCGCCCGGTCTGCGAGTGCTGAGGTTAAGCAACTTTCGCAAAGGCCGGTCATCGGATGGGAGACCAAAATTGTATCATCTCGAGCTTCTCCGTGTTTCGGAAAGCACGTAAAGCCGTTGGTCCTAGCTGCATTAGCAGTCGTTAACAACCACCGACCAACCAACAGCCCCCAACCGCCTAACTCTCTCGCTTTCGATCGCTTTGAAGGCGAGGCCCTCGCCTCGCCTTCTAATATAATATCGAAATATAATATCGAATAATATCGAAAGCTATAGCCTATAGCTTTCGATATTGCTTTCATATTGCTTTCGAAATGACAAAATGACGCCTCCTCCTCGCCTCGCTCGAAAATCGAATCGAATAGCATTGAAAGCTATAGCTTATAGCTTTCGATGTTATTCGATATTATATTATAAGGCGAGGGGAGGGCTACGCTTTCAAAGCGATTGAAAGCGAGAGAGTTAGGCGGTTAGGGTTGATCTTTAATATTTGTAAAAATATTATGATCGAATGTTAATGATGGTTAGGTGTTGACATTAGATGGGCGCCTTTGGCTTTCAAAGTAAAAGTAAATAGTGTTGAATAATTTCGGCGGGCTGGTTATTAGAACGATAGCTCAATTGGGAGAGCACCTGACCCGATATGTCAGAAGGGTGCAGGTTCAAATCCCGTTCGTGAAAATTTTTTCAACATTTGTGTTTTTGTAATTTGTTCGCAACAAAATTTGCGTTAAAAATTATATAAACAAAAACATTTTATTGTAATTTGTTCGCAACAAAATTTGCGTTAAAAATTATATATACAAAAACATTTTAGTAATTCTATTATTAACTAAGAATAGTCAAAGGTCACAGTATTAATAAAGTCTAGAAAAACTTGCTTCGATATTAGCTGTTCAAACAGTTTCCGAAGGAAAACTCGGAAGTTCTATTTTAGCCCTGCTGTATTTGTAACTCCCCACGCATGTGAATATGAGAATGATCCCTCCGGAGCTATAAACATTGTTTTTAATAATCTTTGTATCCTGTTGACTCCCCATAGGGCTTACGTACAAAAATATATTAGTTTTCTTGGAAATTTTCTTTGCCATTCTTCTTAAGCGCACTTAAGCCACGCCGAGATCTTAGAAATGTTTGAGGTTATAATGTATTTTACAATGTAGTATTTTCTGAAATACGTTGATCTTGATAAAGAATCTTTTATGTTAAAATAAAGATAATTTTGACTTTGACAAGATAAAGGCCATTCAATGGCAGAAGGTTTATTTCGATAACAAAGAAAACAACCACGTCTTATTATAATTTAAATTTCTCACTTTTCAGGGTAAATTTTCTTGATCCAGAAATGATTAACTGGCTTACATTTTCTGTACACATCAGAATATTTGTTTAAAGTGTGTAAACAAATTTCATTTTATGTTAATTTCTCGTATGACGAAACCTTTTGTCGACATGGGACGGTGGGCTCTTAATTACTTTTTGAGTGCACAAATCTCAAGTTTCAGTGTCACTACACTCGCCATCATGTAGGTCACCCCCGCACCGGTGTGGAGCGACCTTATAGATATAAATGGGGAAAGTTTCTACTTGCTAAATGCTCCACACTTGCGTAACAGCTCGGTTTCTAACTTGGCCGCCGGCCAATCGCCTTGGCCAACCGTTGGATTATTGTAGCATCTCATGTTTTGAGTTTTTGATATTTAAATGTGTAGTGTTCGCGTAAACTTTAGAAAACAATATTTTTGATAGGATTTGCAGGTTTTGTAGTTGATGTTGAGAAGTGAGTTTACTTATATAGTGTAACAGCTGTATTTAGCACAAAGTTGTATTGAAATTACGATATCAAGTTTTGATATCATCACAAACTCTAAACGTAGATAAATATAAGCAGTTTTATTCCTACGAGTATATAATTATGTGTGAAAAATTGTACTCTGTTGATACTAAACCGAAGCACAAATAAGCTTTTGCAATTAAAACTGTACCTCCAACTAAGCTTCAGAGACACAAGAACTATCTGTACCGAACTTCCGACGCCGCTGGCCATGCTGTCGACTAGTAACGGTGGCAAGATGCCAATCACAAATAATGTAATGCAGTTTTTCCTGTAAAAATCAGCTCTCGTTTTTCTTGCCAATCGTTACTAATTCCTTCGTAGCGGCCAGCAGCTATTTGTCTCGATCCTATATGTAAACCTATCAAAAGTTTGTCTCCCCCGACCTTTAGGCGAAACGTCCGCGCGTCTGATTGCCCCCCTTCTTCTTTCCGGAGATTCCGTCTCATCTCGATCGATAAGCTACTCGTCTGCCAGTGGGTAGGTGGTTGGAAGCAGATCCGTGACTTGTGTCTCCAATTAGTCATTATTGTTCCTTTTATATGCGTCGAGTGTTCAGCAATGGTTCCGTTATGTCCAATGTTTCAATATCCATTGTTTTCTTAATTATATCCTTGTACGTGACATATTGAAATTTCAATTTGTATGCAATAACAGGGCTCAAAATAGTATTTACTACTTTACTACTAAAGCCTAAAACTTGGTGTTATTTGTTTGTAATATTCGTCGAGGAATGTGGAGTGGTTTGGGGAAGGACTTCACTCAGCAGTGCACTGCTGCAGCGGGATGAACAGTCTAAACAAAAACTATTTGTTATATCTTATCTAACAATTACGAATCTTATTATGTTCCAAACTATTAGAGATTGTATGTAGGTGTACAATTTCCAATTAAATTACAACTGCACAAAGGAGCTACTACTTATTTATAGAATACGTTTTCAATACGACATGAGCGAACTAAGGTTTGAATTATAGCTGCCTACCCTCATTTACCTGTAATATGAGATTAGCGCGCCGGTGCGCCCGTAAAAGGATTAGTCCGTATAAACTTGGTAGCGAGCGCCCTTCAGCCGCTCTTCGTCTTCCATCTTAAACGTATCACTCAAAGGCCAACGCAATTTGAAGACTTATAAAGTAAATGTTGTGTACCTAAGAAATATAGAGTCGGTGAATATGCGACTGCTTCAGTTTATAAAAATCGCGATTTATACAATTTTACAGACAGACGAAAGAAGTGCATATCTTGGCCATTGCAATATATTTTTCCGACTAAACTTGTTTGCTACTTTGGGGCGTCTCGAACGCTTACTGATGATAGGTTATACAAATCAAACGGAAAATAACGAATTCTAAAAATAGCTCAACCTTACCAAGCGTTTACCTACTACGCCAGCGACCTCCTAAGAGATGATACATTTTTGGAAGAATGACTAATTTTTGCCTATGGTACTTATGTCAAAATCACATTGAACTAGTGCGCCGTTAAGAAAGGACAACGAAACTTACTTTCGCATTAACGTTCGGATTACGTAGACGACGGGGTTTCCCGCGGGGCGGTTGGCTTAGCTGCTTTGTTTGTTAAATTGGTAATCAGCGTTAATTGATTGCGGGGTTGGTGGTCTTCCGAAGTTGTTGTCGCTCCCAACTCGGGAGAGGTAAGCGACGCGCGACGGTTGGTTCGAGGTAACTGAATGGTGTTAGCTGATTTTGCTGTTGGCGTTACAATAATTCTCAATTCTCAATGTATTTTTCTATTAGGCAAAATAAAATAAAATTAAAACGTTTGTATGAAAATGCCACTTTGTCCGTCCGTCTTCAGGACCAGTGCTCGAAACCTATCTAGTTTCAGTGAGGAGTGAGACAGGGAGATATGATATCTCCGAAACTGTTCACTGCTGCGGCAGATGTTTTCAAGCTTCTGGACTGGAAAGGATTCGGCATCAACTTCAACGCGTATTTATCACTCACCTTCGATTTGCTGACGATAAAGTGGTCATGGCTGAGACCCTGGAAGACCTCGGCACAATGCTCGGTGACCTCGACAGTGTCTCCCAACAAAAGGGTTTTAAAATGAACATGGAGAAGATAAAAGTTATGTCGAATTCGCGTGTCGCATCTACTCCTTTGAAGGTTGAGGACTCTGCCCTTGATGTTGTGGACGATTATGTTTACCTGGGACAAACGGTCCAGCAGGTGCAACTTCAACAAAGAAGTCATTCGTCGAATCTAATCAGGCTGGGCAGCTACGAAATATCTTCTTATTGCATTGCCCCTTTAGATGGCCACGCTGATGCGCTGTGCGAAAAGATGACCTGATATCCGGTCACTCGTTGCTTCAAACAGGCGAGCAGTTAAATCTTTTGATTCTGATTCGTATTTAGGTAGGTATATAAAACAATTCAAGCTATTTTAAAACTGATACGTTAATAACTGCAGATGGTCTTTGCACGTCGTTGAGATTCCAACTATCCGCACAAAGAGCTAAGGAGTGGAAGGAGCTCGATGGCGCAGAGCAACTTTTCCAAAGACCGGTCATTGGATGGGTAACCAAAAATGTCGATGATTCGATTCCCGTCAGATGTCTAGTAGATCTCTGTCAGAGTTTCGTGTCTTCAGCAGTTTTACATTATTCAATGTTTTATATGGATACCATACTTTCCATAGATTCCATACTTCCATACTTAAAAGTGGTTTTTCTTAGGCTGAGCATCATATTGCCATATTGCTAAATATAATAATATCATGATAAAATAGCTTAGATTACCTCTAGTTTATGGAAACATTGTCTCTGCGAACTTTGTAAACGGCTTTTAAGACCGACCGATAAGACCTTTATGCACCACTTTAACGTTCGAAGCGACGATCAAACTTTAACAGCTTTCGCATTAAAATTTATCTCGACAGTTTTGATCTTTATATACATTGTGTTCAGTATCATTCAGCGAATTCTAACATACGAATAAACTGAAAGAGCGATACTTTAAAAAAAAATATATAAAAAATAAGTGATACTCATCATTAAGTTTATATAGGTATAATTTTACGCAAATTTGGTTGCAAACAAATTACAATATGAAAAAAAAAAGTTGGAAAAATTTCCACGAGCGAGATTTGAACCCGTACCCCATGACATACCGAATCAGGTACACTACCTTTATTCTATGATGGCGATACATTTTATTAGCATGCCATCGAAAGCGGACGATCAAATATACAGGGCGTCGATTCTGCTGTTTTATAATTACTAGTGGTCGCCCAGTGGTCGAAATTCGACCGTAATTTTATTAAGGCTGCACGGATTGTATCCTAAGCAATGAAAAACAAAATAGAATGTGAGTTTGGATTGGCATTGACAGATGTTGGCCGCATTAACGACAAACAATACGTGTGTGTCAAATACATGGTAGTGTGTGTAATGTTGTTTTTGTTGATTTAATGTATTTTTTATGCATAATTAAAAAAAAATATTAACATTCGGATAACCTTCTCTATACATACTATAAGTGTGCGAAATTTCATACTCCTCAGTCCGCGCAATTTTCGTAAAAACGGGTACAAAGTTTTTACTTCACGTATTAATATATAACGTCCTCAATAAAAATGACTACGAATGGACGTTGCTAGTTTATTCGGTTCGTAAATACCCGCAGCGACTTCTGTACATGCGGGATCATAGCGCATGCCACCTTGCCGAAATATCGGATACTCACAAGCAATAATAAACATGATAATAATACTTACAAGATTAAAAAAAAAATACTAAAAAAAATCAAACAGCTTCAGGAAGCTCGAGTATCCAAAGGTCGTGAGTTCGATTCCCACTCGAGCTTATAATATATATTAATAACCTTAATAATGACTCAAATCAATTGTCCATAATACGAGTATATTAAAATTTATACAACGCGTAACAGAAAGGTGTGGTCAATATGAAAAGTGGATCTTTTGTATCCGATATAGATCTTGTATGCAGGGGCGCTGAGACATAATAAATATTAACTTTAGTTGGCTATTCCCAGTCCGTATTGGATCACATATTGTTTTCTAAAGTTTACGCGAACACTACACATTTAAGGGGGTGCAGCGTGGACGCAAAACTGCGAGTTTCAAGTTTCTTTATGATAGCGAGCGAGCGGCGCGTGGCAGTGGTGTGACAACGGCGCACGACCACGAATACTTACGCACACTAATATCTGTACAGAGTAGGCTGGTGATTTAATTAGACCAATGTTTACTTTCGTAAAATCATAGGCGTTTGGGTAAAAAATAATAAAAGTCTTAATATTTTCATATTCATCTTTTTTAATTAAAAATAAGACAACAGTGCCCTGCGGAATATCAATACAAACATTTTGATGTCGGATCATTGTTTCATTTGTGCTATATTTACAAAGTTTCTGAAGAAATAAGTTTTTAGATATAATTATTTTACGTATTGTTTATGCAGTTTCTGGGTATTTGTTTCAAATTCCAAGTCAACCATGACCTTGTGAAAGGATCAAGCTAACCTACACTAGTCCTTTTAATGTATAAGACCTATTCAGCGCCTAGCACCAGTGACTTAAAAACACGTAAATTTTCAAATTCCGCGCTGCACCCCCTTAAATGAAACAACTTTTACGGATCTACTCGCGTGTATTTTACTTTAAAATAAAAATAAAAATAAAATAAAATAAAATAATTTTATTTCAGACTGTGTCCATATAAGTAGGTAGTTGATTGACAAAATTCATAACCAAAAAATAATTAATAATAAAAATCGTATACCAATTACACATTATTTAATGTTTATCCTGACGTTTCGAATCCTTTGCAGGTCCATTGTCAAGTCAATCTATTTATTTCAAACATATAAGATTTTTAATATTGAGAACTCGTTATAACATGGTTGTCACAACTTTTTACGGTTGAAGAACTGAATTACGAGACTTGATTTTTTTACAAGTTTGTTTTTGATGGTATCTCATTTCTTTTTGTAAATAGTCCAACTTTTTTATCTTTCCGGTACCATCTAGGTACCTATTATCCCATTATATTATACATACAGGTACACTGTTCATTAACTGCAAATGTAACTTTGTAATCCAGTAAATTTATAGAGGATTACAAAGTTATTAATGCAGTTTGTGTATCTAGAAAACTGAACCGAAATTGCAAAATATTTTAGTTTTTCCTAGATTAATACACTAAACACTCATTGTATTCAAAATTTGAAGCTTCTATGTCTGCTAGAAGTGCCTTAGAGTTTTGATGATCGGTCAGTCAGTCAGTGAGTGACAAAATTAAGAAACTTTGACTAGTTATAATTTTTAAACTACCGGTTCAAATTGAATGAAATTTGAAATGTACCGTGTTTATACAATGCCTGCATGGTTACTGAAATTCAGGCTTCTAGTTTTATCCACAACGAAGTTATAGGGGGTCGAAAATGACCTGAACTGTTTCGAGAAAAAGATGGTACCGCCGTGCCGCTTTTTTGCTCGACTTGGCGTGCCGCATTTTTGCTCGACTTGACTTATATCTGGCTTGTTAACGAACTATTTACTCCAAAACTTTTCAACCAAAGTGGATACCTACCAAAAATTTTATTTAAATTACGTGAACTGATTTGCAAATATAAATAAGTGTGCCATACTCTGGGTAAATACTGATGAGTTTCAATGACAGTGCCTACTTACTCACTAAGCTACACTATCATTTCTTTGATTTAATTTAATTGGTGATGTAATTCCGCGCTTCAGGGGGCATGTAAAGCCGTTGGTCCTGGCTGCATCAGCAGTCGTTAACAACCACCAACAATCCGCACTGGGTCCGCGTGGTGGTTTGTGGCTCGTTCTTCCTGTGGGGCTCAGTGGCGTGCACGCGGAGAGACATATTACGGGAGTAAACGCGAGCAAAAACAAAGAAAATACAAATTAAAAAAAGTAGTATTAAATTTATTTATTTATTTGTTATTATGTCTTTTAGTTTTTATATCCTCGTTGGTGAACCCGATATTTGTTATTATTTAAATTATCCTATTTGTCATTGAACCTGGTCGTTTAACAGCTGTCGTATTAATTTATTGTAGACGGACTTAAATACATTATAATCATTGCATTTAAAATAGTAATCAGGTAATTCAATATGAATTTTAAAAAAATAATCAAGAATTAATAATGTGAGAAAGCTTTTTTAACAGATTCAACTTTCAATAATAATCTGGAGAGAAGAAGAAAAGGAAAAAAAACTCAGTTATTTTAATTTGTGTAATAAAGAAACAAACACTTTACTAAGTTTACATAAACGTTTTCGAAACGAAATTCCTGGTTTTCTTGGATTCCTTCTTTATAGTCCCGTACAAGTAGCCCTTAACCATCGTGTGGTTCTTGGATATCGAAATCGACACCTCAACCTTGAACTTTTCGAAAGGTACGGAATAGCGGAAGTTCGTCATCGGCAACGTCATGTTGTAAAGCGTGTAGTGACCCTACGAGAAAAATTATTTTTAGATTTTCTTTTCAAATATTTTTTTATAAACCAATACTCATCAGTTTTAGCGATGACTTCATTTCAATAATGGAGACCTTTGCCCAGCAGTGGTACAGTTACTGGCTATTTACTTTACTTTACTTTACCTGATGATAAGCAGAAGCGGAGTTCAAATGTGAAGACAGCTAGTGGTGCAGGATCGTACCTCACTAGCCGTCCTCACCGCACCGATTCGCAAGTTGCTTCATCATACCTCGTTTAGTAGACTGCGTTTAGTAGACTGTAGGAAGGAGGGAACACTGGTTTTTGGCCTTAACAGCTTCACCGGATTGTAGGGGCGGGCGGCGTTAACTTAGGGTTCCTCAAGCCGTATTGCTCGAATATGCTCATATGGTTTCTAAAAGTAATGGGTCCCCGTCACCTACAAGATTCACCGAGTCGTTCGGATCAGAATTGAGGATCACGTGTGCTGGGAGATCATTCTACTTTATGTAGTGCGACAGATTAGACCAAGGTCCCTTATGCTTACCGCCGGAGCAGGGCAGACGACGCCCCGTTCTGCCAACATTGCACCGAAACCAATGGGGTAGTTCCCGAGTAGTTCACAGAACGACGAGTGTATCTCCACGAATGTACGTCGGTACTCGTTGTTTAAGAACTCGTAAAACACAAAGTTGATCTAAAAAAATAATCAAGATACACTGGTTCTCGTGACACCATTGTCACGAGAACCAGTGACGTAAAGAGCTTCTGGTACATGGGTACCAGAAGCTCTTTTCGTCATTGTTCAAATAAGTATTTTTAGGTTTTTTAATTTGATTCAAATCGATGCGATATGGAACAAATATGGAAAATAAAAGAACAAAAATCGTTGCTCAGAAAAAATGTGTAATTAATAAGTACTTTTTAGTACAGTCAGCATCAAATTATTGACATGGTACTAAAGTAGGCAATGGTCAGCTAATTCTGTTGCAGACTGTCACTTCTACCTACCACGGAGATACGGGAATGGCATGATGGAAAGGCAATATCAGATAAACGCCCGCCAAATAATAAAACTTACGTAAGGTGAAAACGCCACCGAGGCGTCAAGTCATTTCAAGCCCTCATTGCTGGGGCACGAGCCTTCCTTGTGCATGGAAAGAATTTTTGGCTAATGCTAGGTTAACGTTACCGTGACATTGTTGCCCCACATATGCTTGACACGACCCTCCATGTTGATGAAGTAGGGACTCTTCCTGCTCAGTCTGGAGATCCAAATTTTTGGATAGAGCACATACTTCTCGTCAAATTCTGTCACGTTTGCTCGCTCCGGTATCATCACTAAACACTGCCACCAATTTATGATATTAAAATCATCATCAGCCAATGAATTTACCGCTTATGGCCAATGGTCTTTCTGCATGCACATCAGCACTGAGGGAAGTCGGGCCATAACATGACCCTTCACGGTGACTCAATTCGGGTTGGTGAATGTTAACGACTGCTTAAAAATTATTGTTGTTGTCAAATCCCCTGTACCTACTTTTTAAATTTGGTAGCCGTAACGCAAAGTTTGTTGAGTTTTCAAGATCGACACCTGAACGCATCACCTCTGAATCAACGAACTTTTAGACAAGATTGTTCATTGCTAATACAAATAATATTTTTTATCAAAGTTAAGAGCTTATAATGTTTTTTAAAGTTTACGCGAAAACATTGCAATGAAACGTCTCTCTGTGACCACGATTCTAATAAAAATAATTTGTATAAAGCGTAGCATTATAATTTTTTAAAAACTTTTCCCCTTTTATTGTAAGGTGGAAGCGTGTCGCTAGTCTATGAACTATGCAGGAAACTTACCAGAACTGTAGCGAAGGTTACCGTTGCAATTATTGTATATTTTGTGAGCATATCTATTATTTCTTGCCTAACAAAATATAGTTCTTTAATTTAAATAAAATACTAAAAATATAACAAACAACATTCGCCAGTTTGCATGCAAATTGTGGAATGCGGTATTTTGGTCACAATTTCTCGAAAATACTGTTGCAGCGGATCTTATCATTATGCTACAATTACTTTGTGCATTAACGGAAAAATGGTTCCGGCACTGATAAATAATTGTCACTAAATGTCGGTAGTTAGACACAATAATTATATTCTCTGATTAGTAATTTTTATAGAAAGTGTTTTTTTTTACTGGGACAGTATGGAAAAATCTAAAGTTATAGGGAATCTGTCTTAGGAACCATTGGGTCTTTTTTGTGAAAACAATTTTGGGTCAGCACATTTTTTTGTATAGTGCGAGTTGCACATAAAAATGACTCAAATAGATTAAAAACTTTTTTTTAAGGATCAACTGTGTTTTATGTAAGGATCATTGCACGGTATCAGAAGAAAACATCCGACATTCATGACTTTCATGGGGGGTACATTTGCCGTAATCGCCACGCTTGGCAGGCGGGTTGGCGATCGCAGTAGGTTGAGGGTAACCTCAAAGAGATGCTGCTGCCCATCCTCTGGAATGGTCCCTTAGTCGGCTTTTACGACACCCACGGGAAAAGATGGGGTGGTGCTATTCTTTATCCCCGGCACCTCACAGGGAATAAAAATAAAATAAATAATTAAATTAAACAAAATTAATATTTAAGGGGGGCTCCCAAACAACAAACGTTATTATTTTTAATTTATTTTCTCGGTCTTAATAACGATAACAGGTAGAAACTAGAAATATTTTTATAGATAATGGTACGGAACCCTTCGTGGGCGATTCCGACTCGCACTTGGCCGGGTTTTTTTTCTAAATAAAGAATACGAGTATAAAGAAAAGGCCTGAGCCACTGACTGACTCACTGACTTATCAACGCCCAGCCCAAAATCAGGACCTAGAAAGGTATAATTTTGCTGAGGTTCCTCGTACTTATTTATACAATTCACTATGCATATATTTTATTTCATTATTATTTCTTTGATTTAATTTAATTGGTGCTGTAATTTCGCGCTTCACGGGGCATGTAAAGCCGTAGGTCCTGGCTGCATCAGCAGTCGTTAACAACCACCAACAATCCGCACTGGGTCCGCGTGGTGGTTTGTGACTCGTTCTTCCTGTGGGGCTCAGTGGCGTGCACGCTGAGAGACCTATGCCCAACAGTGGACTAGTATTGGCTGATGATAAACCAATATTGAATTTGAATTTGAATGATGTGGAAAATAAAAAAGACGAAATATTTTTAAATATGTACGTACCTACAGAATACGGGAGTAAACGCGAGCAAAAACAAGAAAATACAAATTAAAAAAAAGTAGTATTACATTTATTTACTTATTTGTTATATATCTTTTAGTTTTTATATCCTCGTTGGTAAACCCGATATTTGTTATTATTTTAATTATCCTATTTGTCATTGAACAGATCGTGTAACAGCTGTCGTATTCATTTATTGTAGACGGACTTAAATACATTATAATCATTGCATTAAAAATAATAATCAGGTAATTCAATATGAATTAAAAAAAAAATCAGGAATTACTAATGTGGGAAAGCTTTTTTAACAGATTCAACTTTCGATAATAATCTAGAGAGAAGAAGAAAAGGAAAAACAACTCAGTTATTTTAATTTGTGTAATAAAGTAAATGTGTATTTTTTTACAAACACTTTACTAAGTTTTCATGAACGCTTTCGAAATGAAATTTCTGGTTTTCTTGGATTCCTTCTTTATAGTCCCGTACAAGTAGAACTTAACCATCGTGTGGTTCTTAGATATCGAAACCAACACCTCAACCTTGAACTTTTCGAAAGGTACGGAATAGCGGAAGTTCGTCATCGGCAACGTCATGTTGTAAAGCGTGTAGTGATCCTACGAGAAAAATTATTTTTAGATTTTCTTTTTAAATATTTTTTTATAAGCCAATACATGAGTATATATAAAACTGATGACAGTTTTAGCGATGACTTCATTTCAATAATGGAGACCTTTGCCCAGCAGTGGTACAGTTACTGGCTATTTACTTTACTTTACTTTACCTGATGATAAGCAGAAGCGGAGTTCAAATGCGAAGACAGCTAGTGGTGCAGGATTGTACCTCACTAGCCGTCCTCACCGCACCGATTCATAAGTTGCTTCATCATACCTCGTTTAGTAGACTGTAGGAAGGAGGGAACACTGGTTTTTGGTTTCCCTATGAGCATGTTCGAGCAATACGGCTTGAGGAACCTTAAGTTAACGCCGCCCGCCCCTACAATCCGGTGAAGCTGTTAAGGCCAAAAACCAGTGTTCCCTCCTTCCTACAGTCTACTAAACGAGGTATGATGAAGCAACTTGCGAATCGGTGCGGTGAGGACGGCTAGTGAGGTACGATCCTGCACCACTAGCTGTCTTCGCATTTGAACTCCGCTTCTGCTTATCATCAGGTAAAGTAAAGTAAAGCAAAGTAATGGGTCCCCGTCACCTACAAGATTCACAGAGTCGTTCGGATCGGAATCGAGGATAACGTGTGCTGGGAGATCATTCTACTTTTATGTAGTGCGACAGATTAGACCAAGGTCCCTTATGCTTACCGCCGGAGCAGGGCAGACGACGCCCCGTTCTGCCAACATTGCACCGAAACCAATGGGGTAGTTCCCGAGTAGTTCGCAGAACGACGAGTGTATCTCCACGAATGTCCGTCGGTACTCGTTGTTTAAGAACTCGTAAAACACAAAGTTGATCTAAAAAAATTATTAAGATACACTGGTTCTCGTGACAATGGGTACCAGAAGCTCTTTACGTTATTGCTCAAAGAAGTATTTCTAGGTTTTTATTTTGATTCATTTTTTTTTTCATTTTTTCATTTTTCATTTGTTACTTACACAATTTTATAGGCTACGCCTGAAATAAAAGTTAAATTAAATTAAGTTAAATTAAATCGATGCGATATGGAACAAATATGGAAAATAAAAAACAAAAATCGTTGCTCAGAAAAAAAATGTATAATTAATAAGTATTTTTTAGTACAGTTAGCATCAAATTATTGACATGGTTAGTACCATTGCATTGACCATTGCCCACTTTAGTAAGTGGGCAATGGTCAGCTAATTCTGTTGCAGACTGTCACTTCTTCTACCCACCACGGAGATACGGGAATGGCGTGATGGAAAGACAATATCAGATAAACGCCCGCCAAATAATAAAACTTACGTAAGGTGAAAACGCCACCGAGGCGTCAAGTCATTTCAAGCCCTCATTGCTGGGGCACGAGCCTTCCTTGTGCATGGAAAGAATTTTTGGCTAATGCTAGGTTAACGTTACCGTGACATTGTTGCCCCACATATGCTTGGTATTCCCCTCTATGTTGATGAAGTAGGGACTCTTCCTGCTCAGTCTGGAGATCCACATTTTAGGATAGAGCACATACTTCTCGTCAAATTCTGTCACGTTTGCTCGCTCCGGTATCATCACTAAACACTGCCACCAATTTACGGTATTAAAATCGTCATCAGCCAATGAATTTACCGCTTATGGCCAAAGGTCTTTCAGCATGCACATCAGCACTGAGGGAAGTCAGGCCATAACATGACCCTTCACGGTGATCCAATTCGTGTTAGTGAATGTTAACGACTACTTAAAAATTGGGTAGTTGACTGGTTAGTCAATAAAGAACCTTTTTAGCAACTGTGAAACAATGTTTTTCAACAGTAATTGTATGGGAATGGCAAACTGTGACGTCACTATTGTGTTCCGTCAATAGAGTGTTTATTAAACTTTTTAGGTTACAGACATTCATACTAAAGTAGGTAATTATTGTTGTTGTCAAATTCCCTGTACCTACTTTTTAAATTTGATAGCCGTACCCGTAACGCGAAGTTTGTTGAGTTTTCAAGATCGACACCCGAACGCTATCACCTTTGTACCAACGAACTTTTTACCTGACTGCAAAGGAAGGGTATTGTTTTTCGCGCGTATCTTGTATGATTCGTTATCACTTCATATCTCCAAAACCGCTGAACGGATTTACATAATTGAGGTATCGTTAGATTCGTCTTAGCTGTCCAAGTGTTCTTAGATAGGTGACGTTAAAAAAACATGGCGGCTGTGTGACGCCATTGGAGTTGGTGAAAAACATTTTTTTTTCGAATACTACATTATGGGTATCAAATTAGAGGGCTCAACACAAGGATTTCAAAATAGCATATCATGAAATTTGTGTAACTACAAAGACATAAATACAATTAAAAAAAAAAAAACCCGCCTGCGTAAAAAATAATAAGTAACTAAATAAAAAATCAACTGAAAAGACCGGAACAAGATAAAAATTCAATTTATGCAACATCATACATAACATGCAGTCGGAGACATATAATTTAATGATAAGTCAAATCATTCTCACTTTGTGCGTGCCTCCGACTGAGTGTTATGCATGATGTTGCATAAATTGAATTTTCATCTTGTTCCGGTCTTTTCTGTTGATTTTTTTTATTTATTATTTTTTACGCAGGCAGGTTTTTTTAAAAAAAATTTTTTAGACAAAATTGTTCATTGATAAATATTAATTGTATTATATTTTTATCAAAGTTTAGAGCTTATAATGTTTTTAAAGTTTACGCGAAAACTACACATTGCAATGAAACGTGTCCCTGTGACCACGATTCTGATAAAAATAATTTGTATAAAGCATAGCATACCACCTTGTATTATAACTTTTTGAAACTTTTCCCCTTTTATTGTAAGGTGGAAGCGTGTCGCTAGTCCATGAACTATGCAGGAAACTTACGTGAACTGTAGCGAAGGTTACCATTGCAATTATTGTATATTTTGTAGGCATATCTATTATTTCTTTTCCAACAAAATATATTTCTTTAATTTAAATAAAATACTAAAAATATAACAAACAACATTCGCCAGTTTGCATGCAAATTGCGGAATGTGGTATTTTGGTCACAATTTCTCTAAAATACTATTGTAGCGGATCTTATCATTATGCTACAATTACTTTGTGCATTAACGGAAAAATGGTTCCGGCACTGATAAATAAT
Organism: Eudonia mercurella; assembly: GCA_963082485.1. NCBI lineage: Eukaryota > Metazoa > Arthropoda > Insecta > Lepidoptera > Crambidae > Eudonia > Eudonia mercurella. The sequence continues at coordinate 15,882,042 of OY720042.1, forward strand.
TGTCACGAAATGTAAAATAGACAATAATTATGTTCTCTGATTAGTATTTTTGTTATACAAAGTGGTTTTTTTTTTGGGACAGTATGGAATAATCTAAAACTATAGGAAATCTGTCTTAGGAACCATTGGGTCTTTTTTGTGAAAACAATTTTGGGTCAGCACATTTTTTAGTAAAGTGCGAGTTGCAAATAAAATTGACTCAAATTCATAAAAAACTTTTTTTTAAGGATCAACTGTGTGTTATGTATGGATCATTGCACGGTATCAGAAGAAAACATCTGAACAGCAGAAGTTGAGTTTACCACGGGATATCGAAATTCATTTCGCCGTTTAACATAAGGTCGACAAAACATTTGGCCTTTCTATTACTTATCGGACAAACATAGGGAAGGGAAGGTTTAAACGCTGAGAAACATAACTCGTACACTGGTCAAAGACTTGTTTTGTCTTGAGATTATGCGATATGTTGGACGAGAAAGCTACAGCTTCCGAAAAGGCTTCAGCACCATACACCAAATACACACGCTGCGGCAGGTTATATAGAAGACCGAAGAGTATAACCAGCCTCTTTGCTTAGCGTTTGTAGACTATGAAAAAGCCTTCGATTCGATTGAAACATGGGCTGTGTTAGTTTTTCCAGCGGTGTCAAATTGACTACCGGTACATCAAAGTGTTGAAGTGTTTATATGAAAATGCCACTTTGTCCATCCGTCTTCAGGACCAAAGCTCGAAACCTATCCAGTTGCAGTGAGGAGTTAGATAGGGAGATGTGATATCTTCGAAACTGTTCACTGCTGCACTGATAGATGTTTTCAAGCTTCTGGACTGGAAAGGACTCGGCATCAACGTCAACGGCTTATACATCACTCACTTTTGATTTGCTGACGATAAAGTGGTCATGGCTGAGACCCTGGAAGACCTCGGCCCAATGCTCGGTGACCTCGATAGAGTCTCCCAACAAGCGGGTTTTAAAATGAACATGGAGAAGACAAAAGTTGTGTTGAACTCACGTGTCGCACCCACTACTCTGAAGGTTGGGACTCTGCCCTTGAAGATGTGGACGATAATGTTTACCTGGGACAAACTGTCCAGCTAGGTAGGTCCAATTTCTACAAAGAGGTCATTCGTCGAATCTAATCAGGCTAGGCAGCTACGAAATATCTTCTAATAATTATAAGTCAATCATAAATAAAACATTTCAATTAATTAGCCTGTCCAAGGCAAGGTGCCCAAAATGCTGGCGGCATTGCCCCTTTAGAATGCCAAGCTGATGCGCTGTGCGAAAAGGTGACCTGATATCCGGTCACCCGTTGCTTTGCACTGGCGAGCAGTTAAATCTTTTGATTCTGATTTGTATTTATATAAAACAATCCAAGATATTTTAAAATATATACGTTAATAACTGCAGATGGTCTGCACGTCGTTGAGATTCCAAGTATCCGCACAAAGAGCTAAGGAGTGGAAGGAGCTTGATGGCGCAAAGCTTATTGCACCCGGTCTGCGATTACTAAACGAAGAAACTTTCCCAAAGACCGGTCATTGGATGGGTAACCAAAAATTTCGATGATTCGATTCCCGACAGATTCTAGTAGGCCTCTGTCAGAGTTTCGCGTCTCCAGCAAATTTACATTATTCAATGTTTTATACGGATTCCATACTTTCCATAGATTCCATACTTCCATACTTGTTTCCATACTTAAAAGTGGTTTTTCTTAGGCTGAGCATCATATTGCCATATTGCTAAATAGAACAATATCATGATAAAATAGCTTAGATTACCTCTAGTTTATGGAAACATTGTCTCTGCGAACTTTGTAAACGGCTTTTAAGACCGACCGATAAGACCTTTATGCACCACTTTAACGTTCGAAGCGACGATCAAAGAAGAATGCCCATTCTTGGTATCGTTTTTGGTTCGAAGTGTACCTCCACCTAATTTATATCAAAAATCAAGTTTTTATTTTCATAAAATCCTGTTAAATAATTTGCCTTAACTTCTCCATCTCCATATTATTTAGTAATTAAATTCACTTCCATTTAATTTGATATTTTTTAACATGTCGAGTTGTCGTTGTTTCCTCGGTGTTGCCATTTTGTAACAAGCAAATCGAATTATCGAAATATAATCGATTCACTTGTAGATATTTCATTAAAATAACGAGTTGGCTTATGTTTATGTGTCAATAGTTCAATATGAAATGGAAATATATTAAATGCGACAGTTGTCGCGAAAAAAGTAGTTGGATCTGTATGGAACTATGTATGTTACGTATGGTCTCGAAAGTCTACAATACAAGTTTAGACCTCTTGTTACCCGTTTTTTTACCGGATACCGGGCCGGTACCGGCTGTCTTTACTATCGAGGGGTTCAGAAAAAGATAATCATATCGCACCGGCTCGGTGTCCAGTAAAAAAAACAGCCGTTAACAAGCGGCCTTAGGGTCGTACATGGTACATGTAGGTACGGCCCTAAACGTTAATGCTGCATCACATCACATGCATTTACGTCAACGTGCATGACATGACAGGCGATCATTCATAAGTGAAATGCTGAAAAATAAAAGGGACTCATCACTGCCTGTACCTAGATTTAATGCTGTTCGTTCGTAATGATATGACAAAATAAACGGTCTGTTGCTTTATCAAGCATCTAAGGCTGCATTACCGTCTAGGGACCACAGATTTAACAACACCAGAACTGTCAGATGTTACACGCTATACGTGCAAATATGACATTATGTTTCTACTGTTATGATCATAGATCTATGATAGTGTAATAGCGGCCTTAGAAAAAAATGGTTCATATACCTGCACAATAGAGCACAAGGCCTCTGAAAACCAATAATTATAAATAATAATAACAATTCATAAACTATTGTGCCTCATGCACCGGCCACACTATCGCGGTATCACAAACATTTTCTGTTTTCACAACAAGTCGGGCCAAGCAATAGTCACATTTCAGAACACGGTCAAAAATATAATTCCTTGTCGTGAAAACGGCAAATGTTCGCGATAGCGCCAAGATTATTGATAAATCGGAAAAGATTAATATCGATTCTTATTTTTTGTAATTTAGAAGATTTGCTTGTTACAAAATGGCAACACCGAGGAGACAATGACAACTCGACATGTCAAAAAAATTTAAATTAAATGGACTTTCATTTAATGTAAATTGTTTTGACGATATTATTTAGTAATTAAATTTACTTGAATTGTACAAAAATCATTTGTAGCGATACTAAAGCCCATACTACGATGGGCATTCTCCTTTGACAGCTTTCGCATTAAAATTTATCTCGATAGTTTTGATCTTTACATACATTGTGTTCAGTGTCATTCAGCGAGTTCTAACATACGAATAAACTGAAAGAGCGCTACTTTAAAAAAAAGTAAAAATAAATAATAGTCATGGTTAAGTTTAATATATGTATAATTTTACGCAAATTTTGTTGCGAATAAATTACAATATGAAAAAAAATTGGAAAAGTTTCCACGAGCGGGATTCGAATCCGCACCACATGACATACCGAATCAGGTGCACTACCTTTATGCTATCATGGCGATACATTTCATTTAAATGCCATCGAAAGCGGACGATCAAACGTACAGGGCGTCGATTCTGCTGTTTTATAATTATAACGTCCTCAATAAACATTACTACGAAAGGACGTTGCTAGTTTATTCGGTTCGTAAATACCCGCAGCGACTTCTGTACATGCGGGATCATAGCGCATGCCACCTTGCCGAAATATCGGATACTCACAAGCAATAATAAACATGATAATAATACTTGCAAGATAAAAAAAAATACTAAAAAAATAATAGCCTTTATTTGCCAACACATTTCCAATACAGTGAAATTAAATTAAATTAAATTATATTATAACATTCCATTAAGACAATTACATTATAAATTCAAATAAAATAATAAATAGCTATAAACAATACTAAGTTAATTCTATGTGGCCGTCCAATAATGAACAAAGGCCTCCTCCATCCTGCTCCATTGCTCCTTGTCCTGCGCAGTCCTCGCCCACGCGGGTCCGGCGGCCTGGTTGACGTCATCTCGCCAGCGGCGGTGCGGGCGGCCCGGCGGCCGGCGCTCACCGCGCGGGTACCAGTGCAGCACCCTTTCACTCCACCTGCCGTCGTTAGCTCTCGCTATATGTCCTGCCCAACTCCATTTCAAACGACATGCCATTTTTGCTGCGTCTATAATTTTTGTGTGTTTTCTAATTTGAGTATTTTTTACCTTGTCTTTGAGAGTCAAACCCAATATACTTCTTTCTATAGCACGTTGAAATATTTGTATTTTATGGATAGTCTCTCTCGTTATGGGCCACGTTTGACATCCGGTATAGAAGTGTTGGGGTCACTATCGAGTCTATGGCTTTATTTTTTATTTTTATATCTATTTGTGATTTAAAGATTTATGTTTTTGGGACCAATAAGCATTCCAGGCCTTTTTTACAAGATAAAAAAAATACTAAAAAAAATCAACCAGCCTCAGGAAGCTCGAATATTCAAAGGTCGTAGGTTCGATAGGCTAGTGGTTTTTTTCTAGTAAAAAAAATCTTGTAACTATAATAGCATTGTAAATGCAAAATTCAAAATAATAAAAATTAAAATAATAACCTTAATAATTACTCAAATCAATTGCCCATGATAGATTAAAAGTTATATACTATACTAATGTCAATGGCGCTTTGCATAGGTCCATGTGAGTTGTGTTCTAAATTAAAATGAGTATGTTTGTCTCTTATTTAAAAAAAAGGCAGATCACGTTTCGCTTGTTGCCTTTTATAAATGCAACCACTGTACAATTTAATCATTATTTGTCGTACAGATTAATATACTCATATCGCCGGAAATCGTTATTTTTACTAATGTTACTATGAAATGATACATTATTTGATATAACAATAGAGCTCTATTATTATCAAAACTGGTAAAAAACGAGGCTTTCTGAGGTATGAAACCAAAAATAAAAGATTTTCGTAAACATGCTTGGAAACGAGGTCATTTCTGGACAACCTTCTTTGTGATAAAGTGAAATAATTGCTGCACTAGTCTACTATGCGCGAGCAGCGGCCGGCAAAGTAAGTAGGTATGTTTATCTGTCGCTTTTAGCACCCGAATAAAATAATATTTAAATTCATATCTGGCGTGTTTATGAACTTTTTAATCCAAAACTTTTCAAGCAAAGAGAATTTTAGTTAAATTACGTGAACTGTTTTGCAAATATAAATAGGTGTGGCATACTCTGGGTAAATACTGATGAGTTTCAATGACAGTGCCTACTTACACACTAAGCTCTTTGACCACTTCTTCATTCTTCATGTGCCGTCTCCTATCGGAGGTCGGCTATAGTTATAGCCACATTGGCCGGTGATGTTTGAAGTACGTACACAGATTGTACCAGTCGGCACCAGGATCTGTAGCCATTGTACTTTTCTACGGCTATAGAAGCGTTTTAAATTGATTTGAATTGTTTATCGTTTTTAATTACCACTAAAAGTCTTTTATCAACATGTATCAAAGGTTCCGCTTGAAACTCATTAAGCTGAATCTTACCCAAAGGGTTACTATTGCGCTGTCTGAACATAAGTACGTTTTGCTAAATAAAGAATAAAAAGAAAAGGCCTGAGCCACTGACTGACTCACTGACTTATCAACGCCCAGCCCAAAATCAGGACCTAGAAAGCTGTAATTTTGCTGAGGTTCCTCGTACTTATTTATACAATTCACTATGCATATATTTTATTTCATTACATATCATTTCTTTGATTTAATTTAATTGGTGCTGTAATTCCGTGCTTCGGGGGCATGTAAAGCCGTTGGTCCTGGCTGCATCAGCAGTCGTTAACAACCACCAACAATCCGCACTGGGTCCGCGTGGTGGTATGTGGCTGGTTCTTCCTGTGTGGCTCAGTGGCGTGCACGCTGAGAGACCTATGCCCAGCAGTGGACTAGTATAGGCTGATGATAAACCAATCAAATATTGAATTTGAATTTGAATGATGTGGAAAATGAAAAAGACGAAATATTTTTAAATATGTACCTACAGAATACGGGAGTAAACGCGAGCAAAAACAAGAAAATACAAATTAAAAAAAGTAGTATTGAATTTATTCTTTTAGTTTTATATCCTCGTTGGTGAACCCGATATTTGTTATTATTTAAATTATCCTATTTGTCATTGAACGGGTCGTTTAACAGCTGTCATTTATTATACACAGAAAAAACGGTTTTCTCAAAATAAGCAAAAAATACTTGCATGAAAGCAAATTGCATTAAACCAAGATTATGGTTGTTTCATATATATGGAAACTATTATTTTCTTACGTAAAAGAAAAAAATATCTTAAATTGACATTAAAACAAATCTTGAATGAAGGCAATTTCACTTGATTTAAGACATTCGATCTTTCACCAAGAATTATTAGTATGCTTATTGTAAGTCGACGATTCTTTTGGTGTAAGATTAGAATGTTTTTTTATTTTAAGAAAATGTTGATTTGAATTCAGAAAGTAAACAACTTCGCTTTATATAAAATATACTTAATTTTAAGAAAGGGTTTGTAGCCGTAAGAACCCAACCACTACGTTTCACAGGCGTAAAAGCGCAGGGTTTAGTGCCGCAGTAATAGACTATACTAGGAACACAAAAAATCAAAGGAAGACCAAGCTACACACACCGGCATATTTAGCGGAACACAAAAAAAAGGCCGAATTTCCTTTTTGTGCATCATTGCTGGCTGGTTTTCACTTTATTTAATTTTAGAACAGAATATTTTCAATAGAAAAAACAATTGAATGTCTCCCTACATGCAATTGTTTTTGTTTTGTTAGAACTTACACCAATGTGAGCTAATTTTCTATGGCGGTTATTTTATACTTTGGTTTGAAATTTCGTTAAATTTACATTCAGATACAATTTTATTTTTTGTTTTTTTCTAATTTAAATCCTCTTTGAACGTCAAGGACATCATTATGCCCGATTTGACCCCAACTGAGATTGCCAGGGCACTTGAGATTAGGAGAAATGGTCACACCTATAGAGCGTTCTCCAGAATGCTTGGTCGACCTATTTCCACTATTCATCGCAGTATTAAACGATTCAGGGAGGCTAATGCTTATGTGAGAAGACTAGGACAAGGCAGAAAAATGGGTACTTCGAGCAGAGATGATCGTTTCATACAACTTTGCGTTCGTAGGAACCCCCGCCTGACTGCTGTTCAAGCCAGAAATGAGCTTGAAGAAGTTCGAGGTGTATCAGTAAGTGAGCGTACGGTACGAAGAAGACTCAAAGAAGCCGGTTTTGATTCGTTCATGCCCGCCAAAGCTCCAAGACTTGAGGTACATCATCGTAGGAACAGACTCACTTTCGCCCGGGAACATCAACTTTGGAATGCTGACCAATGGGGTAAGGTATTGTTTACTGATGAGTGCAGAATTCTTTTGAACCAAGTTGATGGAAGGCAAAGAATATACAGACGCAAAGGAGAACGATACAATCAAGCAAATTTTGAAACTACCGTGTCATATGGAGGAGGATCAATAATGGTTTGGGGAGGGATATGCTTGGGAGCTCGTACGGACTTGGTGGTGATCAATGGAGGGAATCTGAATGCATATCGCTATATAAGAGACATTTTACAAGAAAATGTTGTACCGTTTGCCCCCTTTATCGGTAATGGCTTCACTTTTATGCAGGATAATGCTCGACCACATATTGCTCAAACAACTCTAGCATATCTGAATGATGTGAATATCATAGTCATGGAGTGGCCGGCAAGATCACCGGATATGAACCCGATAGAACACATCTGGGACTTGCTGAAAAGAAGGATTAAATCCAGATCTCCAGCTCCAGTCAACATCGGTGAACTGCGAACCGCCTTAGTTGAGGAATGGCAGAGACTGCTTCAGGAGACTCTGGATAACATTATTCTCAGCATGCCTAGAAGAGTGGAAATTTTAATTAGGGCACGCGGAGGAAACACATATTATTAATTTCATTATTTCCCTTAAAAAACATGTTTATAAACACTTTTTCAATTTTCCTTAATGCCTTCAATAAACCCTGAATAGTACATTTTTTACAAAAGATAATTTTAGTTACAAAATGTGTATCACATGTGCGCTCATTTTAATTTTAAAAGGTATAATTTTAAACAAGTAAAGCAATATAAATATATGATTTTCAAATAAAGCAATAATTTAAAAAAAACTGTCTTTTTTGTGTTCCGCTAAATATGCCGGTGAGTGTAGTTCCAATAGCTTGGAAGCGACTTAGTACAGACTTTAATTTCTTAACTATATCAAAGTTACAATTTTTACTTATAGTTTCGTAAAGAACATCTCGATAGCGCGATTCAGGATGCTACCGCCAGCGCCATCTAGTAACAAAGGGCGGAACGATAGAAAGATAAATAAACTTTCATTTTGAAGTAAGTATTTCATTATATTAAAACAATAATATTTAAATTTCTTAGATTAATTTTACTTTTACTTCATTTAAAATATTTTTCCTTGATTGTAAAAATTGCACTAAGATTAATATTTATTTGTTTGGAGAGAGTCAATATCTAGATATAAACAAATATTACTTGAAATAAGACAATTTTCCTTATAATTAATTACCATGTCAAGAAAAATATTTTTCTTGCTTAAAGAAATCCTTTTTTTCTGTGTAGACGGACTAAAATACATTATGCCATCAAAAACAAACTTGTAAAAAAACCAAGTCTCGCAACTTAGTTCTTCTACCAGAAAAAGTTTTGAGATCCATGTTATAACAAGTCGGTTAATTTATTCAGTCAAGGGACCTTCTTTCTTAAGTTATTACGTAATTAGCTAACCTAACAACATCTTATAGTGACCATATCAATATTAAAAATCTCTTATGGATTTTTTTACAAGTTTGTTTTTGATGGCATCTCATTTATTTTTGTAGATAGTCCTACTTTTTTCCTTTCCGGTACCATCTAGGTCAAGGCTGGCCAATAGATTTTCCAGGTGGGCAAAATTCATGGACTGCGGCAGCGCCCGGGCCAAATATCAATTCATAATATTATACACAAAAAGTATATTATACAAATACTTACGATATTATGCCTATGCTAGCTGGCCAACCGAAGTGCTGGCGGGCAAATTTAAATGCCTTGGCGGGCCACTTTGTGGCCCGCGGGCCTGGGTTTGGCCAGCCTTGATCTAGGTACCTATCTACACTTATAACTCCATTATATTATACATACAGGTAGTTAACTGCAAATGTAACTTTTTACTTTATACATTTATTATTAATGCAGTTGGTGTATCTAGAATACTGGACCGAAATTGTAAAATATTTTAGTTTTTCCTTGATTTATACACTAAACACTAATTTTGTTCTAAATGTGAAGCTTCTATGTCTGCTAGAAGTGCCTTAGAGTTTTGATGATCAGTCAGTCAGTCAGTGAGTGACAAAATTAAGAAACTTTTACTAGTTATGATTCTTAAACTACTGGTTCAAATTGAATGAAATTTGAAATATATTGTGTTTATACAATGCCTACGACCAAGCACGTAGTTTTATGAAATCAATTTCAGGCTTGTAGTTTTATCCACAACGAAGTTATAGGGGGTCGAAAATGGCCTGAACTGTTTCGAGAAAAAAATGGTACGGCCGTGCCGCTTTTTTGCTCGACTTGCCGTGCCCCCAGATAATCATTCCAATGTAAACAAAAATTTAAATTTAAAAAAATAATCAGGTATTACTAATGTGGAAAAGCACTTTTAACAGATTCAACTTTCGACAATAATCTAGAGAGAAGAAGAAAAGGAAAAACAATCAGTTATTTTAATTTGTATAATAAAGAAAATGTGGCTTTTTTTTTCAACGAACGCTACGAAGTTTTCATGAACGTTTTCGAAACGAAATTTCTGGTTTTCTTGGATTCCTTCTTCGTAGTCGCGTACATGTAGCCCTTAGCTATCGTGTGGTTCTTAAGTTTGCAAATCCACGCCTCAGCTTTGAACTTTTCAAAAGGCATGGAATAACGGAAGTTCGTCATCGGCAACGTCATGTTGTAAAGCGTGTAATGGCCCTACGAGAAAAATTAATTTTCTTTAGGTTCTTGTATTACATATGAAGAAGCTATTAAAGATGAACAATGGAAGGAAGCTATAAATAAAGAAATTAAATCATTGACAGATCTAGAAGTATGGCAGGAAAGCAAACTACCTATGGAAAGTAAAGCTATTGAGGCTAAATTGATCTTTAAAACAAAACAACACAACACAAAAAAGACTAGATTGGTGGCACGTTGTTTTCAACAGCAAAATGTTGATACTAGCAACATATATTCACCTGTTGCAAACATGAGTACTATAAGACTAACACTATCATTGGCAGTAAATAAAAACTTTCAAATAAAACAAATGGATATACCTACTGCATTTCTTAATGAAACATTGAAAACAGAGGTTTATATTAAAAGTGCCTCAAGGAATACAAGTACAAGGCAAAGATAAAGTTTTAAAATTGAAAAAGGCTTTATATAAAGAAAATAAATAAATAAATGAAATAATAAAAGAATTACAAAAGGAATTTAAAGCAAAGGATTATAATTGACATACAAAGAAATGAAAATGAAAATACATTGAACCTTTCAAAGAAAACATTTATTGAAAAATTGTTACATAAATTTAACATTAATGACTGCAAACTTGCACTTATGGAGCAATCCAACATTCGGTTTTCTTTAGGTTAGGTTTTCTTTTCAAATATTTTTTTATAAGTTGGCCCAGGATAGAAACAAATGGAAATGCAAAGAGGAAGGTTTTGCGCAGCAGTAAGAACAATATAGAATATTTAAAAGAAATATGATTAGGAAATTCCAGACACCTCCAGACCGTGTGGCCCATCACGGTTTCCAGGGTTCCGGGGGCTTAATTGCCAGGTCGGGTAGTGATTTCGAGTTTTACTATGCATAGACCGAGTTTGTAAACACTAATCTGCATTTGACAATGGTGATGTTTAATCCAATACTCATCAGTTTTAGCGATGACTTCATTTCAATGATGGAGGCCTTTGCCCAGCAGTGGTACAGTTACTGGCTATTTACTTTACTCTACTTTACCTGATGATAAGCAAAAGCGGAGTTCAAATGCGAAGACAGCTAGCTGCTGGTGCAGAATTGTACCTCACTAGCCGTCCTCAACGCACCAATTCGCAAGTTGCTTCATCATACCTCGTTTCCATCGTTCGTACCATCAGACTGTAGAAAGAAGGGAACACTGGTTTTTGCCTTAACAGCTTCACCGGAGTGTAGGGGCGGGCGGCGATAACTTAAGGTTCCTCAAGCCGTATTGCTCGAACATGCTCATAGGGTTTCTAAAGGTAATGGGTCCCCGTCACCTACATACAATTTCACCGAGTCGTTCAGATCGGAATCGAGGAACACGTGTGCTTGCAGATCGTTCCACCTTTTTGTAGTGCGATAGATTAGACCAAGTTCTCTTATGCTTACCTCCGGAACAGGGCAGACGACGCCCCGTTCTGCCAACATTGCACCGATACGAATGGGGAAGTTCCCGAGCAGTTCGCATAACGGCGAGTGTATCTCCATGAATGTCCGTCGGTACTCGTTGTTTAGGAACTCATAAAACACAAAGTGCATCTAAAAAAATAATTAAGACACAATGGTTCTCGTGACAATGGGTACCAGAAGCTTGTTACGTCATTGTTCAAAGAAGTATCTTTAGGTTATTCAATTTGATTCAAATCGATGCGATACGATATAAATATGGAAAATAAAAAAATAGAAATAGTTGCTGAGAAAAAAATGTGTAATAGATATTTTTAGTACAGTCAGTATCAAATTATTGACATGGTATTAAAATGGGCACTGGTCAGCTAGATCAATTGCAGACTGGCACTTCTTCTACCTACCACGAGGATACGGGAATGGCAAGATGGAAAGGCAATATCAGATAACCGCCCGCCATATAATAAAACTTACGTTAGGTGAAAACGCCACCATTTCAAGTCCCCATTGCTGGGGCACGAGCCTTCCAAAGTTCAAAGTTCTTTATTGCATTATGTTGTACATAAACAGGTGTAAAAAAAAAACCTTATGCAAGGAAAGAATTTTTGGCTAATGCTAGGTTAACGTTACCGTGAGATTGTTGCCCCACATATGCTTGATATTCCCCTCTATGTTGATGAAGTAGGGACTCTTCCGGCTCAGTCTGGAGATCCAAATTTTAGGATAGAGCACATATTTCTCGTCAAATTCTGTCACGTTTGCTCGCTCCGGTATCAACACTAAACACTGCCACCATTTTACAGTATTAAAATCATCATCAGCTAATAAATTTACCGCTTATGGCCAAAGGTCGTTCAGCATGTACATCAGCACTGAAGGAAGTCGGGCCATAACATGACCCTTTACGGTCACCCAATTCGGGTTGGTGAATGTTAACGACTGCTTTAAAATTGGGTAGTTGACTGGTTAGTCAATAGAGAACCTTTGTAGCAACTGTGAAACAATGTTTTTTTTAACATTATAACTTTTTAAAACTTTTCCCCTTTTATTGTAAGATGGAAGCGTGTCGCTAGTCCATGAACTATGCAGGAAACTTACCTGAACTGTAGCGAAGGTTACCGTTGCAATTATTGTATATTTTGTGAGCATATCTATTATTTCTTTCCTAACAAAATACATTTCTTTAATTTAATTAAAATACATTCGCCAGTTTTCGTGCAAATTGCGGAATGGGTGTATTCTGGTCACAATTTCTCTAAAATACTATTGTAGCGGATCTTATCATTATGTTACAATTACTCTGTGCGTTAACGGAAAAATGGTTCCGGCACTGATAAATAATTGTCACTGAATGTCGGTAGTTAGAGACACAATAATTATATTCTCTGATTAGTATTTTATTATACAAAGTGTTTTTTTACTGGGACAGTATAGAAAAATCTAAAACTATCTAAATCTAAAACGAATCTGTCTTAGGAACCATTGGGTCTTTATTCTTAAAACAATTTTGGGTCAGCATATTTTTTGGTAAAGTGCGAGTTGCACATTTACCACCGGATATCGACATTCATTTTAGGTCGACAAAACAATTGGCCTTTCTATTATTTATCGGACAAACATCTGGCCAAAATATATATTATCGATATAACCATTGACATTTCTATCATTTCATTTTTATCATTGATCGAACGTTTGATCGAGTAAACGTATGGTCGAATGGACGTTTGGTAAAAGGAACTGTAAACTCCTCTTTGAGAGAAAGCTAATACAATACTTAAAGTACATTGTAAATATCTTAACGTTTTCTGTACGTATACGTAAATATAACTCAACCCTAACTCAAACCTAACACCCTACCCAACGTCAAGTATTTAAAAATCGTAGACACTATCGTCTGTCAATACATATTTTGCCTAACTCTAACCCTAAAGCTAACCCAACGTTAAGTGTTTAAAAATTGTAGTCATTATCGTCTGTCAATACAGGTTTTGCCTAACTCTAACCCAAAACCCAACCCAACGTCAAGTTTTTAAAAATCGTAGTCACTATCGTCTGTCAATACATGTTTTGCCTAACTCGAACCCAAAACCCAACCCAACGTCAAGTATTTAAAAATCGTAGTCACTATCGTCTGTCAATACATGTTTTGCCATGTAGACGACATTCTGTGTGGTCATGACACAATAGAATCCGCCCAAAAACTCCAGGCCGAGTTAATAAGTCTACTAGCCCTAGGTGGCTTTCAGCTCAGTAAATGGATATCTAATTCGCCTAAACTTCTCGAAAGATTCCCCGGTAACCAATGTGACATGCCCAAGGACTTCGATATTAACCCAGACTCCACGTCTATCAGTCTTAGGTATACAATGGAGCCCTCAGTCAGACGAGTTCACTTACCGTATCTCTTTGCCCCCCATAACACATGTTACAAAGCGGTCCATTTTAAGCACAGTGGCCTCACTTTATGACCCTTTACGGCTGAGTCTCTCCCGTTGTCTTCCGCGCAAAGTTTCTCCTTCAGAACTTGTAGCTACTGAAACTGGAATGGGATAAGCCCACTCTCATAAAATAAGTACAGAATAGGCTTAAAACAGGCAGAACACCCACTGCCAAGGAATGAAAGGGATGTAAGAATGTGAAGTATGTAGTATGGAAGTGCGAGAGGCAAAAATGATGGAACTTGTATGGAAGAGTATTAGCATCGAATAGCTCAGATCATGTTGGAGGAGGTAGTATAAAAAAAAAAGCCCACTCCCACTGAAGTACATACAGAGTGGCATCTCATCTCAGAGGACCTACCGCAATTATCAAACATTCATTTCCCTTGGCACATTTGCACAAACAAAGGCTCGTCTGCATTCTTGCTTCACGGGTTCGCAGACGCCTCTGAATCCGGGTTTGCCGCAGTCGTTTATCTCCATGAGCTCGATGTTAACGGAGATACTAACGTACACTTGATTGTCGCCAAGTCGCGAGTCGCTCCAATCAAAAATCGCCTCACTATCGCTAAATTAGTGTTATCGGCCGCCGCCCTACTCTGTCAGCTCATGACCCGGGTCTCAGCTCAATAATCAGCTCATATCAATATACAACAACATACATGTTGGTCAGACAGTACGATAGTCCTTGCCTGGCTCAATACATCCCCTCACCATCTTCAACCCTTTGGGGCCAACAGGGTGGTTAAAATATGTGTATATGGTGGATAAAAACTCAAGCTCGCTCGGGTTCACCTGGCGACATGTACCTTCAGAGCTCAATCCAGCAGACAGCGCAAGCAGAGGAATGTCAGCGCAATCCCTGTCCGCTCACGACCTTTGGTGATCTCCTACATGGCTCAAACAGCCTTGTGAAACATGGCCAACGATGCCCTCAGCCACGGGCCATCATGCCCTACCAGGCCTTAAGCCTAACACATTCCGTCACTAATAACGATACCCGGTCTGGATTTTGATCTGCTCACTCGATTCAGTTCACTTGATAAGCTTGTCGGTGTGACAGCTTGCATAAGGCGATTTATAATTGTACACACAACCCAGATTCACGGCGTTCAGGCCCCTTGACCGTCAGTGAACGGAGGGAGGCCCTACTTTACTGGATAGGCAGTGTTCAGCACAATGAGTTTGCAGAGGATATTCATCGCCTCCAAACTAACAAAACTTGCTCCGTCAGACTCCAGCGGCTTTTACCTTTCATTAAAGACAAGCTCCTGAGAGTTGGTGGCCGCCTTTCTCATGCGTCTATCAGATATGACGCTCAGCATCCGCTCATACTTTCCAGCTCTAGTCCACTTGTGGACCTCATCGTCGACCACTACCACAAAATACACTGCCACCCAAGCGCTGACACTTTACACGCTATTCTACGCCAACAATTTTGGATATTGTCCGCGCGTTGTATTATTAGATACCGAGTATTTAAATGCATTAGATGCTTTCGATGCCGGGCTCAACCGCAAGCTCCCCTCATGGTCGACTTGCCAGCCGATAGAGTCACGCCTCAGCCCGTATTTAGTCAAGTCTCAACCAACTTTGCCGGTCCATTTCTCGTAAAATCTAGTACTCTACGTAACGCTAAACTTCTAAAAGCTTACTTTTGTATATTCGTTTGCCTTTCAACGAAGACCGTTAATTTGGAGGCCGTCTCTGCTCTTACCACGGAAGCCTTTCTTGCGGCGTTGCAACGTTTTATCGCGCGCCGTGGTACCCCGGTTCTCATCCGCTCAGACTGCGGTACCAATTATGTAGGCGCTAGGCTCATTTCAATAAGCTTAATTCAGTAAAAAAAATTATCGCGTCAAATAATGATGTGATTGCGCACAAGCTCGCTGGTCAGTACATTACGTAGTTACTAAATGTCCCTAAGGGACCATGGTTCGGCGCGTTACATGAAATCAACATAAAATCAACAAAGCAACTGCTCTATCGCGTGGTTGGTGAACAACACCTTACTTTTGAGGAATCCAGCACACTTCTGGCACGAATCGAATCTGTACTCAACTCTAGACCCCTCTGCCCGCTTTCGTCCGACCCTTCGGACTTAGAACCCTTAACTGCTGGTCATTTTATTATTGGCCGTCCGCTCACAGTTCTGCCCGAGCCGTTCTTTGATGACAGGCCATTATCCGCTCATAGACGTTTTCTGCTCATACAGGCTCTTTCTCAGCGCTTTTGGATACTGTGGACCAGATCCTACCTCCATACTCTTCAAACATGCTCCAAATGTTTCTCCCCCTTCTCACCTTCTCAAGTCGGCGAACTTGTACTCATCAAAGACAATGGCCTGCCACCGCTCCAATGGAAACTGGGTCGAATTGCCCGCACAATACCTGGCAAAGATGGAGTGATCCGAGTTGTGGATCTAGACACAGCTCATGGACATCTACGCAGACCTGTGCTCAAGATAGCCAGGTTGCCAGGATGTTCGCGCCAGAAACGCGACGGTCTCATTCGTTGTTCACTCATTCAAATAAAAGATACGCTGTACTAGCCGACGGCGGAGCGAATGTGTTGATTGGACCGCGCGACTTTCACTCAGCTTCAAGGACGTGCGGCGTGCATTTCGGTGCACTGAGTTCACAACGATCGGCCCGCCCAAGACGTCGCGTTGTTCAGCACAAGCCGATTCGATCAGCTCTCCGCTCAAGAACCTTCTAAAACTACTCGTAAATTGCCTACCGGCCGGTACACCCCTTCAAAATGTGAGTGTGCGCGTGTGTGTGTGTGCGCGAAATAATAAGAGACTTCTATCAGCTCAGCTCCATCCCCACGATAGTCGTGTCGTGGCTACGCCGTCAACGCCAGCTCGCCAAGTAAGTCCCAAATATCGTCATCCACCCCTCATCAGCTCCTTAATCCTTCCACTTCTGACGTAGCTGTGTCAGCATTGCCTAACCGGCAGCCGATACATTTACAGTGCTTCTATTTTCTTAATCATCATCAGCTCACTTTATGTCTCCACTGCTGGGGCACGAGCCTTCCCTATAGATGGATAAGGAGATTGGGCATAAACCACCGCGCGGGCCCAGTGCGAGTTCGTGGTTGTTACCGATTTTCAATTTCCATGTCCATTAATTATTAGATTTTCATGTATAATAGTTTAAATTAAGAACTTTATTGTTGTTTTGTTTTTGATTTTCGTGTGAACTATATGGAGCTGTAAAACTTTAAATAGTAAATTAATTACGTACGACACAATAGTATTTCCCTTCATTTTTAAGTAAATTAATATTAAGAAACAGGAGTAGTACGACAGCCGAAACACGAACTTTGCCGAGAGACATTAATAAAATAGACGTACTATACTTTGTTGGATCCTAGGTAACTAATAAACAGTTAATTTTACTTTTGAGCTTTACGCCTTACCACATTTAGCACCCTGCCTATCTAAATGAACAGAATTCAAATGAATGATTGCTTGACAATCACGATTAGCATACAATGTTGTTCATATAAAGTAATAAACTGTTAAGATATTTTATATGTTAAAAAGTATTGCTTGAATTTACAATTTCATTGAAATTTTAGTAAAACAATAAAAACAACAATAACAACAAAAAAACAAACAAACAAACAACAACAACAATAACAGTAATTATTATATTTTTAGCTTAAACGTTACCAGATATGTATAGTGATATGTTCGCTATACGCGTCATTATACGCTTAATACTGTAATTGAGTACAAATCAAATAAGTACATTTCATTTACTTTCAAGGTTTTTGTTATGTATATTGTTGCGATTTAAGTGGCTCTCTTATTCACTTGGAAATTACATCCTAATAAACAATGCTAGACTGGGTAAATTTATGTATTTGTTAGAAACTGCCATCAGTTTCTAACAAAAAAGAAATTGGTAAAATGAACAAGAACTTCAAGTATTTTTTTTTGTAATAATGCTAATGCCAATTGAAACAGATTTTAATTTGATTGGACGAGAGCATGGATACAAATGATGTAATTTATCATTTTCTGAAAAAAGTTCCCGTCCCCCCCTCTTCCACCAAGACTTAAATTCATTGACATTCCTGAGAGTCGAATTTCTTTGTCGTAGTCGTCTTCCAATAATGTTAAATTATGTTCGATGGAGTTCATATCGAGCCCAATGTGCAACACCGACGGCATTAAGGACAACGCATGTTGTGTAAAGTCCGGTAACGCTCAAAAGACCGACTGTAGCCATCAGCAAATTCTCAAAATAATAGTATTGTATGTTCTTTGTGTGGTCGGGCGTTATTTTAATAGTTCAAAATATAATAAAATACTTAATTGTACACAAAACACATACCGTTATAATAAGAACAGTTTGACTACAAAATATTTACCTGCTAATCCAGTGTGAGAATTTAGGGAGTGTCAACTCTATGCATTTATATTTACGTAATCATCAACAGAATCATCACCACTTCCCTATGGATGTATAGGGAGAACGGGCCATAAACCACATATAACCAGTGCGGTGCGGTGATTATTTACAACTGCTAATGCAGCCGGCACCAACGGCTTTACGTGCCTTCCGAAGAATCAACATAATATGTTGTGTGAGGGCAAAATTATATCGTCATTTTGATTTTATTATACTTTTTATTTATAATTAAAAGTTCGAAAGATAATAACAAAACCTCAAGTTGCTTCAATAAACATGTCTAAGCAGACGTTAATTAAAATGAATAATGCCAAGTCCACAAATGTTAGTTTTTCTTTTTCCTTCTCACTGTTATGAAAGACCCGTAAACGTACCCTGCAGCTATGAATTGGTTTGTGTTGTGTCAGATCTGAATTCTATTTCCGCCTTGAACTTAACAAACGGTATGAGGTAGTAGAAATTTGTCTTCGGCAGTGTCAGGTTGTAAAGCCCGTAAAAACCCTGCAAAAAGATTTAAGTCATTAGTTAAAAGGGTGCCGCGCGGACGCAAAACTGCGAGTTTAGGCATTAGCGAGCGAGTGGCGCGTGTGTCCTTATAAATAAAATAAAAAGTTTTGCTATCCTTCTCAGACCAAATAAAAAGTTAAGACGGAACTCTGTGAACAGCAAAGTGAGGCCGGTTTTTTAAATGTGTGTGTTTAAACGGGTGTTGCCATGATAATTCAATTACCCCAAAAGTACAAAAATAACGTTAAAAATTAGCAACATTATTTTTAACGTTATTAGTTAATAACGTTATCATAATATGATATAAATAAAAGTGATCCATTCCGACGTAAGCTGTTGGTAAAAAGTGGTGGCGGTAGGAGAAAAGAAATGGAAAAGTTTCAGTTTCAGGAATAAAACTTGTCATTATTTATTCAAATTATTTAATTAAAAACCTTTACGTTTAATTAATTTCTTGTATGCTTCCTTTTACTTTCTTTAATCGCTTTGCATCTTTGACTTCATGTCAGGTCCATTTTTTCAATTTGCTATTATACCGAACCAATTTTGATAACATAATTAAGGGATGAGACCCACCCTTAAGATATTTATTTATTTATTTTATAAAAGAAGGAGGCAAACGAGCAGGCGGGTCACCTGATGGAGAGTAATCACCGCCGCCCATGGACACCCGCAAAACCAGAGGAATCGCAGACGCATTGCCGGCCTTTATTTAACGAAAAAAAACATATACTTAATCAGTTCACCAACAGCGAAGATATCGCGTCGCGTATTCATAAACTTTAAAAAAATACAGTTGAATTGAGTACCTACCTCCTCGTTTTTTAAAGTCTGTAATAATTTACTGATAAGCATTACAAGAATCAAGTAACGTTACGTTGCGTGTCACAGACGTCACAGTACCCAATAATAGGGTAAACAAAAACACTTCATAATGGCAACACTTGTGTTTCAAGCAATGACGTCTAAATTTTATTTTGATTCATTGAATAATATTGGTTTCCAAATTACTTACGTGTGAAATATGATTCCATTCCGCTTTTTATCTTTTGAAGATTGATTCTTAAACTCTTTCACAACACAATTCGGCATTTTCACAGATAAATTTATGATTTTTTAAAACGACTTGCTCCCACGAGCCGCGGACCTACACTGACAAGTTAAGGCGTAGTTTCGTTGTACGTGTGTGCGTGTAATTGTGTATGTACACGGCGAGGCGTAGTTTGACCCGGCCTCACTTCGCTGTTCGCAGAGTTCTGTCTTAACTTTTTATTTGGCCTGAGCTATCCTTAACGGCGGAGTAGGGCATTTGACGCCCTTTTGTAAAAACATTGTACCAAAGTCAATGGGAAAGTTCTGTAAAATAATACTGACTGGCGAGTGTATCTCCATGAATGTCCGACGGTACTCGTTGTTCAAAATTTCGTAAAACAGAAAATGGACCTGAAAAATACATTCAATCATACATCATAAGCTTCTAGTGCAATACCGTACAAAACCGAATAATTTGCTAAGTTATACGGATAATATATTCAGTATGATCCGTATTGATGCAATTTCGTAAATGAGGGCGCCCATATTGTTCCAAAAATGCGCCATCCAATTTCCCACGCTCCGATTGCATGCATGAGAATTAGCCAGCCGTTACTCAAGCTATCCCATCTCGTCACCATCTTCCGTGCCGTTTGCTACTTGGCAAATGCAAAGTATATAATATATATAATTGCCTATGTGCAGCAGTGGACTGATGATGATGATGATGATGATGATTCCGTTCCGGTACCAAGCATAAAAACTGCTATCAATTTTAAAAATTGAGGCGTGTTGGGCCTATATATAAGTACATATAAAATGCTTTGTCCTGAATGACTGATGAATCAACGCACAGCCTAAACCGCTGATCGCAGAGACCTGAAACTTGGAGGGTGTGTTCTTTGTATAACGTAGGCATCCGATAAGAAGGGATTTTCCGAAATTCTATCCCTAAGGGGGTGAAAAAGGGGGGCAAAGTGTGTATGGGACAACGTGATTCCTTAGTCCAATCTACTTAAAATTTTGCATAAACATTTTTTAACAGAATTAATGGAAGACGTGTTTCGTATTTTATTGAATACGAGTATAAACTCCTAACGGGGTTAAAAAGGGGTAGAAAGTTATTTTCGCGGTGATTTGCTTCGAAGTTAAGTTGTTAAGTTAACAATTTAGCTGTGAAGGTATTGATATAGATATTTTTATTTATTTGTATTTGTATAATTTAGATAAGAAATAGTTTGCCTTGTAACAATAAATAATTAACTATACAATTATGAGCCAAAAGTGTATGAGCTATCATTTGGGTGGTGTGAGTAGCGGTGTTTTATGTTTTATTTTATTACTATTCTTAGTTTAGGTTTAAGTTAAGTTTAGTTCTAGTCTGGGCATCTTCGGAAGACCATCGTTGTAGCATTATTGAAGTGCTATGACACATGCTGAGAAGATGCCTTTTCAGTATCATATAGCATGTATATTAAATTATGAATGCTTTACTTGTTTGAATGTTGTTTTGTGATACTGAATAAATGTTTTTCTATTCTATTCTATTATATTCTATAAGTTGATATTAATACTTCTTAGTGCTTTTGATTTAAATTACATTTTATTTTGACACGCGTGCTCCCGCACTCTACTAGATACTCCGAGTAGTTTGGATAGGATTGGGATGAACTTAATATGCGAAAGTGAGTTTGTTTGTTTGTTATTTGTTACGTTTACAAGAGTATAATCAAAGACTTATTATTAAAAAAGTGAGTTTGTTTGTGTGATTCCCTTTCACGCGTAAACTATTTAACGATTTGTTTTTTTTTGTTGTCACAGAAACTGTCAAATAAGCGGTACGAAGTTCTCCGGGTCAGCTAGTCAATAATACAAATGACATTTTCAGTGCAACAGCTGAACAATATATAATTTTTTAGTTATAATAGACAAAAATAAAAGTGGCCCTCTTTAAGTCATCTCTGTACTTGCTATTTGTAAAGAAACTGGCCTAAAGGTGTGGAAGTGGCATTGTAATCGAGGAGAGGGAAGTGTGTCGCTAGCCATTGAACTATGCAGAAAACTTACGTTAACTGTAGCTTTCAGAATGTACAATAATTACAGCAGTAATAATATAAGCATATCTTTTTTTGATGAGATGTACAGAAAAATAAATCATTAAAATTTTATAGAAAATTTTAATGATTTATTTTTATCGAATTATATATTTTTTATTAATTATAGGCAAGCATTTTACCGCGATTTTACTGAAGGTAAGTAATGTAGGATTAGGATGTAGCATACTTATATATTTTTATTAGTTATAGGCAAGCATTCGACCGCATTCTCACTGATACGGTAGGTAAGTGATGATGCGGCGTAGGATATAGCATACATGCCAAGAAAATACCTCTTCACCCTTGTCTTAAAAATGATCAGGTTGTATGTCCCAGAAGACAGATCCGCCGGAAAGGAATTCCTCTCTTTAGCTGTTCACATCAAAAATGATGAAGCAAAGCGCTTTGCGCGTATAGGCGGTATGTTGACAGCATAAGGGTATGAATGGTGTGATGCCAGCTCGCGTCTAGTTATATGGTTTATATGTTCTCCAAAAGATGATCGAGCTTTGACTGATACGCCCCCATTGCAAAGCGTTAAATCATTAAGACTTAGAAAAAGTATTCAAGTATGGGTGATCGCTGTCAATTGCAAAAAACATTGCACGTCTCCTATTAATATTTTGTCCTTCAACAAATCGAGCCAAATGGTTTGTGTCATGAATCTAGCTTTGAGCCAAAGCTACATATTCTCTTGTTGTTTCTAAAGGATTTTCTATTCGAGGATGAAACTTTTTTTATAAGTACTCTAGCTACTATAAAATGTTTTTATCACTAAGAGCTTATACCAGCATGTTCTTAAACATGTACAATATACTGATTAAAATTAAGTCTTCACCATAGAGTTTACGAAGCAATGCCTAAGATATTGATTATTGACGTTCCAAATATAGTTTGTTTAGTATTAATATTTTATTTAACGTAATTTACCCTGCTATACCCACTGTGCGAGAGTTAAAGGAATGTCAATTTGATTTGATGTTATCATCTACAATAAAATAACCTTTTTTAAAAAGTCACTATGATTTGTATGTTGAATTTGTAGAAGGGCAAAATTGTAACATAATTTGGATTTTATAATACTTTTATTTATTTTTTAATATTCGATAGAAACTTACACAACCCTTAAATAACTGTAATATACAAACACATAAAGAAGTTATTATGAATCATGTTAAGTTGGGCGTCCACGGAATTTAGTTTTTCTTTTTCCTTTTATCTGTTACGAAAGACCCGTAAAAGTAGCTACCTTACCACAGCAATAGAATAGATTGTGTGGCGGCGTCACCTACCGCATACGCCGCACATTACTCGACACGTAGCAAACACTTCCCAACCGTGTCAACAGATGGCGCCACAAACGCATACCAACGACGTCGCCATACTACGACGTTGAAATAGTATGGGAAGCCTGCATCGCGATAGCGAAGTTTTACCATGTCCTTCGCTATATATAGCACCTCCAACTAACATCCGTTGGACCTTGGTCCCCGAGCTATACCACCCAGCTCGGAGGAAGATCTTCCCTTTGGCCTTCCTCAATGTGGCATTCTACCTACCACCAGGCTTCCCTACAGGTCCCCGAGCTATACCACCCAGCTCGGAGGAAGATCTTCCCTTTGGCCTTCCTCAATGTGCATTCCACCTACCACAGGCTTCCCTACAGTGGTGACCCCTACGTGATCTACCACAGGCTTCCTTACAGATTGGTTTGTGTCTGACGTGTACTCTAATTCCGCCTTGAACTTGACAAACGGTATAAGGCAATGGAAGTTTGTCATCGGCACGGCCAGGTTGTAAAGTCCATAGAAACCCTGCGAAAAAATATTCATAATATTATCATCATTACCCTTAAAGATTATTACATTTTCTGGTTATAAAAGACTAAATTATAAGGTAAGGAGGACCGGTGTCGCTAGTCCATTAACTACGCAGAGAAAACTTACGTGAACTGTGGCTAGGACTACTGCCGTCATTAGTCGAGCTGTATTAAGTTTTAATGGTTTTATTTTTATAACAAAAGCTATTTATTAAAATTTACACTTTAATTACTCGAAAAACGTAAGATTTCATGTTACATTGATAAACCAAAAAATTGCAAATCGAAATATACTACTATTAACAACCAAATAAGTTAATAAAGTTAATATTTAATAGAACATCTACAATATTTTGAGAAACTTGTGGAATCTTCTTTAAATTATATGCGTAGTTGCCTATTTATTGCTATTGTAAAATAACTTATAATTATTATTTTTTAATCTTGTACTATAATATCATTCGATTTTAATTTTTAGGTTATGTTACGTTAAACATGCTATTTATAAAAGAAAATATTACTTTTATCACTGAGCAAAATTTGACTTCAATAATTTGCTCGCTTACACTACTCACCTCATTTGGTGCTTTTCCTGGCACGTATCTGTTTAAATCCCACTACGCTGCACCGTCTAAACTGTACATACACTCAAAAGTCAAATCAAGTAACAGATCTGCCACCAACACGGTGTTTCTCAAAAACAAAAAGTTAAATGAAACACAGACGCAGTACCTCTTATAAAATTATTTTTATTAAAATTTGTCAAAAATACCATATTTGTATATACGAGTATAACATGCTTTCTGATCTCACTGATATATTTAAATGCCACGCATGCCTAATACAATTACAATTGCTGATTCGAAACTATAATACGATTTGACGACTTCTTGTTTCATTCGAAACTGTAGTCATTTTACGGCATTTTCATATTAATATTTTTTATATAAAAAAGAAACACATTTAGAGGTTTGTATTATGATAAGTTGGATGTTCACGAAAACTAATTTTTCACATTCTTTTTGTCTGATACGAAAGTCGCGTAAAAGTAGCCTGTACCTATGGATTCGTTCGTGTCTGACTTGAACTCCATTTCTACCTTGAACTTAACAAACGGTATAAGGTAGTGGAAGTTTGACATCGGTAACGTCAAGTTGTAAAGCCCGTAGAAACCCTGCGAAAAAATTTTATAACTATTATATAAATATTTTAAACATAGTGATATTTATTTACATTAAATTTGTTTATTAATTAATATCTTTTAGGTTACAGAGTACTAAAGAAACTAAAATTAATACAAAACTAAAATATGGCGTCAAAAAATTCCTCCGCGTCGCAGTCGAATGGTAAAGTACCCAAGAGACTGGCGGCATTGCCACGTTGTATGGCAATGCTTAGCCTCTGGCCAAAGAAAAAGCCAGCCTTTGGGTCATGGGAAGTGTCAACCAGCCGTTTGGAGATGTCATTAAACAAAACACGAGCACTCGGACCCCACGGCCCGAGGGTTTCAACCCCAAACGGCTCGAAAATATAATTGCCGATAAGGTTATTATACTTCCGCCGCTTGAGGTTTTCTGCAGCCGCAGCAGCAGCACCTGCACATAATGATATCGAACATTGTTTAATATGGATAAACACTTGGCTCTCATCTTCCCTGATAAGTGACTTAGAATAAAAATAGCGCACTTCACCCGGAATCCTCAACGGCTGAGCACCTCGCTATCTTACCATTGGCTGTCAGAACATAACATTGTTGTCATAGCGATGAAAAGTAAGAAATAATGTAGTAGCGAGTCAAGCAGACTTAAAATAAGAACTCTCGCTAAAAATCGATATTGATACCATTAAGGATCATCGCCTCTATCTGTGATCCTATTACTAGAATTTATATGACGTTTTCAAAATTTCATATAATAATAATTAACTTCACATTTTAAAAGATTGATCTTGTGACCAGTAACACAAATTGACCAGTATGCTTAAGGCTTTTGTAGTTGTAGCAGTAGCAATAATAATAAAAGACTTTGTATCGTATGTGCTAATCATAACCGGCATAATATTTGTCGGACCTCCTTTTTTATGTAGTAATGCAAATTCTCGAACAATAAAAAACAAAACTTTTCTTGCATCGAAATGAAGCCACCTCGAATAAATTGCCTCGAAGTGGGAGTAGTCTTAAGTGTTACGTCACGTAATTCTGCCACAATTCTGAAGTCTGGAGAAATGACCTATAGTCGTTGCCATGACTTTAGTTATTTATAACATTACTATTCTTACTGGCGGAGCAGGGCAGGGGACGCCTTTTTGTGCAAACATTACACCGAAGTCAACAGGATAGTTCCAGAACGTATCGCAAAACCCCGTGTGTAACTCTATGAATGTTCGACGATACTCGTTGTTTAAGAACTCGTAAAACACAGCGTGGACCTGCAAAAAATAAGCTTCTGGAAAACTGGTTTAACAATATAGCAAATCAAAGCTGTATAATACTTATGAAATCCAATATTATTATGCGTATTGATGCGATCCGGACTTATTAAATGAAACAAAAGAAAATAATGAATCCTATGTACCAATGCCTGCACATTAAACTATCCAAAACTGTCAAATTGCTTCTAAAATGTTCAACCATTTATTGAAACGTTAAGTTCTAAGTCTATTATGAAAAGTACATTGGCCGTTTTTATTGTATGGGATAGGTTCCAATTTAGGATTTCGAGCGAATTTGAGCAATTGATTCCTTTGATTATTTGTGGTTGTCTGATTTGCAGTACTTAAATAAGATTTAAAAAAAATCTAAACGATGTGCTCCTAACAGATTTTAATTCTTAAAACGTACAATCTTTTTTCTTACTTTTTATATTTGAAGCCGCTATAATAAAAGTCTGTGTTTAGAAACCGTAGTTTATTACGTGAAATAGATTGATGTAAAAACCAGGTACCATTGATAAGAGTAAAGTAAGAGAGCAAAAGTCGCTAACAATTTATTGCGTTAAATTCAACCAAGAAGGGTATTAGCTCTAGTTAGTTTTTATTTGTGTCGTAGTTGTAAACCGCAAGTAAAAGAGTTATAAAAATTAAAGGAAATATAAACGAAACTTTGGTAAAATGCTGTTGCGTTTGCCACTTGGTTAATGCTCAGTTGTACGTTACCGACACATTGTTGCCCCACGTGTGTCTGAGGTTTGTCTCTAGGTTGAAGAAGTAGGGACTCTTCCTGCTCAGCCTCGTGATCCAAAATCGGGGACTAAACACCCATTTGTCGTTGAAAGAGGTTATGTTCGCTCGTTCCGGTACCACGTTTAAACACTGCCATAAATTAACAATATTATGAAAATCATCGTCATCTTATAAACGCCCTACTGCTGCAAACAGAAGGATGTATGTATGTAACTAATACAAGTGTTAGGTATCCGGCCAAAATAATACAAACAGGGTTCATAATTTGCATGCTATTGCATTCATAATGGCTGAATAGACTTATCATGGCCCATTAATATGTACGAACCCCATATATTTTAAACTTAATGATCTACAAAATATCCATAAATGTTTAATTATTAATAACCATGGCTGAAAATGTTTTTAATTTATTTGATTTTTTTAATTGCATAAGTTTAAGTGGTACAGCAAAAAAAAACTATGGAGTAGATTTTTGTTGCATTTGAGTTCTCTTATCTCATCCCGACGGAAATACGTCGAGTTTCCAATAACCCTAGGCTAATGCTTAATTCTACGTTGCCGTCACATTGTTGCCAAACGTGTGCCTGAGGTTTGTTTCTATGTTGAAGCAGTAGGGACTATTCCTTCCTTCCTCGTGATCCAAAATCTGGCTCCGGTTCCGGTACCATGTTATACGAGTAACACTGCCATAAATTAACAATAATAAGATAATTATCAACATCATCATCTTATAGATGCCCTACAAAGCCAAGGATGTATATTAGGTATCCTATATAACTACTTATATTTATATTATATTACTTATATTTTTGCAATATCTCTAGACGGGAAAATGATTTTTTTTCTTGCGGCCCAAGACTTAATTTTTTTAAACCCGGGCTACAAATGAAACCCCGCCCGGACGCTCCCCTGACGCCCTCTAAACTAGGACAAATCCGGGGAAACCTGGACGGATAGCAACCCTAATCGGAGAAGCGGAGGGAATAATAATTTTTAAACACATTTTATTTTTTTATGGCCTTGTATACAAAGCTTGCAGCCTAAACAAACAAAAATGAAAGTCTGTTACTTTGTTTCATAAATAAAGTTCTGCCACTTACAAGCCTACTAGAGCCTTCATGGCTCGAATCCTATCGGTTTAAACTTCTTAAAGTTGAGTGAGTTTTAACTCACGAGCCTTCAGAGCTCGAGGCTTGAAGGTTCAGTACCTTCGACTCGGGGCTCGAGATTCCGACTAGAAGCTCATTTTTCACAACACTAGCTATACCACACCACAATGGCATAGTTCTAGTTGAGGCAGTGAGGTTAGCCCACTGCTTAAGCATTAATGTAAAAGTTTTTCTATAATCTAATGAGGTATTGTTATTTTTTTCATAATCCAAAGACTATTGCTAATTTTTCGCTATTTATCATACACGTAGTTTCGGATTCTTGATCTCGGATCATACAAAAATCTTGGAAAGGCTACGGTTTAAAGCTAAGCCGATATATATAATATTATTCGTAAGATATTATAACAAATTGATTGAATGACATTGAACTCGGGAGGGGAAGGTTTGTCGTTAGTCCAAGAACTACGTTAAACAGAATAAACAAAGCTAACTTACGTGAACTGTAGCGATGATTACTGTTATAATGATTAAGCATTTTTTAAACATATCTCTATGTAATTAAACAATGTTTTAATGTTTTTTTTTTCTAAAACAGCCGCTGTTTCTTGCCGCTTGCCAAAGTATTGCGGTATAGGCACATGAGTAAATATCACTCTGTGGTATTATAGGTCGATGTTGGCTATAATGTTCGCTGTAACGAGGTAATAGGCCGTTCGTAGATTTTGTTTAATGCCTTGTTATAGCTGATCTGATGGCCTTGGTACCTAATTGGGTGTGGTAGGTTTTAAAGGTTTCCACACACCAACGGCAGGTCAGAAGCGGCGTGGGCAGAAACAGTGCGGGAAACGGTACACTGCAGGTAGCCGGTAGGTTTTAAAGCGTAGGGACTAATCGGAGAAGCAAAGGGAATATTGATTAAATCAAATCAAACCGTTTTATTTACTTTGCACCCTGGTAAAAAAAAGGAAAAAAAAGCATAAAGATGCTACTACTGTTACCCTTAAACAGTGAAATAGTGGCAAAAAAGTCTTAGGCTCAGCATGTGTCACAAAAGTCTTCTGCAGCATGTGTCACGGCCATTAACAAAGCCATCGACAACGCTGATTTTCAGACGGAAGCTTACAGAGTTGTTTTCTAAAGTTTAAGCGAACGCGAAATTGAAATGAGACTACTTTTACGGATCTACTCGCGTTTATTTTAAATACATTAGTTTAAATTAATGTTTATCCTGACGTTTCGAACCCTTTGCAGGGTCCGTCGGAGACTGAGGTGTTGGTCGTCTCATAATTAGTTTGTAGCTTGTATACCCTTATTTAAAATTTATCACGTGCGTTCCGTTTTACGTAAATAAGCTTACAGTATCTTTTGGTCTGGCAGTATGGTGTTGGGGTTGGGATTTAATATTTTGTATGATGGGATCATAGCCTGGTGGTAAATTCCAACCATCTTCTCTATTGAAATTAGGGAGTTTTTTAATTTTAATAGCGTTGCGTGTCATCTTAGGGATGAATCGTTGTTCTCTAGCGATTATTTGAGGTTTATCGAGGGGCCCAACCATTACATCACCCCCATCCACCTATCAGGAAGGCAGAAACGTGTCATATGAAAAATGCAAAACACTTACGTAAACTGCAGCGAAGATTACTGTTGCAAATATTGTACATTTTGTAAGCATATCTATTTTATATATACCTACAATATAAGTATTTCTGTAATAAAATTTTAATGATTTGGAATTAAAAAAAACAACATAGAATATTCGCTGCTCGCGAGCGTATTGCGGTATGGATGAATTTTGTCTACAATTTGAAACTGAAAAATGAAAATGAAATTACACATTTAGCACACATTACAAAATTACACGATACTTAGAATAACAATACAAAATTAAATTAAATTAATTTATTGTATTGTGATAGCGGATCTAATTGCTTGAAAACAATTTATTACATAGAGGGCATAGAGCATTCAAGGCTCACATACAACAACAACGGCTGGTCAGGATCAGCGCAAGCAGAAGTGCGAGACCAGGCGGCCACAAAGCTAAGGGACTAATCGTAGGAGCGGAATTACAAGTAGCTTAATCATAATTATTGGAAGTGTCTTTGAAATGTCATAAAATGAGATTTTTCTAGTGTATACTACCAGTACAGTCGGCGGCAGATCAACCTACCTAAAACTGTCAAATTTCTACAATCAATCTTGAACTTTATTGTATAGCTATAAGGATCAATATTCATTGGAGAAATTTGACAGATTTGGGTACCTACCCAAATCTGTCTAGGTTGATCTGCCGCCGTGTGTACATTATTTATTTATTTATTTATTGACATAACAACGGCTTTATGGTTTACACCAATGCGATGCTAAATGTTATTTTTGATTTTCACCGACAAAAGAGATCGGCCACCGATTATCGGACGTGGGCGGATGCACTTAGGCGCGTGCGCACTAAGGTAAGCATGTTTATAAAAGTAATGGCTAATTATTTTGATATCATTATACTAACTGAGACATGGCTCAACGATGCTGTCTGCTCAACGATGCTCGAAATTTGTGATTCTAGGTGTAAGTAGTGCTTTTAGGAGGGATAGACAGTCAAATGTCAGAATGAAGATGGCAAAGGAGTTCTTATTGCAATTAGTAAAAAAATATTTTTTTTGCACCTACGCGCAGCATACTTCCCTCTTCTTAAAAAAATATCTTGAACATTTTGTAGAAAGTGTCTGTAAAGGGACTTCTTGGCGGGAAAGTGAAGAGTCATGTCTGCGGTTTTGTTTTATTTTCTAAAATTTGTGTTATGTCGAATATTAATGTGAAATAATGGTGGATTATTAACCGTTAAGTGTTCGTGAGTGTGCATGAGTGTTGGCAAATGAAACAAAACAGTGCAACGTCACTTTTCAAATTATCTCAAGAAGTCCGCCCGAGGACTTAGTAAAGCCCCACATCTTTACTGAGATACTCGAGGGGTTGGGTGGTATATCATTTCTCATTTCTATTATCATTCATCATCATCATACAGAAAAGAAATATTGTTTATTTATGTATTACTTGTTAGAATAATTACTTTGACACTGGCTAAATGTGCTAATCGCACGAAGCCATCAACAAAATGAAAAAAAAAAAAAAGTGTCTGTAAGGTGCTGGACAGCTTGCATGATGTTGTTATCATTGTTAATTTTAATATAGGCGGCATAAAATTGGTCAAAAAATGAAATTATTAGGGTGCTTATTTCAATCGCTTTACGCACTACTCTTGAATAAAAGTGGCGATCTGTGGAGAGCACTTTCAAGTTGGTGTTCTGTAATCGCTGATTTATTAGACTGCCTGTTCTTTACAGCTGCGATATGTTCTTTGACCCGCTCATGTATAGTCCGCTTTGTTTGGCCTATGTAGGAACTATCACAGCTGCAGTCTCTTGTATACGCCTGGTGTTTGAAATGACAAGACATCCTTGGAAATACCCACAATGTTGTTCACCTTTATGTCAGGAGTATATGTCGTTGGTATGGAGTACTCCCGTAATATATGGCCGATCTTGTCTGTCACTCCTTTGACATAAGGCATGTAGGCTGATTGCCTGCCAACTTCCAGCAACCAGTTTCTTTGCAACTTCTTGTGGACTGTTTCCGTTTTCCACTAACTCGATATCCGTTTTTCTTGAGTACCTCCTGAACATGATCCAGCTCGTGCTTCAAATTTTCAGGGTCACAGAGGTCAAAAGCTCTGTTCCTTAGTGACGTCATCACGGATGGCAGCTGTCGAGGGTGGTGATGAGAGGTAGCGTGTATGTAAGTATCTGACCGTGTGCGTGGGCTTTCGCTAGACACAGTAGGACAAGGACGCGTTGGATCTCACGGTAATCTTAACATCCAAAAAAGACAACGACCTATCCGCCTCCATCTCGTATGTGAACCTCATATTCGGATGAAAGGAGTTGAGATGTTGATCCCATTGATCTACTTCTTGATATGACTTATTAAGTTAATTTTTAAAGTAATATTTAATCAATGTACGGCCCACGTGGTCGTGGATTAAAACCGTTTTAAACAAATTTAAAATGTGTTTTAAACCACTGATTTTGGTTTAAAACGGTTTATTTACAACTCTAATTGTGATATGGGTGAATGCTGGCCACATTTGGTAGAATGTACTTTTATGTCGGATCTGATCGTTTTGATACAATCATGGTGGAGCATTTAAGGCTTACGCACACCACAAGTGGATGTGGAGCAGCGCAGAAGCAGTGCGTACACGATTGATATTGGATTGGCAAACATTTAAGGATCGGACGTTGAAGACGTTGTTGTTGACATGGAATAATGCTCCTTGGGATTAGAATAATGTTGATAATTTGGTCAGAGTCATGGTTAATATGGTTTGGCCAAACCGTTTTGGCCTAAACTTAAAACGTACAATTATTGTTTCGCCTAAAAATTATTTTGCCACCATTATAGTTTGGCCTAAGAATTGAAAGGCCTAATTTTAGAATGTCTAATGTAAAATAGCCTAAACTATATTGGCATAACTTTATTTTGGCATAACGATTATTTCGCAAAATTTATAAAAGCTCTAATTTTAGCATATCTAAAATTAAATGTTCCAATAATGTATTGGAATAAAAGCATAGAATTTTATTGAGAAAATAAATTGACAGAAGCGAATCGCTGCAAACCCGACTCCACGTAGTCTTGTCTGCCCTACCCTAGAATGCAATATAAGCCCGCGTAGGCGCCGAGGGGCGAGGCGGCCCGCGAGCTAAGGAGCAGGTGGGTTGAGCTCGCCGCCGGGGCTGAGGCTGGCCGGCGAAGCCGGCCAGCAAGCCGAAGCCTCGGTGGTGAGCGAAAACCATCTGCGACGAAAAGCTCGCGTGGAACCGCCGGAGCCCCCGCAGCGCCGAAGCCGTGACGGAAACTATGCATGCTGCATGCCTGCTTGCATGCTGCATGCCTGCTTGCATGCTGCATGCCTGCTTGCATGCTGCATGCCTGCTTGCACGCTTACATGCTGCATGCCTGCACGCATGCTGCATGCGTGCTTGCATGCAGCATGTAAGCGTTACTTTATGATTTTTAATTTTGTGCGAATTAATATTTAGGAATTGTAAACTTTAGGGATTACGAATTGTTCTGCCAAATGACGCATTTGGTAAATGACAGTGGCGATAAAAAGTTAGGCGAAGTGAAATTAGGGCAAACACGATTCTGAAGAGTGAAATTAGGCGAAAAAATTTTAGGCTTTTCGTTTGGGTGCCATTGCAAATTAGGCGTACAAAAAATTAGGCGATCCGATAGAGACCCTTTGTCAATATAATTATATAATTTCATTTTGAAATGAAACAACTTTTACGGATCTACTTGCGTTTATTTTACACATTACATTTAATGTTTATCCTGACGTTTCGAACCCTTTGCAGGGTCCGTGGTCACAGGGTCATCAGTAAAAGTTGTTTTATTTCAATGTGTAGTGTTTGCGTAAACTTTTGAAAACAATAAAATTTCATGATGTTCCAAAAACGCCCATTCTTGCATATTTCTCCAGTGAGTGAGATGAGGTGTATTTATTTATTTATTTATTGAAATGATCACCAACCTTTAAAACATCATTGATTTTTTAAACAAAACATTATTAAAATAGATTTTTAGCTTGATACCAATACAATTATAGGCGAAGACTACATGCAATTACATAAATAAAATTTACAGAAACGTATAAATAATAAAATGAGAAATGAGATAGAGAATTAAAATGGAGATTATATAATTATGAAAAATTTAAATTTAAATAAAAATTGTGAAAAATTAATAATATGTCAAATCATCACAATAGACATCAGGAGATGAGACTTCTTAAAGCTGGGAATGTCACCCATGAACTAATCCAAACTCTTGGTTTTAGCTGTACCATGAAACTCCCTTATGATACAATTCAGAGGTGCATTCTGGCCAAGGTTGGGCCTGCGAGGCTGATCTACAAGGACGTTACTTCTTGGCATAATGACGTTCATAAGAGCTATTTGTCGCCTAAACTGAATAAATGATTTTGAGTTTGAATTGAATTTGAAAAAACTTGATGCCCGCGGGAGCTTTAAAAGTGCATTGAATGACAACGATTTTAGGAAATCCGGGACACCAAGGATGCCATTCGCTAGCATATAGAGAAACATGAGGTCGTGCATACGTCTTCGATCTGATCCGCGGACGCAAAACTGCGAGTTTTAAGTTTCTTTATGATAGCGAGCGAGCGGCGCGTGGCAGTGGTGTGACAACGGCGCACGACTACGATTACGCACGCACACTAATATCTGTACAGAGTAGGCTGGTGATTTAATTAGAGCAATGTTTACTTTCGTAAAATCATAGGCGTTTGGGTAAAAAATAAGAAAAGTCTTAATATTTTCATATTCATGTTTTTTTATTGAAAAATAAGACAGCAGTGACCTGCGGAATATCAATACAAACATTTTGATGTCGGATCATTGTTTCATTTGTGCTATATTTACAAAGTTTCTGAAGAAATAAGTTTTTAGATATCATTATTTTACGTATTTTTTATGCAGTTTCTGGGTATTTGTTTTAAATTCCAAGACAACCATGACCTTGTTAAAGGATCAAGCTAACCTATACTAGTCCTTTTAATGTATAAGACCTATTCAGCGCCGAGCACCAGTGACTTAAAAACACGTAAATTTTCAAATTCCGCGCTGCACCCCCTTAATTTAATATACTCTTGCCCAGATTACACGAAAACGTTAAGAATAAGAGTTACAAGATAGCTCCTAGGGGCCTCGGTAGCTCAGCGGTCAGAGCGTTGGACCGGTTATCCAAAGGTCGTGGATTCGATTCCCACTCGAACTTCCTGAAGCTGGTTGATTTTTTTTATCTTGTAGCCATGTCATGTCATTATAACGACAATCTGCGCATGTACAGACGCCAGCACATAAACCTATCCAAAACTGTCAATACATTACAATACATTTCAATACATTTTCAACCATATAACCTAGTCATAAAGCTCAAGATCTATTGAGGAAATTTGACAGTTGTGGTAGATTGATGTGCGCAGGCGTCTGTACAGAGGTATGATCAAATTATCTTTATTTGTTTTTAAATTCCCCGTACAAGTCGGCTAGTCCTACGACTTTCTTCGTGTCCGTCAGGGTCGTTTCTATCTCCACCTTTATCTTCCGAAACGGTAAACTGTAATTGAAGCGATCTAGCGGCAATGTCATGTTGAGAAGCTCGTAGTACCCCTGCACAAGAAAACTAAGCATTAGTGGACTTCACGTTAGCAAATGAAGACTTGACCTAGTGTATACCATCTCGTTTTGTAAGTGTTTACTTAAGGGGAGCAGTTCCTTAAATAACCAATTATAAAAGGGTTGTATTTAATTGATCACCAAACTAACCTAACCTTACACACAAAAATACTAAGTTAGCACCTAAAAATACAAAGTTAGCACCTAAACTACTATTTAGATGCTAACTTAGCATTTTAGGTGCTAGCCTACTATTTTTTTGTGGATCAATTTATTATTTCTCATTATAAAAGACTTATAAAGATTGCTTTGAAAACGAATCTGTACAAAACTTACGCTTTACCAATAACTTTGTAATGACAAAAAATTTCATAAGAACAGAGTTTGTTTACGTAAGACAGTTTTTGATGTGTAACATATTTCAGCTCGCCTTCTATTTATACAATTTGTGGGAGTGATTTCGTAGAAATGCGACGGAAGTACCGTAACATTTACAAATGTGACGGAAGTAGCGTAACAGTATGATCTGCTCATATATATTATATCATATATGCATTTGTATTAAGCTTACCTTCAGCAGTCTCCTTATTTTAAAAGTACGCCAGTGCATGAAATATATATTTATATATCTCAGTCAGTATCGTTTGCGAGTTTGCTAGTGAAATAAAAAAAATAAAAAAAAGGGAAAATTAAATATAAAAAATATACGTTATTGTTAATTCAATATTCTATTTCTATTGTAATATTGATTTCAAAAGGTGACCTGTCAAATGTTACACATATGCGACTATTGTAAGGCTCGTCAATTTATTTGTATATCCTCTCATTTTAGATTTTCTTACCCAATGAAAAAAACATTGTATCAAAAGTCCTGCAACCTTCGATCAATGTACACACGCGTGCACATTAAACTACCACAATCTGTCAAATTTCTTTAATAGATTTTGAGCTTTATGTATACTTAGGCATACGGTTGAATATTTATTGAAGAAAGGAGATATTTCAGGGCTGGCCTGCACCTTGTACACCTAATGCAAAATTGAAGAAAAATGTAGAGATTAATAGAAAAATAGAAAAATTGCAATCTGTGTAGTATTTTTTTTTGTACAAAAGCATTATTTAATTACCTATAGGGCAATACGGCAATTTTACCCCACTACGTATTCGTTCCAAAACTTAAAAGCACATTAATAGAATGTAACATTAATCTTAAATAATGTAACTATCCTTAGATTTACTTAACGCAACATTAATTTAATAAAAAGCCTACATACCTTTCGTCCTATGTTAGTTTACTTTATAAAGTAACAAAGACGTGTCGTCTTAGTCTTCTGATTTCCGAACGTATTTAAAACGTCAATTAGGCAAATGTCTAGTAATTCCAGTGCATTGGAGTGGAAAAGGGTGTATTACAATATTGCAATTACTCTTTGATGGAAGTAAAGTTGAAAATGTTGAAATAAATGATTGAAACGCCAAGACAAGAGATGTCATTGAAGTGAATGACAGTCAATGACCCGCCATCTTCATTTTAGGTTAGGTATTGCCATAACAATGAGTATTTAATGTTTTTGTACAAAAAAAACTAGGTCGAAAACGACAAAAAAAATAGTTAGAACACTCTCAGTAATTAATGACGTTTCTAAAATACAAGTGTACAATGTCCAGGCCATTGCTCCATACATTCCTGAAACGTGTCCTTTGACAGTTTTGGATAGGTTGATGTGCGGATGTCTGTACGTATTGTTCGAAGCCTGCAACCTATTAGTATAGTAAAAAAATCGTGAGCTGTATGTAACATACCGGTACAAGTGGACAAGTGACACGACTCCCTATCATTTTACCGATGTAAGGGTCCAAGTTCACAAGGTCACAGTACTTCACGTGCATTTCTACGAACGACCGACGATACTCGTTATGTAGATGTTCGAAGCACAGGATATTGATCTGAAACCAAATATAAACAAACCAAAGGACGTTGTTTACCTAAGGACGGAGAGGCCTTACAGACTCCATCCATAAGAATGCTTAGGAATATGTTATAGCTGGCCAGCCCAAACGTACAGCGCGCCCCAGTGAAGCTCACACCCAGCATGAGCCAGAAGACGCATGAGCAGAGTTTCCTCATACTAAATGTAGAGTTGGTGATCTACATAGGACAGTACTTAATTGTCCTAGACAGTTCTTTTTTATTTGACTCTCTAACTGATGTTAAGCAAAAACGGAGTCCAGATGCGAATACAGCAGGTGGGGCAGGATTGGGCCTCATTAGTTGTCCACTATTTGCCGGCCAGAAAGTTGCTTAATCACATCTAGTTTTGAAAACCCCATGTTGTAGAAAGGAGGCAGAAAGCATCAATTTTCTGATGGTGGTTCTTAGAGGCCTTTTAGAGTCTAGAAGTTGAAGAGTCTAGTCTAGTCTAGTCTAATGCTTTAGACATAGTCTAGTCTATGTCTAAAGCATTAAGAGAATATGGTTTAATAAAAAGTTACCGTGATGTTGTTATTCCAGCTATGCTTGGTAGTCCCCACCAGGTTGACGAAGTAGGGGCTCTTGCGGCTCAGCCTAGACACCCACATCCTCGTGTCGGTGACATACTCGTTGGCATATTTTGTTATGTTGGCTCGTTGCGGCACAAATATTAAACACTGTCAACCAACAAAGAAAACCATAAAAATTGATATATTACTCGTAGTTATATACACTTAGCCTGTATCATCCCCATTGTCAGGCAAAGCCTTCTGATTTTCTTGCCACTTCTTCTCAGTCGAGGGCTGTACCAAAATCCGTACTGGTGGTAGATTCAGTTGTTGAACTACTTAGTTTTGACGGCAATGAATGCCTGTAAAAGCTTTTATTGAATAAACGATTTGACTTTGACTTTGAACGGTCTTTGAACTCCATTACCACCACTCCTCACGATTTTGCTCCACCGTTTGCCAGTATCTTTCAAAGGCGTCCAGTTCGTTCCACCACCGCCTGAACGGTCTACTGCAATAATGCATAGCTGTCTTAGGGCTCCGCATTGTGGAGATTTTGGCCCACAGCGCGTCAGGCATGCAACAGACGTGTAGATATGTAATAGTTATAAAAAAAATTGTTCTGGGGTTTCCAGAGGAGATTCGCGTCAATATTTCACTTCACTACTCAAATTATTATTATTAACTTTTATGATTTCTTAACCAAATGGTAACATGACTTCCGAAGCTGATCTAATCTTACCCGGTCAACCCGATTCGAGGTGAGACCCCTTAGAGGCGCCCTCGAGTTGTTCCGCACCCGATCCAATCCGATTCCTTCTAGAAAACTTCTGGCGGTGTTTCATTTCACAAGGCTTGAGGAACCCTTTAAGTTTCTCGCCGCCCCCAAAACAGTCTGGTGACGCTGATAATGCCGTCTTAGGCAATCAACAAACTCTATTACGAAAAAAGATCTAATCTCTCGTTCTTCTGTTAAAGTAAAAACTTACTTGACTTGAAGCGCAGGACAGTATAATTAATAGTATACATTTTGCAAACATATCTATGGTTTTTCAACACTGGCCAATGTGTGTTGTATTCAACATTAAAAGGTTTATGCTTCTCTTATTTAAAAAGCAGATCACATTTGGCTTGTTTAAACATTTTTAAACACTTGGAACACCAATCTGTCGTTTAAATTAAAATGAATACAACGACGCCGGAAATAATTATTTTGTCTATAAATTTTTTTAATGAATATAATAGATATATTTTTCCCTACCTTTACTATTTCACAATTGTCCCTATAATTGTAGCCCTATTATATTGTCCCACCGCTTTTCGTAAAATTACTTTAAACGTACCTATCAATTGTTTGGAAATCTGTAGAGAATAAAATTTAAGTAGGGTAGAATATAATAAAAACGCTTTATTTGTACCTCTAATACATTACACACATAACAAAAAAAAACAAATAGAAATTATGATACTTACGTGTACTGCAGAAGCACAAAAGGGCGATAGGTCAGTGACTGATGATGAGTAGTAGATTCTGAGCCTTTAGGTTCTGATGATGAAAGTGTTCCCGTCGATGCGCATTCTTCATCCAATACTCATAAGACTATAATAGTGTGTCAAGAGTCGTATAGACACGTATATTCCACTCCCTATTTTCTAGATAGAGGACCTGAAGCTGTCGAGCGTGCTCACTTCTCGTTGTACGAAGAGCACAACTAGCAGTTCCCACTGCTTGGGTCGTCAACACTTAAGTCATCTTTGGTATTATTCGATGTAGTAAGCGCACTCACTTTTTGGTACCTTGCCAGTTCCACTAGCCTACGCGGCTGGCTTGACCGGAGACCAGCACCTTTTGGAATTAGCCTTTTCTCTCTTTATATTTTCACCCCTACCCAAATTTTAAAGTTATTTTTGGACATGGCTTAGCAAGGTGCTCCGCAGACAGAGCACCTTTGATTTGTAATTGCAGCAACAGGCAACATGTAATTAGCTTTTTCCATAAAATAACCTAAAGACACTGCGCAGACAGCAATTTTAGATACGAGTTTCGATGATGAACAACAGTTTTCATTTGCTGGAATCGATGATTGAAACATTTTTAAATTGCTGCAACTAGCAACTATCAAATGTTTACTAGTTGGTCAAGTTGCTGGTTTCCCCAACTAGAATTAGCTGATTGTTACCTATGGATTTGAAAAGTTTATTTAGAATTGCGGCAACTGTAACATGTTGCTGCAACTGGCAACCTTTAACACGAAAACTTTAAAAAATAGCTTCATCTAAGTTGACAATTTCAGACAGACAGACAGACAGACAGTTAGTACAGACAGTAAGTAGCAACTAAAGTTCGCATTCTTTCTAATCACCTCTGTGGTCTAGTAGACCACCGGTCTCAGACCCAGAGATTGGTGGTAGGGCTCGTGTGTCAGCCTGCCTAGCTACCACCATCTTATCTAATTATGTCCCCACAACATCAATGTTTGCAACATTGTTGTGTTCCGGCAACTAAAGATAGGGACCCGTGCCTCAGTAGTTGAGGAATCCGGGTAAAGTTAACATCAGATGAGATGAAACCCGTCTAAATGATATGTCTGTCTGTGTGAATCTGAATGTATGATAGACACGTAACATGATTGGTTGCTAACGTCACGTTGTCCGTTTGTCCACAGAGCATCCTCGGCGAGTTCAATCGCGAGCAGGATGCCTTCATCAAGGGGCAGGATGGGCGCGGAGGCGGCGCCGCCATGGCTCCGTGGATCGGCGCCCCCAACGAGCCGGCCCTGAAGGAGGAGTGCCTATCTCTGTCTACTGTAAGTATCCGAACCTGTCAAAATTCTTCAATAAGTGTTCAACCATATACTATAGACATAAAGTTCAAAGTCTATTGAGGAAGTTTGTCAGTTTGTAGTAGATTTTTTAACACAAATTTTGTTGCGAACAAATTATAAAAACACAAATGTTGAAAAAATCCTGCTCGTGGAAATTTTTTCAACATTTGTGTTTTTATAGTTTGTGGTAGTCCGATGTGCCGGCGTGCGTGTACCTGGTGGTAGGATCCTACCCAATTGCCAACTGGTCTCCATCCTACCCTGATTTGGCTTTAATATTTCCATACAACATTCCTTTTTTACGCCAACGACACGATTTCGATAAAAATTCGTGCTAATTCTGATAGTGATGATTATTGTTTCTTTGTGATCCAAATGTTACCTGCAAGTTGTGATGCAAGAGACTTAGTCTTATAACGATTTTAAAAACGACTCGACTTCATTTGCACAACCTAAGTCTTACAACAAAACTAGAGTTTCCAGTCTTTATTAACTTTATTACTCAGTCGTTACACTAAGGGCGGCTTGCAGTAATTCCTTAAATCTAGATTTAGTAGAATTAAATCTAGATTTTAGCTTAAATCTGATTTATCGTCTTGCACATCATCGATTTAGCTTAAATCTCGAATTAAACAAACTTCAAAGTTAAACCGGCACCTTGCTCGGTTTAAGGTTATTAAATCTAGATTTAGCTGACCCGGCAGACTTCATACCGCTTTGACAGTTTCTATGACAAAGCAAACAAATCGTAGGTATTTCTATTTATTTATCATTAAGCAATTTTTTTTCTAGTAATAAATATAGACTATGTTACTCAGGGATAT
Organism: Eudonia mercurella; assembly: GCA_963082485.1. Classification (NCBI taxonomy): domain Eukaryota; kingdom Metazoa; phylum Arthropoda; class Insecta; order Lepidoptera; family Crambidae; genus Eudonia; species Eudonia mercurella. The sequence goes on from OY720042.1 coordinate 15,923,584, forward strand.
TGTAGCATTCTAATGGTGAAAGAATTTTTAAAACCGGTTCAGTAGTTTTTCAGTTTATTCGTTGCAAACATACAAAAATACAAAAATTCAAAGCTTTCCTCTTTATAATATTAGTATAGAAGTATAGACGACGTTAATGTTTATTAATTTTTCTCTCTCTGTGTCTGTCTTTATTTTGTGAAAATTGAGTATTCTTCGAGTGATCACGATTTGATATCAGACAATAACGAGGAAATCGTGGAATATTTAAAAACTCCGTTTTTCTTTTGAAGAGTCTTCGTTGAAAGTGATTTATTTGTTATGTTACGAGATGACGAGTCCTTGAAACGGCAAACATAGTGCAATATTTCTACTAGATAAAATTATCAATAATTTAGCACCGTCAGTTCTTTTAATTTCTATTATTGTATATTTCTTCACAAGCTTCAGAAGATGCATTATTTCAGCAGTTGTAAAATTCAGTGCCCTGGTGGATTTCTTCATCATCAGTAGTGTACAAACCGTTAAAACTCTAAAATAATGTTAATTTACTTAGCAGTTACAAATTTTGAATACAAATCACCACAATACAACTGTCAATACTGTCATTGACAAGACAAACGAACGACCATAGATTCAGAACTAGTTTTTTAAGCGACGTTTCTTTGTACGCAATTTTGTTTTGACATATTGTTTTTGTGAAAACAACTTTAATGAGATTTAAGTTAAGTCAAGCTTAGTACTAAATCTAGGTTTACTAAAATCGAGATTTTTATGATTTTACTGCAAGTGGCCCTAAAAGACTAACTGCCGTACTCAGAGACGTCAATTAAGTTTTAATGACAATTAAATGTCTTTCCTTCTCTATTTAGCACTATACATAAGAAAATGACAACAAGAGACTTAATTGTGATTAAAACATAATTGACGTCTCTGAGTACGGCAGTAAAACTCAGTCGTTACACTAAAAGCTTTAAACGACTCGAGCTGTTTTTGAAAGGGCTACTCCTGAGTCGTGCTCGATATTCAATACAGCTCAAGCTCTTAGTTTAAAATGAGATGGATGTAGGTATGGTTGGGTGTGGTTTTTATCTAATAAATCTTGTTTCACATCTCTCATATTCGGTAAGTAGGACCTTATTACCCTCAAATGGGGCTTGTAGGTAACCAATTAGCGCTCTAGGTTAATAATGTAGCTAGAAAAGCCCTAGGGCGGTAAGTAATTAAAAAAAACTCTTCACTCTTTCAAAAAGTTCGCGTACATCTAACCATCATACTGGCAATAGACATCATGCATTCAGCCCAATGACAAAAGAGGTCGCTTCGCTATTCAGCCTTGTCTTCGTATGAGTATAATAGTCATCAATTTTAAATATCGAACGGCGAAGCCAAATTTCGTTCTTGAAAAAAAAATTAAAAAAAAGATGAAAAAAGGCGGGAATAGAAAACTTTTACTTTAAATATTGTTTGTTTTTGGGATTTTTTTTTATAATTACGTGCTAATTAGGAAAAAAACATAAGTTCTGCAAGTGATGAAGATATTAGCTGCACTCCCGATTCAATGAAAATGGAAGCTGAAGCAGCAATTAACAATATTTTGCCTGAAAGTTCTAAAGAGAGATATTTGAAAACTTACGACGAGTTCATGAAGTGGCGAAAAGAAAAACGAGTAAAGTCTTTATCTGAGACTGTATTCTTAACATACTTTAGTGAGCTATCAAAAAAGCTGCAGCCATCTAGTTTGTGGTGCATTTATTCAATGTTTAGCAACTATGAGTACTGAAAACTAGTTATGTTGGTAGAAATAAAAAGATTTTTTGTTGTCTCAAAGCCAATTCAGTTTATTCAAAATAAATATATAATATTTTTCTTTCATATTGTAAGTGCTAAGTGTTACCAATACTTATTTACTCTTAACTTCTATGGTACATAACTTACACAGAATCGTGGATGTTACTTAAGAATTAGATTACTCTTAATACATATTAGCATGTCATGACAACGTAATCTTTAGCGGAGAACCAGTACCAATTTAAAGTCTTAATAGATGTTATGCAAAAAACCCCTGAAACTCAGGGTCGCTATCCGAGTTCGCGTTTGTGATTAAACCAATCCCAAATTGTGTAATAGAAACAAACCTAACAAGCACTTGCAAAATTAAACTGGCGAGGAACACTGACCTGGTGAAATCCTTCTAAGGCCATTCAATTACCTGCCCAGACCAACCCGAACAGTGGCGGCTCGGCGAGCTGGGCCTCTGGCTCCAACGGGCCGAGCGTCCCCTGATCGGAATGAAGCACTGGTACTTTCCTTCAGCCTATCAGCATTCCCGGTGGAACATGGCCTTTCACACCCATGTGGATAGGATGCGTTTATGAATAAGCTCTTCTTGACTTCATAAAATATCAGTGAGATCAAATGTTATGGACATGAACACGACCATCACTATGAATGTATATTTAACTATAAATAATAATATCCCATTCTGAAACAACAACCATGTGGATGAATATACGAATTACAAATATACCTTTTCAGATGCCAAGTTGGAAATTTAGAAAGTGGCTAACTTACATGCAGGCGTCTTTTGATTCTTCAACTTATGAGTCCATTGTTGATATTTCAGCCAAAGACATCCTGCAAATTCCCTCTCCTGACCCTGGAAGACACATGGCCATGATAGCGGAATCTAACCAAAAAATAAACGAACGAAATTCTCAGAAATGAACTTACCAAATTTTTAAATATGATAATGATTCATTTCTATTGAAATGAGGGCCGATGATTACAGATTTTTCCCAGCCCTGGGGCTTCGCCCCATCATGAACTTGTCCTTCCTCTCAAAAATCAATCTCCAAAATGCCAACGCGACCGGCTGTCTCCCTGACAGTTCGTGTCGTGTCAATCGACTTTTTACTTTTTAAACAACCACACCAAAGATGAAGAAATCGATCAATATCGCATCCACAACATTTTCGAGACTGCTCGCGCCATCTATTGAGACACTTCAGAACTAAACTCAACAGAATTAATAAGTTTGTTTTGAAAGTTTATTTTACTATTCTATAAATAACTATACGTCAAAATTTGCAACGTTACAATACACCCCCTCCAATGAAAGTTTCGAACGTAGTGAGAAACTACGCTGCCCTCAGCGTCAGTAAATAAAATCCTACCAGAGGAGCGTACAACATTGACCAAAAAACATCTAGAAAATTTGCAATGAGACAAACAAAAAAAATATAGAAACTAACCTAAGGGTTTGCCTTGGCATCGCCGGAGCTCCGAAGAGACACCGACACACATACGTGGCCTACGGCATGGTGGGTAAACAAACAACTTACCAACTAAAACACCATAGCCATAACCCACAAAAAAAACAACTCCCAAACAAACTACGGTATGGTGGTGGGTAACAAATTTCCGGTAAAAATCACCAAATACGGTAGTCTTGGAAAAAAATAAAAAAAAAACCCATCCTATTTAAACCAATTCCTGATCTTCAAACTCCCCACCCCGCCAACTTCAGGACTAATGTTATTGATCCATCCGGAAATGCGTATTTATCTGCTTACATACTCCTTTCATTCATTCACCTTTTACCCATCAACTATCCAAACTCCTTTCTAATCTTATCAATCATCCATCATCTAATATAGTGTAGCAAACAAGTTTATTTACTTTTGCCACCGCTGTCACTAACCCCCAGAGTTTTTATAGGAGACACTCGTAACTCCCTACCTTATGAAAATGTAGGACAAAATTTCCTAAAAAAAAAAATGTCATTAATATTGGTTCACCAATATTAATTGACCTCATCAACCGTCTTCGGGATAAACCCTCGAGTTGTGAAAGAACATCTTTTGTTTTTAAGCAACCGTCAACGCAACGTCAGCTCGGGTTGGTAACAAAAGCAACCGTCTTTGCGGAGTAAGACCGCTCGAGTTGTAATATATAAATTTTACTCAACCGTCAACGCACTATCCTCGGGTTGGTAAATAAAAGCTTACAAAATAACTTACTTAAAGTAGGTACAAAACAAAACTAGAAGCATGCGCTCTAGTACGCTTGAGCAAGCATAAAACCCTTAAAACTACTTTAACTAGGCTTTCTAGCTAAGAAAAAAAAAGAAAGGGTTTTTCGCCTTGGCATCGCCGGAGCTCCGAAGAGACACCGACACACTAAAAGTGGCCTACGGCATGGCAGGCTAGTAACGCACCTTTAACTTCGAAATATGCCAAGCACCTAGTGGTTTTCCATCTAGTGATACTAACTCGTAGACTAGAGGAGAAAGTATTTTAGCCACTATGCACTTCTCAAACTTTGGCGCGAGTTTGGAGGCTTTATATTTCGCGGCATCACTTTGGACAAATGTTTGTTTCCACACTTCCTGACCTACCTTTAAGGTCATTGGTCGTCTGCGGGTGTTGTAATACTTCGCATTTGTCTGATGCGCTTTAAGGATCCTCTCCCTGACCTTTTCAAAGACCTCCTTTAAAATACCGAACTCGCCCGCATATTCCTCCCTAGGCATCGTTACTTCATAGTCGCCTTTTTGCGACTTTATATAAAATGAACCATTTATGATCGGCTCCCTACCATGCACTAAGAAGAATGGCGAAAACCCTGTGCACTCATTTACAGCGCTATTTAACGCGAACTGTATCTTGTACAGATTCACGTCCCAAGTCCTATGATCGTCCTTGACATAAGACGAAACTGCTGTCATAACAGTTTTATTATATCGCTCGACTAGGTTGACTTGTGGCGTGTATCGTGGGCCATAATGTACCCTGGGGACGTTATAACGTTCTAATAGCCCACGAAATTCCGATCCCGTAAATTGAACCCCATTATCGGTAATTACGGTTTCAGGAACTCCATGTGCTAAAAGGACAAAATGTTCAAACGCCTTAGCCACCAAAGCACTAGTCGCACGACGCAAAGGAAAAAGCATTGTATACTTGGAGAAACAGCAAGTTACCACCAAAAGATGAACAAAACCCGAGCGTGACTTAGGCAAGGGACCCACTAAATCTACCGAGAGAACTTGGAACGGCCTATAGCACTGTTTCGGTTGGCCCATGAGCCCTGGAGTTAGTCGCGTGGAGTGCTTGTACGCGGCGCAAGTACCGCAGTTCCTCACGAATTCCACCACGTCACGGTACATTCCTGGCCAGTAAAACTGCAGAGAAAGTTTTCTGTGAGTTTTAAACACGCCGAAATGTCCGAACGCAGGTGGCTCGTGATGATCAGCAATAACTTTTGCTCGCTGTGCTTTGGGCACAACCACCTTCCAATCGAACTCCTGAGTCAAATTGTACTTGGACTTACTAAACCGATACAGCGTGCCATTTTCCACTCTATAGTTCGGAAAGTTTAGCGGATTACTTTGACAACTTTTAAAAATTCGGTCGTACCAGTCGTCTCCACTGTCGCCAACAATCGCTTCGACTGCTAGGAAACGTGATAACGCGTCCGGTACGACGTTGTCTTTTCCCTTCCTATGCACGACCTTAAAGTTGTATTGTGATAACCGGCATCCCCATCGTGCTAAACGACCAGTGGGGTTTTCGAGCCGAAGGAACCACTGCAACGACGCATGATCCGTTATGACAGTGAACTCGCGCGTCCCTAAATAGGGCTCAAACTTTTCGACCGCATAAATTACTGCCAACGCTTCGCGTTCCGTCGCACTGTAGTTTCGCTCGTTTTTATTAAGAGACCTACTGATGTATGCAATTGGGTGCTCTTCTCCGTTCTGTACCTGTGTTAACATACCGCCTATTCCATAACTTGAGGCGTCACAGTGTACAGTAAAAGGTTGGTCAAAATCAGGACAGGCTAAAACCGGAGCCGAAACTAACGCGTTTTTGAGGTCGTTAAAAGCGGAGTCTGCCTCCGAGCTCCAATTAAACTTGACCTTGGTGCTCGTCAGCGCGTTTAAAGGAGCAGCGATAGTTGAAAAATTCCTTATAAACCTACGGTACCACGAACACGTTCCTAAAAACATTTTTACCTCTTTGGGGTTCGATGGTACTGGAAAATTCAGTATCGCGCTCACTTTATCCGGATCCGTTCTCAAACCGCACTCATCCACGACATAACCCAGATATTTCAAAGTACGCCTAAAAAACTTACTCTTTTCAAAATTTATGGTCAAAGACGTACTTTTAATCCTATCATGCAACCTATTCAGCAATAGAAGGTGCGTCTCGTAATCCTCACTCACCACAATTATATCATCAACATAGCAGAAAATCATGCCCTTTGTGACGTCACTACAAAATGGATGCCCAAACAACATATCCATCAGTCTCTGTTGTCTAGCGGGTGCGCCACAAAGTCCGAAAGGCATAACTTTGAATTTGAACAGTCCTCGTCCGGGAACAGTGAAACTCGTTTTTTCCTGAGCAGCCTCTTCCAAAGGAATTTGCCAAAAACTGGCTTTAAAATCAACGCTGCTAATAAACTTAGCGTTTTTCAGGCTGTCCAGGATCTGCGGAATGTATGGAATGGAGTAAGCGTCACCTTTGGTGATAGCATTCAGCTTACGGCAATCCAAACAAAAACGCCAGGAACCGTCGGATTTTGGCACCATCAGCACAGGATTGTTCCACGGGCTCTCACTTTTGGTGACCACATCCAATTCCAACATCCGGTCTAACTCCTTGTGGAGTTGACCTAACTTCTCTGGGGACATTGGATATGGTCGACACTTTATGGGAGGAGAACCACCGGTGTCAATCGTGTGCTGAATCAAACTAGTCCGACCCAAACCCTTACGTTCGAACGAGATGTCCTTAAAACTTTCAATCATTGAATCTGCCAATTCCTTCTGGAGCAAGGACAGATCCTGAAAAGATTGGACAGAAGTTACCGGACCACTCAAATTTGAAGAATTAACTAAAAAATCAGGAGGTGAGTTAACGTACGCTATGCTTTTAAATATCTCTGGCATTAAATTAAAAGCTTTCCAGAAATCTACGCCTAAAATAATATTTGAGACGATTGATGGTATTACATGAAATCGAATTATTTTTGTAACATCATTAAAAGTTATAGGTAATGTCATGAAACCGATTGTGTCACACTCGGACCCATCAGCGACGGTAACTTTAGAGTCCGTGGAAGATTCCACTGGATAACCCGCGTTTATTAATCGTGTGTGAGCTCCGTTACCAATTATGGAAACAGCTGCGCCTGAATCTAAAAGACCACAAATTGTCAAATCCAATAAATTTACATTTAAATACGGTCGTATATCACTAGAATGTGGTTCAAACAAAACCGGGGCGACGTTATGTGATTCAAAGTATTTTACCACTAAACCTTGCCAATATCTCCAATCTTCAGGATCGGCCCTACCTGAAGTGGTTTCACCACGGTTTAAACTTATTAGTTTTTTGGCTTTACGTTACACTTGGGACACGACCTAACTGTATAACCGAGCTCACCACAATTGAAGCACTTCACTCTTTTGTCGTCAGCCGTACACTGTGCTCGAGAATGAGTGTTCACTTTACACCTATTACAAAACCCGACCTTTTTGTTTGCATCAAAATATTTGGGTTTATTTTCCGGTGTCCGAACAAAGTTGTTCTTGTTCGGTTGTCTGTAACTTTGTGTAGGTTTGTTCCCTACTACACTAACCGGTGTCTTACTTTTACCCTTATAAACTAACTCGGGATTCAAACTCGAGGTCTTGGGTGGCTCAGTAAACAAACTTGTTTTTTGTCGTGCTGCCTCTAACCTACGGCAGACGGTCTTCAAATCCTTCACCGTTTCAAATTTTTGTAACGCCAGTTGATCCGTGAAAATTGGCCTAACATTGTTTAGTAAAATTTCTACCTTATCTTCTTCGGACAAAGGTTTCTTCAGTCGTGAAAACAAACAACTCATGACTGCGAAATAAATATGAACGGGTTCATCTTGACCTTGGGTCCTAGACCGAATCTCCCCCATTAGACGATAATCGTAGCCGACAATTTCAAAATCCTCCAAAAGCAAAGAACTGAGGTCTTGCCAAGAGGAGATTTGGTCCTTGATGCCTCGGTACCAGATCAGACCCTGATTTGAAAATAGAGAAAAGGCAGATCTAAATAATTTTTCTTCAGAAACATTATAAGCAATAGCATGTTCAGTAACCGACTCTATAAAACTACGGGGATTTCCCATGCCGTCAAACTGTATCTTCCACTTGGCGACGTTGGAGTCCGCCGAACAAGCGATTGCAGATGACCCTGGCACCTGAGGTTCCATCGCTTTGTCATTTGCTGGTGGTGACAAAGATGAGAACGATGAACCAGATTCATGCGAATCCAGCCGCTGACGCAAATTCTTCAAGACCTCGATGAGGCCAAACTTCGCCTTGACGTCAGCCTCTGCCTCCGCATTCACCCTATCCAACCTAAACCAAGAATGGCAAAACAAAGCCCTAGCGCGAGCCAACAAACTTCGTTCACCGGAGGACTCAAAGTCATCGATGCGTTTCCGAAGGTCTTTTAATTTGTCGCTAATAACCGGCAACTCCTTCGCTGGAAGCGCGTCGTCGTCGCCTAAAATATCACCAGGCTTAAAGTCGTTTATCAAACCTTTCAACTGTTTTCTCAATTTCAAAACTGTGTCCTCAGGTTTTTCGCCACGAATAGTAACCTCATAGACCAACTCGTCACGATGCAACGAATAAAGGTGCACTATGTTCCAATCCATCTTAAAATGAAAACCAAAAAAAATTATCGAAAAGCTATAAAAAACCTAAGTTGAAAACAAATAAAGTTAAGTATTTTTATTATATTAATTGTTGCTAAGTTCTCCACTGAAGATAAACAAAACAAAATAAATTTGTCCTAAAAAATTTTTCAAAGTCATGGTCACCCTACTTGAGGAAATAAAAATATTTTTCCAAGTGATTGGTGACCAATATACAAATCGCCTTTAAACTGTTATCTGAACACCAAATACCTTAGTTACTTATTAAATTATCTCCTTTAACAATGTTAAATTTCTATCTTATAGTTTACATTTAATTATTTTTACCACAATTTGTAACAAAATATTTGCAATGCATGTTCAATGTTAAGACCAATAAACTTATCCATACATCCTTTTACATTTTCAACAAGAAATAAAATCCACTGTATTTTATTTCTTATTTTCTTATTTGTATAATAAAACAACACTTTGTTTACTTCAGATTATCAAATATAAGTACAGTAAATTATTAGTAATAGTAATAAGTAAACCATAAGTAATTACTTTATAGTATGTGAACAAATAAAACAAACCCTAATAAAAATGGATTTAAGTTTGTTGCATCAAAATTTCTACAAAATTTAATTTTTGTAAATGCACTTAACTTTATAAACTACACAACCATATAGGTTATTTATGTCCACAAAACATTACTTCCTACACTTTACCGATACAAAATTACTAATACTTAAGTAGACATGTTATTTTTCACTTTAAACTACTTACTTAAAACAAAATTTCAGTATGTATTACATTAAATAACAAATTTGGGTTAATTTAATCACAATAGTGGGCGCCATTGAAAACTAGTTATGTTGGTAGAAATAAAAAGATTTTTTGTTGTCTCAAAGCCAATTCAGTTTATTCAAAATAAATATATAATATTTTTCTTTCATATTGTAAGTGCTAAGTGTTACCAATACTTATTTACTCTTAACTTCTATGGTACATAACTTACACAGAATCGTGGATGTTACTTAAGAATTAGATTACTCTTAATACATATTAGCATGTCATGACAACGTAATCTTTAGCGGAGAACCAGTACCAATTTAAAGTCTTAATAGATGTTATGCAAAAAACCCCTGAAACTCAGGGTCGCTATCCGAGTTCGCGTTTGTGATTAAACCAATCCCAAATTGTGTAATAGAAACAAACCTAACAAGCACTTGCAAAATTAAACTGGCGAGGAACACTGACCTGGTGAAATCCTTCTAAGGCCATTCAATTACCTGCCCAGACCAACCCGAACAGTGGCGGCTCGGCGAGCTGGGCCTCTGGCTCCAACGGGCCGAGCGTCCCCTGATCGGAATGAAGCACTGGTACTTTCCTTCAGCCTATCAGCATTCCCGGTGGAACATGGCCTTTCACACCCATGTGGATAGGATGCGTTTATGAATAAGCTCTTCTTGACTTCATAAAATATCAGTGAGATCAAATGTTATGGACATGAACACGACCATCACTATGAATGTATATTTAACTATAAATAATAATATCCCATTCTGAAACAACAACCATGTGGATGAATATACGAATTACAAATATACCTTTTCAGATGCCAAGTTGGAAATTTAGAAAGTGGCTAACTTACATGCAGGCGTCTTTTGATTCTTCAACTTATGAGTCCATTGTTGATATTTCAGCCAAAGACATCCTGCAAATTCCCTCTCCTGACCCTGGAAGACACATGGCCATGATAGCGGAATCTAACCAAAAAATAAACGAACGAAATTCTCAGAAATGAACTTACCAAATTTTTAAATATGATAATGATTCATTTCTATTGAAATGAGGGCCGATGATTACAGATTTTTCCCAGCCCTGGGGCTTCGCCCCATCATGAACTTGTCCTTCCTCTCAAAAATCAATCTCCAAAATGCCAACGCGACCGGCTGTCTCCCTGACAGTTCGTGTCGTGTCAATCGACTTTTTACTTTTTAAACAACCACACCAAAGATGAAGAAATCGATCAATATCGCATCCACAACATTTTCGAGACTGCTCGCGCCATCTATTGAGACACTTCAGAACTAAACTCAACAGAATTAATAAGTTTGTTTTGAAAGTTTATTTTACTATTCTATAAATAACTATACGTCAAAATTTGCAACGTTACAGTACTAAACACGACATCAATATCAAGAACTTTTCAAAATTATCATCTTTTCTAAAAAGACAATCAGCTGGGCTCCAAAGCAAAAAGTCAAAGGTTTTTACAGCGCAAGACGTGAAAATTTACCAACCAAATAACGGAAATTATTCAGCTTTCAAAAAATGAAACATCTTGCTCAAGAGATGATCCGCAACCATCAACTTCTGCTGAAGAAAGCTTCATCCCGTCAGATTTTGTCCATGACCAACAAATATCACAATCTCAAACTATTAACATACCCAAAAAACACCTGTCCCTAAAATTTGAAAATTGTTCTCATTTCACTATAAATTTTAACAAATAAAATGTTTTATTCTTGTAATGCCGGTTTTTTCTACTTACCTCACAATCGAGATGTAAAGCAGAGTAGTTAGCTCGGGTGTAAGCATCAATTGCACCCTCGAACTATAGGCGCCCTCGCTGCGCTCGTGCGCCTAAATATCTCGGGCTGAAATTGATGCCTTACAGCCCTTGGCTACTAATCTACTATTAGTCTTTAAATTAAAACAAGAAAGCATTTAATCTTTTTTAACAAGCTTTTATTACAGTTATAATGTTGTTTTGATTACATTATATACACACTCCCGGACTCCTAAATCGTGCCACTTAGCATAATGAGTTTGTATCGTCCATAACTTTAAAAAAATTTATGAATGACCAAAAAGTTTTTATGCCAGTTTTGTAGCTGGCATATTCAACATTGGCCCCATGTGCTGTTGTTCTGAATTTTTTGGTCATTCATTCATTTTTTAAAGTTATGGACGATACAAACTCATTATGCTAGGTGGCTCGGTTTAGGAGTCCGGGAGTGTATAATTAAAATACTATACAACGCACACGCTTTACGAGACTCACGACTCCCGAGGCTTTTAAGACGCAAGTCCTTTAATGTTTATAAAGCTTTTTGGTTAGGAAGTCCTAGGAGGTTAAAGGATTTAGTCGTAAGGCTTCAAAAATGAGTCAGGCCATAACCTGTCGTCTACTACATACAGACACTTTAGAATTTTATTTTTTTAGGGCCTTAATCAGTGCTCGCCGCAAATGAGAGGAATAAGGACGAATTCCGTGTTTGGTCTCTTTTACTCTAATTGGAAATAACGTTTACATGACAGGAACAAAACACGGAATAACTATTCGGACCTCATTCTTTGTTTACTTGTAAGGGGCTAAGTTTCTTACATCGTTGCAATTCCTATCACAGAATACTGGTCTGTTCTAGGACCGGAGGAACTTCGTGCGCGCGCCGCCCGCCGGCGTCGAGTTCGACTTCGACTACGACAAGATGTACCCGGTCGCCGTCGCCATCATGGCCGAGGACCCCAACCTCGAGAAGATGCGCTTCGATCTCGTGCCAAAAGTGTAAGTCCTCATACAAGCATGTCCATGAATTTAACGCTAAAAGTTAAAGGTTGCAGTTTTAAGGCTATAACAACCTTCGACCGACCGCTCGTCGGTGCTAACGTTCGGTAGCGTAGGCTTAAATACATAGTCGCATAAGAAATACAACAATACGACGCTGACCGATACGCGCCACCGACGACGGTCGGTCGAGCACTGCTTTAGGCCTTAAAGTACATGATTGTACTCAGCTTAGTTGGTGATAGGGCTAAGGGTTTTTAGTCCGCCTGGCTAGCTACCACCAGCTTGTCTAAGTATGTCATCAATGTTAGTAGCACCGTTGTTGTGATCTGACAGTTGGGATAAGATAGCCAGTTCCACAGTTGTCGAGGATTACTGTTGAGGATTCAGGGTGAAGTGCGCTTCAACCCTCAGCCTTATTATTATATTAAGTACAGTATATTAAGAACTTCTTTTTTAAAACTATATTTTGTAAACTTGTTTCTATGTGCATAGTCGTATTGCAAATTCAGTTAAAGTCATGTTATACAACTGTATCCTTAAAAAAGACAAACATGTCACTTATTTGAGAACTAAATAGTTCCGAAAGAATATGTCAGTACAATCTCGCTTTACTAAAAGTATTTATTGATCACTCTCTGAATGTGAGAGACTGGATTCTTTAAAAAACAGGATTTTCAATGATCGGAAATAAAATAGAAAATGTTGGTGTAGTGAGACAAAGACAAAGAGAAAGAGAAAGAGAAAGACAACGTCATTTATACATATCGTTATGCCTCTGACTAGGCCCTCTGTTCTGGTGTACTGCAGTTTTTACAGCGCCGCTGAATGTGTACGGAAAGCGAGTTAATGAGTTTTCACCGGAGAGTGGATCGATACTGCAATCATGAAGGCCCTTTTTCCCTTTTTGTTCAGACTTCATTATCGAAGCTTAGCTTAGGATGACACCAGCTCGAAATGTCATTCACAAGTCTTGTTCGATATCTCCGTTCCTTTAAGATTAATTCTTGTGAAATTTTGCATAGCGCGGGCACTAATTAGGCACTTAATATGTATGTGGGTAAATTTCGTTGCTATAATATAAGTAGTTTTCGAGAACGTTCATGGGTACGCCAGCTTGATCGTGACGCCAGCGTACACACTAAAAATGTTTTTATTTCTTAAACTAAAGAAGCACTAATTATTTTGTGTTTGCAGTAAATACGCACTAATTACGCACTAAAAGAGGGTATAACAACAAACGTGAAATCGACCATGTGTACGCCACCTTATCGGACTCAAAATAATATACCTTTTATCTTTATTGCATTTCATAATCATATGATAAAACTTTGTTATCTTTATTTTTAAGGAATTTTTGCCTCTTGGCATGGCTCTTGTCTTGGCATCCCATTAAAGCTCAATTATCACAAATCTATTAATATTAAAGGATATTAAGAATTATTTACTGTACAACTTCATTTAACTATACAAAGAAGATAAAACGTATGTGTCATACAATCAAAAAGCCACCCATCTATTTCCAGCATCACGGAAGAGAATTTCTGGCGGAACTACTTCTACCGCCTGTCACTGATCTGCCAGGCCAACGAGGCCGACGCCGCCGCCGCCGCCAGCCGCCAGCTGAGCACCGACGACTCCCAGGGTACGCCGCACACCAATATCACACACCACACACCACCAACCACTCATACACCATATGCATAGAATAAATAGGTGCAGAAGTATCCGACTGATAGATAGATTTAATTGCCAACGCTCGGTCGATTGGACTTAGCTATCGTCATTTAAAAGATGCTACTTGGGTCTGCAGGAAGTTTTGTGTACAGCCCCCCTAGAAAAGTGGCATAACGCTAGTAGAATAGAAATAAAATAGAATATTTATTGTATGGTATTGACATAAACGTCATTTATTATCGTTAACTTATGTCAATCCCGTACAATAATCATTATATTTAATTTCTATTCTATTAGCATTAAGCCACTTGTCTAGGGGGGCAGATCTCCAAATTTCAATAGGTGGCACTAATGATGATTTCTGAATTTGAATATGATTGGTCTTAGCAACGATTGACGCCTACAATATGTTGCGATTTGTGAGATTAAAGTATTTTAAACGAAAACAAAAAACTTCAAGTCATTTTTGTTTATTGATGTACTTAATAAATACGCATCAGTTTTTTATATAAACGTTGTCGACCTATTGTAGCTAAGTGCCCGTGGTGAAGGGCTGAGTCACTCACGACTGGCGTTCTCCCGAGTATAGTCGCGATCACTGTAGGTACAAATGTCTGAGTGCGTGCGCCCGCGTCGCTCTGTTGTATGGAGCCGTCCTTTTGTACCTATTTATTTTATGCCACAATTGTGTCTATGAAAAACAGCATCAAATTGATCGAGCAACATAAGTGGTTAAAAATACCATTATATTCAATAATATAAGCAAGCCCTACTTATAAGAGAATGTTTCGGATTATTATCGTCAATATGTCTGATTCAAGCTAATTTAGTCTTATATGATATTTTTGACAAATTCAGTATGCTTCGATCAAATTGATGCTGTCGGAACACAATTCAGCACTTCACCTTTTGGTCTCCCATCATGTCAATATATTTATTTTGATTTATTAGCCAAACAAGCGCACGGTCTTGTCTGATGGTTAGAAGTTAACGCAGAAGTGCCGCAAATTTGTAAAATTGAAAAGGGTTTTATTAGATCGTTTGCGTTGTTGATGCTGATGAAGATGTCGATGACGGCGCGGAGTAAACAAAACAAACAGAAAACAAATTAATTTTTTTTTTTTAATAATTTCCACGAGCAGGATTCGAACCCGCATAATCATAATCATAGATAAATATTGATTTTTGGTATTCAAATCCAAATATACATAATCTGTTATCTGTCTAACATACAAATTAAATACATATATTTTTTAAATAAATGTCTGACTTTTTGTTCAAACCATTTTAATATACTTACATTAAACTGTATTTTTACGAAGAAACGTGAATAAGTTTTAATAATAATAACTGAGTCTACAGTTTACACATTGTTTTATAATTATTTTAATACTTTGAAATGTAATTTGTGACACTTAAATACTTTACTTGTTCAGCTAGTCAGCCTGATAACACATTCTACACACAAGACCCTGCCTTGGTTGGATACTCTATTTTCAATTATTTGATTTAATTACGTCAAAATATTTTGCACTTATTATTGTCAGGATTGGTAAAAAAAAATTAAATCATTAATTTTATAAGGATTTCCTTGTCTTAAAAACGCTGTTAGTTTTTCTTTCTTAGTCATGTTCAAGTCGACTACGACTGTTAGGAACTCCTAAATACAGTAACATATAAATAGACGCACTTCAAAATAATATATTATATAATATTTTAAATTTTCTTATTTGTTTTATTATGAAAACTGTACAAAGCAAGTTTTGTCATCTATATATAGGGTCTTACAATTAAACAGAGAATACAAGGTCCGAATAGTTATTCCGTGTTTTGTTTTTGTCATTTAAACGTCGTTTCAAATTAGAGAAAAAAAGACAAAACACGGAATAACTATTCGGACCTTATTCTTTGTTTATTTGTAAGCCACATAATGTATTATTTTTAAGCGCATCAAATACAACGCTAGCAGTACATTTGCTAATTTGCTCATCAATTAAAACCGTGTACCTACAACATACATTTATACTTTATTTCCTTTTGTTGTTTTACGTTTGCCTGTTTTCATTTTATTTTCCATTATCCTCCCAGACGATAGGTCGACAAGCGACAGCCTGAACGTTAATGATAAATCGTCACAGGAGTCGATTGATGATGTCAAGAAACGGATTAAATCCATGAAAGTGGATAGAGAGAACGAAGACGGTAAGACCTGATGACGGTGTTTAAACCATAGTTAACCACTGAAATGAGCACTAACAAATTCCAAAGGAAAAGTAAAATTAATTTGAAAATTATTCAAACACTTTTTTAATTACAAAAAAATATCATCTCATATTTTATCTTTGTTTTTTTTTAGCATTTGCACACACAAGTGCACTTGGTTCCTTTTCTAAATTTAAATATTCAACTGTCGATTCTAAACCTACAGGTTGAATTTGTTTTACTTAAAAACGAATAGTGTAAGTATGGTGCAATGATAAACAATTTTGTTCACCTAATTATATTTAAAATGATTTGCCATATTGCGAAATACTGCAACGATCGTTTAGGATGTATCAATTTTATCAACTTAACTTCAACCATTTCCTTTTATTTTTTTAGTTCACACACTTTGTTTCCATTTTATCAATTTTACGTTTCATACATTTTTCTTAAATAACACAAACTATAATTCACAATGTAGACACTTTTAAATTATAATCTTTCAAACAAACCAACTTTGAGGAATATTGTATGATTTATTTGCATGCTTTAAGTTTCTTTTAACTTTAAAAATTATTAAAAGTATATAAATATAAATATAATAACAACAATCTACTTTACATACCATTATATTTAATTTGGTTTGTATATTATGTGACACTCGTGCAATTCTGACATAATGCTTTAGTGTAACGATGCCATAAACGACCAATGAAGTACTTTTGACTTTCAAACGTTTCATTTTATTGTAAAGAGCAGTATAAGTTTTTCATATTAAAACTTTCCAGCCATGTTTGATTTTTAATCACAGATGGCCTTCCACCCTACAACTGTCTGATTAATATCAATGTATGTACATATCAAGGCGTCTGTGTTAAATGCAAAATCTTTTTCTTCCCTGGAATGCAGCTTAAGCAAGATGCACGGACTACTAACGGGCAACCGCGATAACTTACTAAATTTCCACCGTGATATTGGAGGTTTATATACTGCTCAAAACACTTGACGAAATCTAAACACCAACTTAGCATTATCTCGTATATATCACATATATATTCGTTGCCTAAACGAGGACGAACCGATGTCTGTCGTGTGTATTGATAGTAGTATATAAATCTGATATATAAAACCTAGTTGATATGTAGCTTGCGTTAAGCAGAATGTATTATGCCATTTCAAAGCTCTATCATGCGAAATGTTTCAACCTTGATAAAATAATGCCATTACAATTGTAGAAATAATAGGAATAGATGGAACGCACGTGCATTTCGCTTACTACCACATCGGTTTGTCAATGAAATATCACCAATTTTGCATAATGCATTCAGATTGTAGCATTATTATATTGTATGTTGATGTCAAATGGTATCAAACTTAATCTGTACTTCATTAAAGATAAATATAAACTATAACTTTATTTGATATATAGCTCCATTAAAGTCTATGTTTTTAGATGACGTTGTCGTGTTATGTTGAATTATTGAACGTTTGTCATGGCGTTATTTTGTCAAGTACACCCACTAACTCACTGTTATCCTTTCACACATCTACTTATATGATTTGAGCGTTGATGCGTATTAAAAATTTGTCACTGTTTGCTACTTCATTTGAAATCTTAAAGTTTATATATTCTATGTATCACTACAATGTCATATCTTCATCCTTGTTGTTATCTCGTGTGTCGTATATAAATGAATAAATGTTATGACAATATAGCTTCTTTATCCCATAATTTGAGGGTGTAATTGTATATATTGCAGTGTCTGTATTTAACCTGTTGTCTAACAATTAGGTCGGCCTGTATTTCAATAGCTTTCCTCATAGAATCGGATGAGACACTTAATATGACTTAAGAGACAGACTAAAGCTGTTGAAAAATAGTCCTTGATATTACGTCTACCTACTCGTCTCAAATATATACATTTTCTCAATGGAAATATTTTAATGTCTACTAAATGTTATATATGTCTAAGTATCGGCTAAGGTTGCATAGCGATAACGTCACACTGTTCATTACGATTCGGCTCAGTAGTATTAATTATAAGTATTTATTGTTCGGGTTTTGACATTGCTACTGATATGGATTCTTTTTCCTTTCGCTTTGAGATTGTGGTACATATCGCTTGGAGTTTGGTTGTTTTGAGTTTTGATTTTTCTGTCTGTCTCACGCTTGTATTTCTCAAAGTTGGTCCTACATGTGAGTTTTGTTTGTCTTCTCTCGATATTTTCTCTGCTTCGCGTAGCAATGTTGAAACTTGCCCTTTGTATATAATAACTGTGTTGTCAGACTCTCTGAAATCGGAAATCATTAAAAAGCTTAAGATACATAAGTACATAACTTATCTTTCTGGTATGCTCATTTGTAACAGTCGCGACATATCACTTATGGGTGACGGTCAATTAAAAACATCCTCACATACTGCCGTATAATGGTCTCAGGGAAATTTTTAAATATTTACGCTGGCAACACATCACTATCGTTCTCTTTACTTTTGTAATGATTTACAATTAGATTATAGTCAATATTATAATCTGAGGAAATTAATCCAGTGTTATAAAAGTTGTGTAGAATTATAGTTGGTTATAAACACATTTATATGATATAGGTGTTTGGAGTCATAGTGGGACGTGATAATATTCAGGCCTACAATGTCGCTTGTACTCCCCATTTTTTTGTGTAATTATTTGGATGTTAGCTTCGACATGAACGCAGCAATAATTGGTTATGTGATTGCGTCTGGCCTATATTGCCATTTGTGAGACTTGTATGTGTTGAATTCAATAATAAAGCAATAGATGCAGCAACACCAATGTCTAACTGAACAACTCGTTTTAAGTGTGATGTGTAATGGCGGCTCCGAACGAAGAAATAAAAGGAAATTGGATTCATTTTAATTAATAATCCACTTGGTATAATATTAGTATTCTATAGCAGTTTGAACACGACAGACTCTTCCTTAACTTTCAAATACAAAAAGAATCAACAAAAATATGATTGTAGTAGATCCCTCGTTACTTAGTTTCTAAATGAAATTTCAAGTCGTAACCTAGTGACAGTTCTTATATAGATTATATCACTTTTTACTGTCAATACTTGGAAAATTGTTTAGCGAATTACAACGTATAGTTATAAAATGAATCGGCATTTATAGTTATTATGAATTGAAATAATTATATTATTCTAAAATAATAATGGACTTGTTATTTCACGAAACGTACGCCCTTAAACGTAGTTATTATTAGTTTAGAATAAATCTTTCATTTTTTTATATAGTACTCTCGTAATATAGAAAAATGACGATTAATAGAAATAAGAATGCAACATAAGCTTACAAAAGGGGTAATGATATGTTTCAACTTAATTTCTCTTTCATTATCGTTGCTATCTTAAATTTGTGTCAATTCTGATGAGCGATCATCGTAGTGGCACCAGTGTTTGCCACAGTAACCCAGTCCTCGACACCAGGGGGCCGATCGCCTAACTCTTTCGCTTTCGATCGCTTTGAAGGCGAGGCGAGGAGGAGGCGTCATCTTGTCATTTCGAAAGTTATATGAAAGCAATATCGAAAGCTATAGCCTATAGCTATAGCCTATATATATTATTCGATATTATATTTCGATATTATATTAGAAGATGACGAGAGGCCCTCGCCTTCAAAGCGATCGAAAGCGAGAGAGTTAGGCGGTTGGGGGGCAGTTTACGTCGCCAAAAAAGGACAAATGGTCTGTATTAAGAAATCAGTTGCTGAACCAAATTTTATAGAGTAAAAGAAAAAATTCTAACTTTGGTCCCACTACGCTACTAAATCTAAATTTTACTTAACGTGTCTAAAAACAGTAGCAATCGTTTCAATTAAATTCAGTAAAAAAACTGACATTTGGCAAGTCTTTTTGTAACAAAATAGACACAAGACCTTGTGTTGTTACCAATCAATTTTTAGTTTGTTTGTAACAGAATTGACACAAGCCGCTGCGCTCTCACTAATCAATCTTAAGTTTGTCTGTAACAGAAGTGATACAAGACGCTGCGTTGTTAATAATCAATCTTTAATCTATTTGAAGCAGTATTGACACTGCGTTATTACTAATCAGAATTTGTTACCGGCGAACATTCCAGAACAATGGGAGAAGGAGCTGGAGGCTGAGCTGAAGGATTACGAGGTGGTGGCCGAGAAGACCGCCGACGACAAGTGGGAGCGCGAGTGCGACGACCTGCTGGCCGGAGACCTCGACCTCAAGTAGGGGGAGGGGTGGATAGAGTGGGGAGGAAGGGGGTGAGGCGTTACCGACCCCGCTAAAACACGGTTCATCTGAACCTAGGCTTCATTATCGCCATCATCAACAGCCTATACCAGTCCACGGCTGGATATAGACCTAGGGTTGCCAGATGATAATTTGAAAAATATTTTTCTTTTTGCATTTTTAAGTCTACTTGTGTGAATCTGTCATCGGTTTTTTAATGTATGACTTCATCTCGTGTTTTGTTTCTGATTCACGTAAAAAAATAAAAAAAGAGATTTTTCTTTAAAAAAAAAGAAATTTAATACCTGTTTTATTTTTTATATTTTTATTTAATTTGAAACATTATATTTGATCTGAGCTGCCAAGTTTTACAAAATGTTCCTAGTTTTTCAATAAATAAGTATGATTATCCGTTTCACTCTTGGCCACGCTGGCATTGCGCACACGTTTCAGCATTATTTAGCAAATTGTCATTAATTGTCATTTCAGCATTATGTGACATCTTGTACTATAAATGATCAAGGTTTGGTATCGTTTCATCCATCACTTAAAATATATAATTTCAGCTATCAATGTAGATTATACAACATTGCTAGTAAGCTCAATTGAAAACTTGATGTCAATGTTGGAAATATAAGCATTTATTATATTATATTGTCGCTTTGTATAATATTTGCCTCTAAAACTAGATTGGTTAAGCTTTCCATCTAACTTTTTATCTTTATATTCCAAAATATTTTCATAAAATATTGACAATCCAGAAATTTTCTCTCAGAGTATAAAATGTTAGACGGTGTTTTATGATAATCTATGGTTCTTCTCGATAAATCGAAAAAACAATAATAATTGTTTGTTGTTTTAGTTAAACAGTCAGCTCTATATTGAAATAACATTACTTAGCCAAATAATATCGCATTTTAGAAAAATTGTTGAAATTAACAATTTTTCAATTAAATTTGCTTAAATCAAACATGATCTGATGATTATTCTTCTCAAAAATATACAGTAACCACCATGACAGTTGGGTTACAAATACTAAGTGAAATAATTGGTATGTTCTCTCCTTAGCGGCCACGTTTTTGAACGAAACGTTCGCTCCATTTTTAAATAACAGGACAGATATGGATTTTCATACTTACTTTGCCGGCCGCTAAACACGCCAAATACGGGTTTTCATGTTAACTTGGCCGGCCATTGCTTGCGTTTATTTGACCAGTAAATTCATTTCGATTTATCTAGAATAAGGTTGTCAAAACAATGACCCCCGTTTCCTGAGATGAGGTCCTTTATATTGGACTTAACTCATAGTTTCTTAACGTTGTCAATATCTTTTGACTGTTATGTAAATAGTGTGTATATTATTATGTAAACTTGGTTTTGTATTATTTACATGTATTTATGTTAAAGGAGTTTTTTATGTCACTAGCAGAGAATCTATCGATAATAACGTTTAACATTAATTCTAGATCTCTTCAACAACTGAATATTCTTTCCTTTCTAAGTCTTTTTTTTTCTTTTTTTCCTACTAGTAGAATAAGAGCTCAAGCGCGCGAATACCAGACACAATAGAATTTTAATTGTTATCAGCCACCTGGTGGTCGATCGACGCTCAAGGGGATAACTGGTCGTAGAAGCATAACAACTAAGGTTTCAGGGTTGGTAACGCATAAGTTACACCCCGGATGTAATAGGCTGTGGAGATAACTTATCGTCGGGAAGAACGTAAGCTCTCTTTTTAAACGTAAACAATGAAATAGCCCTTGCCGTTTTCTTGCGGCTTCTTCGCGGTACGAAGTCACCACCGTAGGGTTGATGAAGTCATGGCTTTGATTTGAGTTTCGAAAATACTTGTAAAAGTTTCTTTTGAACAAAGTTTTGATATATTTTTTAGCAGATATTTGCTGTTCTGCTAGTGATATAAAGAAATAATAATTTAAACAATTTTATTATTTATTTCGTTAACAATAGGGATTGATATAATTGTTTTGTTTTGTTTGGCGACTACCGTCTTATATAAATCTGTTGACACACAAACAATCTCAGTAGCGTTTCATCAGTTAGATATGAGATAGACATATCCGCGGTAGTATGTCGTTTAAAAATATAAAAAATAGATTGAAAGTCCGACATTTTTCATGTGAAGACAAAATTGTATTAATTTTAATTAAAATGTTATATAATATACACTTTTAGACTTACGCGTTCCATAGTTATCAAAGAATTTAAACGGGGTTTTAAAAGGGATATAAGAAGGGATGATCCCTTTTACCTACTAATTAGTTAGCGTTAATTCCCGTTAAAATTGTTTGATTATTATAATGTAATAGTTTAAACATAATACTTGTTTACATTATTTATAGTATAGTGTGTAATGTCACATTCCTGTAAAATACATGTTTGATTAGATGCGTTTATCTTAGTCTGGTGTTTTTATTTCATTCCTAGTTGAAATTATACTTCGCTTCGTACGATTAGCACATTTAGCCAGTGTCAAAGTATTTTTTCTTACAAGTAATACATAAATAAACAATATTTCTTTCCTGTATGATCATGATGAATGATAATAGAAATGAGAAGTGAGAAATGATATACCCCCCAACCCCTCGAGTATCTCAGTAAAGATGTGGGGCTTTACTAAGTCCTCGGGCGGACTTCTTGTGAGATAATTTGAAAAGTGACGTTGCACTGTTTTGTTTCATTTGCCAACACTCATGCACACTCACGAACATAATCCACCATTATTTCACATTAATATTCGACATAACACAAAGTTTAGAAATTAAAACAAAACCGTAGACATGACTCTTCACTTTCCCGCCAAGAAGTCTCTTCTCTAATTAGACATACAATAGGTCAGTAAGATGGAGTTGTGACACAAAATAACTAGACCCAGAAGATAAGCTTCATAGACAACCGCTCACGGACACGGGATCCCGCGACAGCTGCGCTCGGACTGCTCCGAGCTGGTGACGCTTACTACTGCGTCTCCTTACTGTATGGTGGTGACAGGACAAAGTCAAGAATGCTACAAAATTGTAGCTAATATAATATAAATATTAAAGGAGCAGGTCGACGGCGCAGTGGTTAACGCGCTTGGTTTGCGATTGCTGAAGTTATGCAATTTTCGCAAAGGCCGGTCATCGGATGGGTGACCAAAAATTTGTCATCTTGAGCTCCTCCGTGCTTCGGAAAACACGTTAAGCTGTTGGTCCCGGCTGCATTAGCAGTCGTTAACTACCACTAATCCGCACTGGGCCCGCGTGGTGGTTTATGGCTCATTCTCCCTATCCATCCATAGGGAAGGCCGTGCCTTAACAGTGGGGACATATAATGAGCTGATGATGATGATGATAAATATTTAAAGCAAGTACGTCTTTATCGATTGTTAAATACTTGCAAAAATGTTCTTTCGACTGTGAGGGTAGTAATTTCACAGCGACGTAATACCGCTGGCTTGCAGCGTAAATCACAAGGTATTAGAAAAATTCAATGAGTCTTTTGGGGCCTCGGTAGCTCAGCGGTCAGAGCATTGGGCCGGTTATGCAAAGGTCGTGGGTTCGATTCCCACTCGAGCTTCCTGAGGCTGATTGATTTTATCTAGTAAAATTTCATTTTTTAACTAAGTGTAGTATTGTGAATACAAAAATTCCAATACTATAAGGTCAATTTTTATCAACTGCAAATATTTTGACAAAACATCTAATTATATCACAGAAATAAGGCCCTAGCATTTAAAAATAAATTCAGGCTAGTTTTTTTTTTACTTTTCCTGACACAAAAATTGTAATATTTTTAAGAGCGGCCTCTGTCGTTTTTTTGAATGAACTATTAAAAAAAACCGCATCAAAATCCGTAGCGTACCTAGTCATAAGAATAAATAAGTACTAGAACGGAATCTTCTTTGATCGAGTCCCAAACGCCGCCATTTATATACCTACTTCCCCCTTCATGTCGTGACGCCCCTCTGTCGTCCAGGCGCGTTGCCAAGGTTGCTTACTATTGAATATTGCTTACGTCTAAAAATAATATTGCTAATATATAAGTCATTGACATCGGTTCGTATTCGTTTTCGTTTTTAACGAAAATTTGTAAGTCATTATAGCAGCGCCGCCTGGCGATAAACGAGAAGAGTTAACATTTTGCCATACAAATTCTCGTTTTCGTTTACGTGAACGAACAGCGAATGAAACTCGCACTTGGCACCCAGATCCGGTCTGGCCACCATTAAGGTGATCCCTCACCGAGAGCATTCGCGTTTAATGTATCGTTACAGATTCGAGCAATACATCAGTGAGGGAGGAAAACCGACCATTACAGCGCGCACCTTGTAATGATACAAAACGAATGCTCGTCAGTCAGGGAGGTAGTATTGTAATGTAATGCTCAAAGTCGAATCTATTATGTTACATTACACGTGAATGTTCCCGGTGAGGAAGGGGCCGCCAATAAACCCCTGTTCGCACAGGGCCGTAGCGAAGGGGGGGGCATTGTGGGGCAATGCCCTACCTTAAAATACCAATGCCTTACCTTAATAATCAACTAATGATAAGCAAAGTACTGTAAAGCAGATTTAAGACGGAAAAAAAATACTAGCGTATAGTGGTGTAGGGATGCCTGTGGTAGTAGAATGCCACATTGAGGAAGGCCAAAGGGAAGATCTTCCTCCGAGCTGGGTGGTATAGCTCGGGGACTGAGGTCCAACGGATGTTAGTTGGAGGTGCTATATATATAGCGAAGGAGACGGTGAAAGTTCGCTACCGCGATGCAGGCTTCCCATAGTAGTAGGTAGGTGGCGCCGCCACATCACTCCCCCCTGGGACCGGAGGTCGATGATGCTCAGCAGTCAGTGCGTCAGAGCTTGCAAGTGCCAGTGGAGAGTGCTGCTGCAGGATGCCCCAGTCTTCGGTGAGTCGAGACGGGTGGGGTGAAGGCGCGTTGCCAGTGATGCAGTGTGCTGCTCCTGTCTGCGGTGAGTCGAGACAGGTGAAGATGACGGTGGGTCCGAGCTGCTGGTGTGCAGGGCTGCCACGCCGGAGTGATGCGGCCGACATTGTTGCACCGGTCGTGGGCTGCGGAGACCAGGTCGGGATGATGCCGTCGAGTGTGCCGGAGGTCTAGGAAGCGTCGTCCAAGATGCTGCGGAGAAACCTTGTGGCTCGATTGCTGGCTTGCTGTGACTGCTGGCGAAGGTAGATGGTGGATGAGGAGTGATGGATGGGCGCTGCTGCGACGATGTTGAAGGTGCTTCTGTATCACGTCGGAGTCACCACTGTAGGGATGCCTGTGGTAGGTGCCGCCGCCACAGTGGCATCTAGTCTTAGGTACAGTCATAATATATAGGGTGTAACAAAATGCCGAATGGGGGTCATTCCACCCATCAATACGAACAACTTTTACTATGGCACCAACTTCGAAATCGCAATTTAAGGGAATTTTGTTACATTCTGTAGGTATATCACCCCTACAATTACATAAGTATTAACCTGACTTGCACATGTTCACAAGTCAAGGACACCAAAATTCGATTGACCTTTTTACTTCCGCCCTACCTGTAACCACAGCTGCCCTAATTTAAATTCAAGTCTAGCTACGGCCCTGTGTACGCATCCTTTGTCGGTTTGCTTGGCATATGTTTTACCGGCGGCGTACCTTACCTCGACGGTTCTATCGTCGATTACTATCAGGTATGAGGACGGTTGGTGCCTGCGCGCATGTCGTGAGTATCATGTAGGGTACTATTTCCTTGGGGCTGACCCTTTGACAATAATTGTAATAGACTCTGAAAACACCGAGTGATCTATTTGTTGTATTAAAAATAAAATGTTTTATTTTTGTAATAAAACTATTTTGATTTGAAAACTCCTAAATACATCAAAGGCTACTTCACGAAAACGATATTCAACAGAATTATTCATTGAACTTTTTTCACCATTTTGATTCCAAAGAGTTGTTTGGTGTACATATTTTATAACCAATTACGACAATCGTCCTTCGCTAGAGTATTACGGTATGAGTGAATGTTGCCTATAATTTCCGCTATAATAAGGGCATTTATAAAATTGTTTAATGCCTTGTTATAGCGGATCTAATTGCGTTGACATCTAGTTAGGTGTGGTAGGTATTTAATGGTTTAATGGCTGCTGGCTGGTGCGGGAAACGGTTCACTGACGCAGAACAGTTATTACTAGACATGTGGCTCGAAACCGTAACCCTTTGAAGATATGAGCGAATCTATACTGGACGCATTCTAAGTAAATAAGTGATTTTATTGACTTATTCATCACCAGCTCATTATATGTCCCCACTGTTGGGACACGAGCCTTTCCTATAGGTAGATGGGGAGAACGGTCCATATACATTTCCGCGTGAAATCATTGCTTCATTCAGCGGAAGGGAGGGGTGGGCATGTTGGGGGCGCCGCGTCCGGTGTGCCTATCCGAATAACATCGAATGATTGAATGATGAATTACAGATTTTTTTATCCCTACGTTCTTATTATATGTATAGATATAGATTTTTAATGGTTGGTAGGTAAAATATTTTGATATGATTCAAAAGCGCTTGTCTAATGAGTTTACTTAAATAAAGATTCATTTATCAATATTTTGTATCAAATTCGAGTCCAAGACTCCATTTAGTATTTTTTTCTATTTCGCGTAGGATTTTTGATTTTGGTTTTGGTCGGATCATAAAAAAAAACATTCTGTATAAAATCGCTCA
This sequence comes from Eudonia mercurella, assembly GCA_963082485.1. Classification (NCBI taxonomy): domain Eukaryota; kingdom Metazoa; phylum Arthropoda; class Insecta; order Lepidoptera; family Crambidae; genus Eudonia; species Eudonia mercurella. Next base: position 15,950,672 of record OY720042.1, read on the forward strand.
TATCATCAAATTGTTACGATTTAGGGCTAAGCTATCATATAAAATATTATCCGTATCTTTACATATAACAAAGTTTTGTAGGTGCACCTATTTTCAATAAAGGCACAAAAAGCACCTATTGTTCTTTGCAAATTGTTTGGGAAATGTATTCCATTATACAGATTTATTATGAGAAATAATAAATTGATCCACAAAAAATAGTAGGCTAGCACCTAAAATGCTAAGTTAGCATCTAAATAGTAGTTTAGGTGCTAACTTTGTATTTTTAGGTGTTAATTTAGTATTTTTGTGGGTTAGGTTAGGTTAGTTTGGTAATCGAATACAACCCATTTATTATTAGCAGTGAGCTATAGTGATAATATAAATATATTTTCTATTTTAGGAAAGGGAGATATTGTGTATATCTCCCTTTCCATCTACAAAATTAGTTGAAGTTGAAGCAACTTTTATCGCCGAGCAAAATTTGACTTCAATCATTTGCTCGCTTACACTACTCACCTCATTCGGTGCTTTTCCTGGCACGTGCCTGTTTAAATCCCACTACGCTTCACCGTCTAATCACTGTACATACACTCAAAAGTCAAATCAAGTAACAGATCTGCCACCAACACGGTGTTTCTCAAAAACAAAAAGAAACACAGACACCTTACGCAGTATTATAAAACACAGTTAATATTTTAAATTATTTTTATTAAAATTTGTCAAAAACACCATTTTGTATATATAACATGCTTTTTGAGCTCACCGATATATTTAAATCCCCCGCAATGCCACTCATGCCTGCCTAATACAATTACAATTGCTGATGCAAAACTATACTCGTAATACGATTTGACGACTTCTCGTTTCATTCGAAACTGTAGGCATTTTATGGCATTTTCATATTAATATTTTTTATATAAGAAACAAAAACATTTAGAGTTTACCATGAATAATTAATGATAAGTTGGACATTCACGAAACCTAATTTTTCACATTCTTTTTGTCTGGTACGAAAGTCGCGTATAAATAGCCTTTAGCTATGGATTGGTTTGTGTCTGATATGGTCTCCATTTCTGCCTTAAACTTGGCAAACGGCATACGGTAGTGAAAGTTTGACATCGGTATCGTCATGTTGTAAAGCCCGTAGAAGCCCTGCGAATAAAATAATATTTTGAATAACGCAATCTGACCAAGTATGCTTAAGGCGAAGGGTAAGGCACACTAGCGCCGCCAATTGATAACTTGACAATTACTAACGGACCGGATTTTTTTTAACATTGCGTACCGTCCGACAACAGGAAAGCATCCATAGTATTTATTTAATAATTGTGCACTACTTTTTGTTGCGTGGTTTATTCACAAAACGGGCTATCGCATTTATTCACAAACAATGGCCACTGTTAGTGTCAGCGAATGAATACAAAAACAAACCTAAAAGTAGTGCACAATTATTAAATAATGAATGTTTGCCTAGTGTCGGAAGGTCCGCAATGTTTGAAAAAAAATCCAGTTTAGCAGTTATCAAATTAAATCCATTAGCGGCGCTAGTGTGCCTTACCCTTCGCCTTAAGGCACTAGATCGCTAGATGCGCTTTATGATTAAAGGTCTTGTTTGCAATATCAGTAGGTAGCCATAAATAATAAAAGACTGTATCGTATGTGCTAAGCATAACCGGCATGCGTTTGGGCGGACCTCCTTTTTATGTAGGAATGCGAATTCTCAAACGGCAGGCTTATTACCGAATAAAGCAACCAGTTGTAAATTGTACAATTGCAACGCAACTGCTCTATTTGTAGCGATACAATACAATAGATTTATTGTAAATCATAGTGAATAAGGTGTTACATGTGGGTGTACATATGAACCCTGTTGGGTATGACAATTTGAAATGACAAGCGGAATTTAATAGGTAATTAATTATAGTTCATTGATCTGAATGTAAACAGAATAATGAAATTTAATTAATTGGAATTTGATTTTGTGGTCGTTGGAAAAAAAACCGTCTTAATTACGAGTATATTATAGTTATCTCTTTATTTATTTTTCCTCATAAGTATATAAATTTACATTTTTCAATATTTTTTAAAAACAAAATAAATAAAACAGTAAAAAAATATTTAAAAAAAATTGTTATTATTATCTCCTTGTGGTGTCCAAGAGTACCGCCTTCGGTATCTGACCCTTGATCCAACCATTGAGCGAGAGTCTCTTAAGGTGTTGGTCGAGACTCTTCGCTACCAGACCGTTCGCAGACACGACTATCGGCACAATGATTGTCGAGTCAATATCCCACATGGCGGTTACCTCATGAGCCAAGTCAAGGTACTTGCTGACCTTGTCCTTCTCGGCCTTTACGAGGTTCTCGTCATGTGGGATTGTGACGTCGACATGCACTGCCCGGCGTTGCGATCGATCTATCAGCACGATATCAGGCTTATTAGCTAGAATAGTCCTGTCCGTGATGACAGCTCGATCCCAGTAGAGCGTGGCACGGCCGTTTTCGAGAACCAGCGCAGGTGTGTACCTGTAGTACGGCACTTCAAAGTCCACAAGACCGTATAGAAGAGTAAGTTCCTGGTAAATAATCCTAGCTACCAGATTATGTCTGTGCAAATACTCGTTAGCAAGATGAGAACAACCGGAGATAATGAGCCTGAGTGATTCCCCGGGACGGCGGCATGGCCGACAAATGTCGACCATACCGTCCTTATACCGCACTCAATTTTTGACGTGACAACGTCTTATAATTCGATAGAGCCGGCGGCATGCACGAAAAAGTTCCGCGTTACCTCGCTAATGCCGCGTTACCTCGCTATGCCGCGTTACCTCGCTATGCGGCGTTACCAAGATCAATTAGGGTATCATTTCCATGGTTTTCGGGGGTGCCGATTTCGAATACAACATTTATTTCGAGATCCAATATGGCGGACGCAACTTCTTTATGTAAAATCAATATGGGTATCATTTCCATGGTTTTCGGGGGTGCCGATTTCGAATACAACATTTATTTCGAGATCCAAGATGGCGGACGCAACTTTTTTATGTAAAATCAATATGGGTATCATTGCCATGGTTTTCGGGGGTGCCGATTTCGAATACAACATCTATTTCGAGATCCAAGATGGCGGACGTGACTTTTTTGACGTTAACACCTCCCGACACCTTCTTAAGACGTTGTCACGTTCAACTATCGTCAGTAAACCGACTTTACAGACAACCAATATTTATTATAATATAGGAAGTCAAGGAGTTTTGACTTCATAATTATTTTAGATGGTAACACGACAAAACATCTTGATTATTTTAGTGGTAGGTTTGATAGATGAAAGTGCTCACATATTTTTATTTTTATTTTAAACTTATTTCCATTTTAATATATACTAATGTTTTCTTTACAGTAAAATATTAATAAAAAACGAAAACAAAAAGAGAGAATATCATTGTCTTATATAGTTTATCTTCAGCTGATTAAAAATTATTTTAGATTTTTATAAAAACCGGCAATACCGATCTAACGCTGTTTGGTATTTTATTATAAATCATAATTGACATTGCCAAGGGGCCTGAACTTAGCATTTCTAATTTTGATGATGGGACTATGAGTTTGTTTTGGTATCTTGTTGGCAAGCGGCGAGGTACGTCTCCCTTATTTGTGTACAACTTAGTATTTTTTCGCACGAACTTCGCTTCTAGGATATAAATTGAAACAAGTGTCAGAATTGATAAGCTTTTAAAATGTGGTCTGGAAGTATCTGTATATTTTAGGTTTTTAATTGTTCTGGTGTATTTTTTTTGTAGTATAAACAAACAATGTCGCCCTATAAGACAATTCCATAGCTAAGGCATGATAATGCGTATGCATAGCACGCTGTTATTGCCGTTTTTTCATTAGTGGTTCTCTTAAGTTCCCAAAGGGCGTATGTAAACCTTGACAGTTTTAATGCAACTTTTCCTACATGCGCTTTCCAATTTATGTTGGTGTCAATTTAAAGGTGGTTTTTGATACGGCCTAAACTGCATTTACTTATATGTTAAAGTCCGTTAGCCAGCCTACTACAGTGTCTAGCATATTTAGTAGTGTTGTATTTAGGTCTAAATTATCGTGTTTTGAGTATGGTGTTAGAAGAGAAATGTCTTCGGCGAAAAGAATACAAGTTTGCTTTAGGTAAATCATTTACATAAATAAAAAAAGGAGGCATCCTAAGATGCTTCCTTGTGGTATTGAATGGGTAGTTTCTTTGATGTCTGATCTAATATCTGTGATCGTGATCGTGATAGATCTAATGTCTGATCGAATATATGATCTGATAGCGATAAATTGAAAAAAGTCGCGATTGGGACTGTTACTTAAAGATCAGTAATAAGCCTGCCGAACTTTACCGGCATCGAAATGAAGAAAGCTTGGATAGATTGCCTCGAATTACATAAAGTTTTGCTATTTTTACCGGCGGCATAGGGCAGGGGACGCCTTTTTGAGACAACATTACACCGATATCAAGAGGATAGTTCCAAATACCGCAGAACGGCGTGTGTATCTCCATGAATGTTCGACGGTACTCATTATTTAAAAACTCATAAAACACAGCGTGGGCCTGAAAACAAAATTAAAACATACTGCGTAGGCTCTCGGGAAATCAGTTTAAAAAATAAGCCTGCCTAAAAAATAATAACTAAACAGAAAATCAACTGAAAAGGCCGGAACAAGATAAAAATTCAATAATAACATAAAGCCATCGAAATAAATCGACACAATATCTATATACATATAATGACTTGTCCTGACTGATTCATCATCGCCGAGCCTAAACCGCTGAAGCTAATTAGATGATATTTGGACTGTAAGTTAATTGAGTGACGTAACCAGCTACTATGAAAGGATTTTATTATAAAATTATTATACCGGCTTTAAAGCCGGTATAATAATTTTCTGTGTTTAGAAACCGTAGATTATTACGCGACTTAGATTGATGTAAGTACCAGGTCAAAATCAAATTATCTAATTCAAATAAACTTATGAATAAGTGCTTTTGAATCGTCCAAACTCTTTTTTACCTTGTACCTATTATTATACCTTGTATTCAGGACTTCTAATTTTAGCTGTATCGAAAAAGAATGGACGCAAGAAACTGCACAGCTTTAATAGGGGTAACGACATTTTCAAAAAAAGGTCGTTACGAAATCATACAATATTACCATTATAAGAAAAAAAGTTGCGTTTGTTACTTGGCTAATGCTTAATTCCACGTTACCGTCACATTGTTGCCCCACGTGTGCCTGAGGTTTGTCTCTACGTTGAAGAAGTAGGGACTCTTCCTGCTCAGCCTCGTGACCCAAAGTCGGGAATTAAGCACCCATTTGTCGTTGGAAAAGGTGATGTTTGCTCGTTGCGGTACCAAGCTATAACACTGCCATAAATTAACAATATTATGATAATCGTCATCATCATAATCATCATCTTATAAACGCCCTACAAAGCGAAGGACGTATGTATTAGGTATCCTATATAATATTACCTATATTTGCAATATCTCTAGACGGGAAAATGATTTTATTTTTTCTTTTTCGTTCTTTAATATTATATTAGTTTGGAAAATAGTAATTTCTTAAATAGGCGTCAATAATTGAAAATATAAAAACTGGAGTTCCCTAGGGTGGTGCACTATGACCACTTTTACAAATTGCATTTCTTGTACAATAGCTGAACAATATTTTATATTTGCTAGTAAAATATTGTTCAGCTTTGTAAAATACAAAAATAAAAGTAGCCTTATCTGTATTATTGTGATGTGTACAGATCTGGTCTAAAGCTATTGTCAAGACGCTACTAGCTACTATCACCACTACACTACTACACTACTACGAAGCTACTAACATCAAGATACTATATCTTGATGTTAGTGGCATCCGAATCAAGAAATGAGAGTCCATGATCTATGGAAAGAAACTTACGTGAACTGTGGCGCAGATTACTGTTGTAATTATTGCAAATATTAAAAACATATCTATTTTTTAAACATATACGTTTCTGTAGTTAAATTTAAATTATTTATTTTTTATAACATTTGTGTGGCGTACCGCTTGTGAGAGTGTTGCGGTGTTATGGATGAATGTTGGCTATAACGTTTGCTGTAACAAGACAATAAACAATTTGTGCAATGCCTGCTTAATTTAGCGGATCTGATTGCCTTGATACCTAACGAGGTGTACTAGATATTTGATTTTAAGGCTTCCACACACCAACGAACGGCAGGTCAGGAGCGGCGCGGGCAGAAGCAGCGCGGGAAACGGTACACTGCAGACAGACGGCAGGTTTCAAAGTGGATGGATTATTCGGAAAAGCGGAGGGAATAATAATTTTAAACAAATATTCTTTTTTTGATTGCCTTGTATACAAACCCTGCAGTCTAAACAAACAAAAATGAAAGCGGAGGAAATATGTCAATACCAAACACATATTGTTTTTTTAATGTTTTATCGCCTTGGATATAATCCTTGTGGCCAAAATATAAAAAAAAGGTTTTTCATTACTTCTTTAGCAACGCTGGTGCGACACATTTCAATGTCTCTGGAATACTCTTCACTCTTAAAACCTCGTATCCCGGTCACTGTAACACCCCCCTAAATATAGAGTACTTTTTATCTATTTTTTTAATGAAGTAATTATAAATAAATAAACGTTTAACCTGGGTGTCTATTAGAATACAGATTTTTTTGATATCGAATTTCATTTTACCGAAAACAATTCCACGATTTTTAATATACATTTTTTTCAATTCATCAAATAGTTAATCATCGCTGTTTTATATCATCGAAAAACGTTTCTTAAAAAAAATCTTTTAAAGTTGTTTTGTTTACCAGAAAAACGGTATATCGAACTTACATTATATAAAAGTATTAAGTTATCGATTAAACTATTCGTAAAAACATATTACAATATGTATCGGAACCCATAATACTTTTCACTTAACAACTTTTTATCGCAGTAACGTTTCATCGAACGATGCATTCGCCTGTTGACGATAAATTGTGTTGCGGTCAGTTCTATATTAATATTTTATAGTGATTAAATCAAGAAAGAAGCGAGTACCAGTAAAAAGGCGTGCCAAGTATTACAAGATAACATGCACGCAAGCATGCAGCATGCAAGCAAGCATACAGCATGCAGCATGCAAGCAAGCATACAGCATGCAAGTAAACATGCAGCATGCAGCAGGCATTGTTTCTGTCACGGCTCCGGCGCTGCGGGGCTCCGGCGGTCCCATGCGACCTTATGACAGCTGAGGCTGGCCGGCTGCGCCGGCCAGCCTCAGCCGCGGCGAGCGTTGCATCCACCTGCTCCTCAGCTCGCGGGCCGCCTCGCCCCTCCGCGCCTACGCGCTTTTGAATTGCACTCTAGCGTAGGGCAGACAAGACTACGTGGAGTCGGTTTTGCAGCGATTCGTTTCTGTCAATGATTTGACTTTAGTAGCGCAATAGTACAGAAATCACAGCGTGTTAACTTTTTTAAACAATATTAATAATTTAAAATTAATTACTCACATTGATGATGATAAGCATTGTATCCCGTAAAGTAAAGAACAAGGAAAATGAAAAACGTCGCGTTTAAAAAGTATGCATGAATGAAAGAAATGCCTTTACTAAGTAGTTTTGCATTAAATTCCGTTTAAATATGTGAACTTTGTTAGTATTTTGTATTTTCGATGTACAATGACTTAAGTGAAGTGAAATTTGATGTAACCGACTATTTTGCGAACTGAAACTTACGTGGTGGTAACAAAATTATAAGAAACGAAACATCGATCTAACAATATATCGATGAAATATAAAAAAAACGAAAAAAAATACGATGAAGTGAGTTTAGTGATAAAAACTATTCGAGAAAATAAATATGCGATGTAATGAGGTTCGCGGAATTGTTCATTAATGAATAAAAACATCGGTGAATAGTGTTATGTGAAATGAAATTCGATCTAATTAATTGCGATAAAGTGACGGTTTCCCGTTTAACCTACTTATATTTCCAAATATATAATATTGATCATTCCAAATGCAATCTTAATTACAGATATTACGCGAAAACATAAAAAAAAATCATAATTCATGGGCCATAAACCACCACATTGGCCCAGTGCGGGCGGTGGTTATTAACGAACGCTAATGCAGCTTTACGTCTCTACCGAAGCATGGAGGAGCTCGAGATGATAAATTTTCGGTCACACATCCAATGACCGGCCTTTGCGAAAGTTGCTCAACCTCAGCACTTGCAGACCACTGCGCCATCGAGCTCCTCTATATCTATATGTCCGACAAACACCTCGCCTCCGAAGGCGAGGTGTTTGTTTTGCAGGTAGGACACGACGGTCGAGCAAACTTGGATTCGTCGTTAACACAGTTCATCTTGGATCTTCAAAATAAAAGCGCAGTCGTATTCCTTACAGACATTTTAATGTTATTTTAACATTACAATTAAATTATTTAGAAACAGTTGCCCGATGCAAATGGATTTTAGAATCGAAGTGAGTTCTGCGCGTGCGTTTTTTCCGACCGCTCCCATTCAAATGTGTCCAGTCCGTTGTCGCGCCAACTGACGTTGACGTTTCGCGTACCATAGTGCATAGAATGCACAGACTAGTATAGACTATACTTGTCGTTTCTAAGTGATGCTAGCGCCATGTCTCCGACATATATTATATCTATGGCAGATGTTTAAACATGTATTAAAGAATTTTGACAGTTTTGGATAGTCTAATGTGCAGGCCATTATACCATTATACCATTAACCTTAAATGGTCATCGGTTACAAATTGGCCATGGCAGGAAGATAGCAATAACACATTTAATTTAATACGAAACAACTAAATTATAATTAAACTTAAATATTAAACATGGTTTTCATGAACCAGCTGAGGTCGTACCAGTCACACGGTCATAGTCCTTTAAGAATTAATTTTAAATAAATTATGGTGTATAGATTTACAACCACAACTAAAACTCAAATCGTCGGTCCACCGCGCAGCAGGGCGCCCTACACTGCGTTTGCCTAAGCGCGGTCTCCACTCTAGGACGTGTCTGCTCCAACGAGCATCGGTCCTTCTGCAGACATGACCGACCCACTTCCACTCCAAGGTGCCGATTCTGCGAGCTATGTCGGTTCGAATCGTCATACCGAGTTGTTGATATTGCTCTGCAGGCTTAGAGATGTACCCTGAAGGAGTAAGAAGGAGGAGGAATAGTGACTTTTTTGCCATGAACGCACACATCTGTGTTTTCTTGGCATTGAACTCAACAAGATTATTGGAGGCCCATTTAGATATGAGGTCCAATACCCAATTAAGCTCAATGACAAGATTCACTCATTCATTCATTGAATTTATTTGGTACTTAGGCTTCGTGCTTCGCCTCGAGATTGTAGTCTCCCCTGGTTATGTAGGACTCTTCTCCCAGTTCCCGCTACGAAAATCTCGATTGTGGGAGGAGGCCTACCAACAACCTAGTAACATCCGTTATCTGCCACCACATGTAAATTTTCTATGCATTGTAGTTCCGGAGATTTCATGATAAGATAAATCTATAATTATATTAATACGTGAAGCAAATCTTTCGATCCCTTATTAAGGGGGTGTAGCGCGGACGCAAATCTGCGAGTTTCAAGTTTCTTTATGATAGCGAGCGAGCTGCGCGTGGCAGTGTTGTGACAACGGTGCACGACTACGAATACGCACGAACACTAATATCTGTACAAAGTAGGCTGGTGATTTAATTAGAGCAATGTTTACTTTCGTAAAATCATAGGCGTTTGGGTAAAAAATAAGAAAAGTCCTAATATTTTCATATTCATATTTTTTAATTAAAAAATAAGACAACAGTGACCTGCGGAATATCAATACGAACATTTTGATGTTGGATCATTGTTTCATTTGTGCTATATTTACAAAGATTCTGAAGAAATAAGTTTTTAGTTATCATTATTTTACGTATTGTTTATGCAGTTTCTGAGATTTTTTTTCAAATTCCAAGACAACCATGCCCTTGTGAAAGGATCAAGCTAACCTAGTCCTTTTAATGTATATGACCTATTCAGCGCCTAGCACTAGTGACTTAAAAACACGTAAATTTTCAAAATTCCGCGTGGCACCCCCTTAAGCAAATTGCGCGGACGGAGAAGTATGAAATTTCGCACACTTATAGTTTATATAGAATAGAATAGAATAACATTTTATTGATCACAAACAGATTGTACATAACATTAGAAAATAAAAAATAAAAATAAAAAGTTTACAGATAACTACATACACTCGGCGTCAAAAAAATCGCACCTTTTAAAAATCATCTTTAAAAATTCTTAAACCTTATGTAGAGGATAGTGTTGGGTATCATTAGAAAGGTAACAAAAAGGAGTATCAAAAAACAATTAAATTTAACTTTCTGTTTAATTATAATTATACAAACAACATTAAAATTAATAAAATAATAAAAATCCTTAATTAAGTCCTAATTAACAACAGATAATTTACAAAGAAAAATGTACAAAAAGTGTCTTAAAATTAACTTAAAATCTAGTGTTACCCCCCCTTGCCCTGATCACGGCTTCCATACGGTCCCTCATGGACCTCACCAACTTCAGGAGCTCTTCTTGAGGGATAAGCCCCCATTCTTCAATCACCGCGTCTTGGAGCTCCTGTAGAGTCGAAGGAGCTGGATCCCGAGATCGAACCTTACGTTTAAGATGGTCCCAGAGGTGCTCTATTGGATTCAGATCCGGACTTCGCGCTGGCCACTGCATCACAGAGATTTGGGACCTCTGCAAGAAGTCGCTCACGATGCCTGCAGTGTGAGCGCGAGCGTTGTCGTGCATTAATGTGAACCCTTCGCCAAAAGATTCGGCAAAGGGGACCACATGCACTTCCAGGACCTCAGTGACATAGCGGCGAGCAGTCAGCGACCCTTGTCCGCGAGCACCTCCAGTCCGGGAGACGCAGACAAGGTCGGTTTTGCCGGCAGCAGACATACCGCCCCAGAACATGCAGGATCCGCCACCATATTCCACCGTCTCCTGGATGCAGGCTTGGGCGAAACGTTCACCCTGCCTCCGGTATACTCTTCTCCGTCGGTCGTTGCAGAAAAGACACACTCGCGTCTCGTCTGAGAAGAGAACAGCTCTCCACTGCTCAAGGGTCCAATCGACGTGGTCACGAGCAAACTGCAAGCGGGCTCGCCGATGCGCTGCAGTCAATTTTGGACCCGTAGCAGCTCTGTGGGCCGCTATCTTCTTCTCCTTCAATCTTCTTCTAACCGTAGATACGCTTACGGTGCGTCTGCGAACTGCCTGGAGCTGCTGTTGCAACTCAACAGCGTTGGAGAAACGATTTCTCAAAGAGTTCGACACAACGAACCGGTCGTCTCTTTCCGAAGTGCAGCGACGTCTACCCGAACCGTGTCTGCGGATATAGCCACCGGTCTCTATGAAGCGCTGGTACACTCTTCGAACGGAATAACGGCTCAGGTTCAGTTGCCGGGCGACATCACACTGCCGCACCCCTGATTGCAGTAGTGCAACCACTTGAGCGGCTTTATCAGCTGTGGTATCCATCAAAATCTGTGCGTGTGTCCTCTTCAACGGTTGAATAGCGAATGACCCACATTGAACCCGTGTTGACCGTTTTATACCCACAAAGGAAGCGCAACTAGCAACTCTCACGGGTAGCAAAATTTGCATCGAATTTTTGTGACACTTTATTTGTTGCATTAGGTTTTGTTTGATAATGAAAAGTAATGTTTTTTATTAAGTTAATTAAGTAACCTTGTAAATAAAATCATAATTAATGCGACTGCATGTGCATATCAAGAGTAAATGACATTTGAAAGTGATTTTCTAAGAGGTGCGATTTTTTTGACGCCGAGTGTAGGTAGGTAGTTAGTGTGGCCAACTATGGCCCCAGCCTCAGCATAGGCTACAGCAACAATAGCCGCTGCGGCGCTGGTATTCTGGCGGGACCTAGAGGTCGAGACGACACGGAACAAAAACACACAAACATCACAAACATTAACGTATAAAACAATACAATAAGAATAAAAATTAAAAACAAAGATCGCTCGCTATAAGAATTTACATTTACAATTTTATAAAGCCTAACTCATGGATCGGCTATATAGAGAAAGATTGCAGAAAACTAATATTTTTTTTAAGTTATGCATAAAAATACATTAAATTAAATAAACATTGTTTCATACATTTTTCAAAAATTTCAAAAATGGGAGAGGATCGGCCGAAATCTGTAAATGCCAAGCCAAACTCATATTCTATCTTTAAGATTTTTCATTGCTTAGGATGCAATCCGTGCAGCCTTAATATAAAAATTACGGTCGAATTTCGACCACTGGCCGTCCACTAGTAAGTATACATATACATTGATTTTAAAAACCCAGACAAATGAATACAAAAAAGTTAGTTACAAAGTTTTTGTACAGCCAAAGCAATCATTTTCTTCTAATCAGATCATGCGATTAGCCTCCTCAACATCATGTACACACGCCAGCACGTCAACGAACCACCAACTGTCAAATTTCTTTAATAGACTTCAAACTTTATGCCTTATCGATATGGTTGAAAATGTATTGAAGAAATTTTACAGTTTGCAGACGTCTGTCCGAGAAGACAGCGGTATGTAACCAAATAATAACGACCAAACATTTGTACAGCTGACAATGCAAAACCTGTTTTGTTGCGAAGAGACAAATCTCAAATATGCTAAACGCTCCGCTTGAGGTTCAAATTGGTCAGCATCATTACTTTATACATTATTATTATTATGTAAATTTTCAATTGCAAGAGTCATCTTATGTCAATTAAAAATACCCACTGCTCGATAAAGTGTACAAATTATCTTAAACTCATCATCGTCATCATCAGCTCATTTTATGTCCCCACTGCGGGCACGAGCCTTCCCTATGGATAGATAGGGAGAACGGGTCATAAACCACTACGCGGGCCCGGTGCGGATTGCGGATTGGTGGTTGTTATCAACAGTCGATAATGCAGCCGAGACCAACGGCTTTACGTGCCTTCCGAAGCACGGAGGAGCTCGAGATGATACATTTTTGGTCACCCATCCGATGACCGGCCTTTACGAAAGTTGCTTAACCTCAGCACTCGCAGACTGGACGCGTCAACCACTGAGGATCGAGCTCCTAAACTCGAGATCTTAAACTGGTCTTAATCTCCCTTTGTTTTAGATCAATTTACGGACAGTGATGTTAGGAGAACTATACTCTCCATAAGCTCTAATGCTGTGGGTACTGATGCAATAAGTCGTAATATGATCCTTCCTATTTTAGATACCCTTACTCCCATTGTAGTTCACATCCTTAACACATCAGTTGCATCTCGAGTGTTTCCGTCTGCTTGGAAAGAGGCTTCTGTTATCTCTCTTCCCAAAAAGTCAAATCCTACCTTATATTCAGAGTACCGTCCCATTTCCATACTACCTTTCCTTTCTAAAGTCATTGAAAAGCTTATCCATCGTCAACTCACTTCTTTTCTGAACAAAAATAGTCTCCTTAACCCATTTCAATCCGGATTCCGTACGGGTCATAGTACGACTTCAGCATTGGTTAAAATAACCGACGATATTCATCGTGGTATGGAGAAACGCCAACTTACTCTATTGACATTATTAGATTTTAGTAATGCCTTTAACTCAGTAGATTTTGATATTCTCCTCGGTGTTTTACGTTCTCTTGGCATATCTCCTGCCGTGGTTGATTGGTTTCAAAGTTACCTGCTGGGGCGCCGGCAGCGCATACGTATTGAGGATTCTTTCTCATCATGGTGCAATATTAATGCTGGTGTCCCTCAGGGTGGCGTCTTATCTCCTCTTCTTTTTTCAATCTTTATAAACTCTATTACAGAGCCGCTTTCATGTTCCTATCACTTGTATGCTGATGATCTCCAAATTTACACACAAGCACCACTATTAGACCTTTCTCGTGCTGTTGAGGTCACTAACAGGGATCTTGAGGTTATATTTGACTGGAGCAAATCGTTTGGTCTCGATGTCAATCCAAGTAAGACTCAGACAATCATCATCGGCAGTTCCTATTTTGTTTCGAGGATCGATTTTGGGCTGTTACCTTCTGTCAACTTCGCCGGCATTAATATACCATACTCAAAGACAGTGAGAAACTTGGGTGTTGTTTTTGACCAGTGTCTCACTTGGCATTCGCAAGTTGATGCTGTTCGGAAAAGGGTCTTTGCTGCGTACAGTTCACTCAATCGTCTTCGTAATTTCTTGCCGATTAGCACAAAGATCACTCTGGCGCAAACTCTCCTGCTTTCCATCATTGACTACGCTGATGTTTGCTACGCTGATCTTTCGGAGGAACTTCTAAATAAACTGGAGCGTTTGCAGAATCTCTGTATTCGGTTTATTTATAACTTGAGGAAGTATGATCATGTTTCGACTTTCCGAGCTCAGCTTAAATGGCTGCCAATTCGCCGGCGTAGAGACTTACACGTTTTTTCCTTTCTGTATACTGTCCTCTTTCTACCCACTTCACCTTCATATCTTCAAAATTGTTTCTCCTTCCGTTCCACTTCCTCAAGCCATACCTTGCGTTCTGCCTATAACCTAGCTCTTGCGACTCCTCTTCACTCAACTAATTTCCTTTCCTATTCCTTTTCTGTGCATGCTGTCCGGTTATGGAACTCTTTGCCAGAGCACATCCGAAGTGCTCGCACGTTGGAGTCGTTCAGGGGTCAGGTTCGAAGTCTTTTTTTAAATTCACCTTAGCTGTTTATTTATTTTATGATTTATATTGCATAGGCTCTGTCTGTTATATTTATTTCCCTTTTCTATGTTTTATTTTTATTTATTTTTTTTATTTTTTTATTATTTGATATTATTGTTATAATTTAGTTTATTTTTACTTGCACCCATTTTTACTTTCTTTATTTTATTATTTTTCGCCCAAGGTTGCTATAGTACGGCACTTCCGATTCAACAAGGCCATATCCAAGAGCAAGTTGCTGGTGAATTATTCTGGCTACTTGGTTGTGTTGTTTACACTCTACAATACATATCTACATATTAAAATTGAAAAAAAGTATTTTTGAGACTTTATCGTCTTTTAAAGTTGTTCGACGGCTGTTTAGAGTTAGGCCGGCACTCTTATCATTATATCGTTATTTCAGTCACTCTTCCACAACATCACGTACACTGTTGCGCGCGAAGTTCGCTTTCGCTTCTCTCTCATCAGTTCATCACTCGCTCTTGTCGTTCAGTCTGTCTGCTCGTCGCCGCGTCGCGTTCGTCGCCTCGTCGGCCGCAGTGAGCGAGTTCCAAATGAAACATTTTACACTGGGCAACTGTTCCGGAACAATCGTATCAGTTTCATGCTTCGGAACACTGAGTCGTTTCCCTAAAGAGCGACACACGTCTAATTCGTATTCATATTAATTTATTCACCATAAAGTTATAACAATAAGTACAATATGAGTAGGTATTTATGAGATGTTATGTTTGTTCGGTACAAATTTACCTTTTCAAGGCACTGTTTGATGATGACCTTGGAAATATCTGCCAATATTACGATTAGAATCATCATCATCATCATCATCATCAGCTCATTTATGTCCCCACGGCTGGGGCACGAGCCTTCCCTATGGATGGATGGGGAGAACGGGCCATGAACCACCACGCGGGCCCAGTGCGGATTGGTGGTTGTTAACGACTGCTAATGCAGCCGGGACCAACGGCTTAACGTGCCTTCCGAAGCACGGAGGAGCTCGAGATGATAAATTTTTGGTCACCCATCCGATGACCGGCTTTTGCGAAAGTTGCTTAACCTCAGCACTCGCAGACCGGGCGCGTTAACCACTGCGCCATCGAGCTCGTCGATTAGAATCCCTTAGGCCAAATCCCTCAAAGACGCAGTGATGCGCCTTCCATCTTCGAACCGACAAAACAATAAAAAAATATATATTTTTCCTATGGAAAATATATAAAAGACACATTACGAGAAATACTTAAAACGAAGGGTAAGGCACACTAGCGCCACCAATTGATAATTTGACAATACTAACGGACCGGATCTTTTTTTAAACATTGCGTACCGTCCGATAACAAGAAAGCATTCATAGTATTTATTTAATAATTGTGCACTACTTTTTGTTGCGTGGTTTATTAACAAAACGGGCTATCGCATTTATTCACAAACAATGGCAACTTTTGGTATTAGCGAATGAAAACAAAAACAAACGTAAAAGTAGTGCACAATTAATAAGAAAAAGATGTTTGCCTAGTGTCCGAAGGTCCGCAATGTTTGAAAAAAATTCTAGTTTAGCAGTTATCAAATGAAATCCATTAGCGGCGCTAGTGTGCCTTACCCTTCGCCTTAAACAACATTTTTGTATTCTTTATATACTCAGTATACTATAATAGAGCTCGATTGCGCAGTGGTTAAAACGATTGATATTGTTAAGCAACTTTTGCAAAAGTCGGTCATACATTTTTGGTCACCCATCCTGGTGACCAAAAATGTATCGTCTCGAGCTACTCCGTGCTTCGGAAAACACGTAACGACGTTGGTCCAGGCTGCATTAGCAGTCGTTAACGACCTTTTTTTGTGAGAGTTTACTGATTTCAGCTTCATCGAGCTTTTTTGGGGGCGGCGGGAAACTTATCAAAGGTTTCCTTAAGCCATGTGAAACGAATCCCCGTCGGAGGTTTTCTAGAGGGAACGGCATCACGCACTAGTGCGTGTCTCCGTGCCATACTAAATTCTCCGAGGGGTTCGGATCGGATCGGGGAGCGGAACAACCCGAGGGCGCCTCTAAAAGCTCAGACCTCGGCTCGGGTTGACCGGGTCGTGACGGTTCGGTTCGGAGTTGAACAACAGTTAACGGTCACCGCACCGCACTGGGCCCGCGTGGTGGTTTATGGCCCGTATTCTTCATCCATCCCTAGGGAAGGCTCCCACCACTCCCACCACAACAGTGGTGATATAAAAATGAGCTAGTGATTTTTTTTTTTTTGGCACCAACAGTCATTACAAAATAGGCATCATAATATACTACATACTGAACAGACAAATAGGGCCGAAAAGTTACATACGAAAACAATTTAAAAAGAGCTTATCGTTGCGAGACAAAAGTAATGTAAAATATACTTATAAATATAAAAGACCATGCTAAACACAATACCATACGATACAATACGATACAGTGCACACGTAAACAACTACTACTAACTATAATAATAATTTAGTTTATACAAATAAATTGCTATTTTAAGTGATGACAAAAACAGTTTTGGTGACATCATGTAACCACATGTGTTCTATTACATTTATATTAACTACCTACGTAATATACTTATATTATATTCCTAACATTACCTATATACTATAACAAAATATAATAAACGATAAAAGCAAAATTTGCTTTTAAAATCATCTGAGGAGCCATTAAAAACATCGAGATCAGAAAATTCTTTATTATATAAGTTAATCGAACGTGAAATAAAACAGTTTCGGATATAATTTTTATGAAGAACGGGTGCCACTAAAGTTTTAATAACACGTTGGGGACGAACAGGAAGGCGTGCTTTGATAATGAAGTGGATCTTGGCTAATAGCGCGGGAGAATCTACCTTACTACTTAAGATTTTGTGCAGGTAAACCAGGTCAAATTGTTTTCGACGGTTACTGAGGCTAAGTAAATTATGACTAGAGAGAGAAGCATTGTAAGAATCGCTGTAACGGTTACATCTATAATTAACAATTCTAATAAATTTTGTACCTTTTCTAGTCTATCAATATGCTTTTTGTAGAACGGGCTCCACACCACACAGCCAAAATTTAATATCGATCTTACGAAAGAGAAGTATAGTACCTTAAGAGTAATTATGTCATTAAATGGTTTGGTTATTCGGTTAAGAAAACCTAAGCTTATGAACGCACGCTTTGTCACAGAGTCTATGTATAAAGTAAAAGTCAATTCATCATCCATGAGGATGCCCAAATCACGAATTTCTTTCACTCGATTAAGTGCATTATCAAGAAGTGTGTAACTATAACGGAGCGGTGGCTTTTTTCTGGTATATGTAACAACTGGTGGAAAATGAGTCAAGATCTGATTGTAGCTGGTGGCAATCATCATAGCCTCTTACTTCTAGGTATAATTTAGTATCATCCGCAAACAGTAGATGATGACAGTTGTGCAGCGCCCGGCCTAAAATGACATACATTAATGTACAATTAAAAGAGTACGGGACCAAGGTGAGAACCTTGCGGTACCCCGAATGGGATAAATAAGTAAGTAAAGCAGTAGCCCTTAACGCAGACAGCCTGACTACGGTTACGTATATAAGAATCAATTCATCTGAGCAGATTGCCATGCACACCAAGCCTCCATAACTTTTCCAAAAGTGTGTCGTGGTTTATTTTGTCAAAAGCCTTGGAGAAATCTGTGTAAACGACATCCGCCTGATGCCTTTGTCTAAAGCTCTAAAAAGGAAATCTGTGAACATCAGCATATTCGTGTCCACACTACGCGACTTAACGAATCCATGCTGGTTTTCATCAATATGATTACGAGCAGCATATGCCAGTTGACTTGTGACAATTTTTTCTAATGTTTTGCCTAAAACACATTATTTTGAGATAGGTTGGTATTGAGTTATTAGCTCCCTGTGTGATGATGATGATACTATAAAGCCTCGTATTCATGGTAAGCATTTGTTTAACAACAAAGTTGAATCAACGTGTTGCGGAGTTGCTGTCAATATGTTGCTGGCAACACTGCGTGTTGCAGAGTTGACAACGTCATGTTGACAAGTTCTCGCCCGACGAGCGACAACATCTCATCATCATTATCATCATCATCAGCTCATCTTTATGTCCCCATTGCTGGGGCACGAGCCTTCCCTATGGATGGATAGGGAGAACAGGGCATAAACCACCACGCGGGCCCAGTGCGGATTGGTGGTTATTAACGACTGCTATGCAGCCGGGACCAACGGCTTTACGTGCCTTCCGAAGCACGGAGGAGCTCGAGATGATTAATTTTTTAGTCACCCATCCGATGACTGGCCTGTGTGGACGTCAACAATTGTTGATGTGTGTGGACGTGTTTGCGACTGTTTATAAACATGGCAGTAGTGTGGAGCAATGATAAAATAATGCAATTAATAGAACTATTTTCTTTAATAAAAGAATACAGGGATAGAAAGAAAAAGAACGATGCATTTGAAGAAATTTCTCAAGCCCTAAATATACCTAAAAAAGACTAAAATACATGTACTAATCAATTACTACTCAATTTACTAGAGCTAGAAAAAAGTTGTCGGCAAAGAAAACTACAGGCAGCTGTGCAATAGAAAAATGTAAATGGATTTATTACAACCTATATTGATTTAAACAAAGTTTCCAGCAACATTCTCGCCGCTCATCAACAATGATCAACTGTTGCTAAACAAATGTTTACCATGAATACGAGGCTTAATAGGTGGTAACAAATACAAAACCATTCGATAGAACTTACTTATTCAGTTCATTTGTATAAGTAAATCGTTACTTTGAGTTTGACTTACTGACGTTTGTGGTGGAGATCCTTGGGGAGGCCTTTGTCTGTCAGTGGATTTCTTTTGCCTGAGATGATGATGATGGTAGGTACCATATTTATTTATTTATTTATTTACACCGGCGGCGCACCCACCGGGAATCTTCAACTACAGAGGAACTGGCTATCAGATCCCTAAATCTAGCCAGGTGGAATAAAATCCAGACAACAATCAAACCCACCTACGCTGGGAATCAAACCCGGGATCTCTAAGTCTAAGATTATTGGTTATAATAAAGGTATTTATAAATTACGTAGATACTTGTAATTTATTATTGTTTTTAATGCGTTCTTGTTTTTCTTCTTGAACCAAAACACATTATTATAAAGCCAAGCAAAAAATTAAACAATCGTGAGTTGATGGTGAATTAGACATAGACAATGTTATTATCACAAAATATAGAGACTCCAGAAGGTAAGCTTCACACTGATGCGCTCGCGCAACGCACGCATGGACAACCTCTCATGGACACGAAAACTCGCACTGCATTCTGAGTGCCTTCTATATTCGATCACGTTAACGAAAACGAAAATTAGTATGGCATTGAAGCAGCGCCTCCTGGCGACAAACGAGAAGAGACATTTTACCAAACAAATTTAACGTAATCGAATGGATACGGATAGTATATATAACTCACATTGTGACTATCACTAGGCACCCAGAGCTGATTGCGGGACTCTGTGGCCGTGAGAGGATCTATTGTTACAAGTTCCGCTTCCTGTCCTTCGTTAATAAGCGCCAAATCCCTAAGTTAATTATTGATTGGATTTTTTTTATAGACAACTCGGCAAATGACCATCCCACCTGATGTTAAGTGGAAATGGAGTCCAGACGCGAAGATAACTGGTGCAGCGTGAAAACAAACGTAGCATTAGTTACCCTCATTTTGCGGGCCACAAGGTGCTTCTTCACGCCTCTTTTGAAGGACCCCATATAGAAAGGAGGGAAAACGTGTGCTGGTAGAATAGTCCAACTTTTGGAGGTGCGACAAAGAAACGAGTCACCAAATTTCTTTGTGCGCGATGGGATATTTAAGACAATGAAGCGGTGACTCGGAAGAGCAGCACGTGTACTCTTATGAAGGAAGGCAATCGCGAAGCGCAGCGTAGCGATTGTCTTGAATTTTGAGGTTAATTTTTTTTATTGGACAACAGTAATCTAGTTCCAAAAATATCCCGCACTACACTCCTGTAATAATATCACTAAACTTAATCAAGTAATATAATTATATGACTAAACTTGAACCGTATAATAATTAAATTTTTAGTAAGATAGTAATGTATAACTATGTTACGGTATATAATTATATCCATAGGGATATAACTATATTAGGTTTTATCTATCATACTGCGACATATTATATAAGACGGCGTCTTCCATTTTGTAGATGGATTATTAAAACGGTCTTCGAGCTGACAACAACACTTACGTCGTATTATTTCTTCACTCTGAACTGCTCCTTTTACATTAATTACTAAACTAAACTAAGTGCGTTGCTCGAGCGCGGTATGTTTAATTAAGCTCACCTTCAGCAGTCTCCTTATCTTGTAGCTTTGTTCAAAACAAACCTGCGACCTTTAGGACCGGTTTAATCGCGAGTGGACTACATTAATCATTAGGCAACAAGTATCATGGAAGAACATGAGGTGGACGGATGAGCAGAGCCAGCATCCTAAGTGAGGCAGATGGGGAACACTGACCCCAACATGGTTTTATTCCCAACCGGATCTGATACTAAAAAGCAATTTAATGTCACTTCTATTTAATTTTGCATTTACAAACTAAGGTACTCGACGAGGCTGACATTGGATTGTTTTATACCAAATACCTACCTTTGGATTTCGAGCGTTAATCGAAATATTCTTGAAATGAAAAATATTTATTCGGAGCATCTAAGGCAACTAATGGATATTTTACGATATTTTTCTATGTAACCGAAATGGTCGCCACGTGCATGGTCACCGCTCGGCTCATGCCATGACATTGACTTGCCAAGGTGCTGATGATGCAGATGATGATAATCTGTTAAACCAGTAAGAGAGGTGCAGCTCCATAAATGAATTTAAAAAAAATTATACATTAATAACACTTCACATGGCTAAAACAACACAATGACAGTTGTAAAGAATATAAACTATAAAACATTACATACACAGTACATATAATATATCTAGTCCAATGATTTTACTAACACTAGTCTGTAAGCTTTTTGATTCTTCTAACCCAATATTATCCATGTTAAGTATGATGATTGAAATAAACGCCTTTATTTTATTTATTTTTATAAACATGAGGTTACATAAAAATGCGAACGTAGAAACGAATAAAATAAATACCAATAGTAACATATAACAATATTACCTAAGAATCAGTAATTCTATCAGATACTTTTTTTTAAATATTAATTTTGAATGTGCTAGCAGGTTTCTTTTCACTGTACTAAGCATAACTTCTTGAATCATGGCATATATTCCGAATGACCTAGCTTAATACTATCTTAACCGCTTATAACTGCAACTTATGCCATATGTGTGTGTTAAATTTTTAGTAGGTAAGGCAAAATTATATCATCTTTCAGATTTTATCATACTTTTTATTAAGCATTGAAATTCGAAAGAAAATGACTCAACAATCAAATAACTCTAATAAACAAACACATTCAGACGTCAACATTAATAATGTTAAGTGGAGCGTCAACGGAACTTAATATCCGCTTTATCCGTTTCTTAAGAAAGACCCGTAAACGTAAGCTGTTGCCATGGATTGGTTCGTGTCTGTCGTGTACTCAATTTCTGCCTTAAACTTAACAAACGGTATGAGGTAGTGAAAGTTTGTCATCGGCACCGTCAAATTGTAAAGCCCGTAGAAGCCCTGTAAAAATATTTAAAACATTAGTCATATAATTTGCTTTACAGCACGGACTTCTGTCTGGAGAAAAGAAACCATTTTATCTGTCATTGTCACTCCGTCCGTTTTTTTTTTTTTTCCTTTTGTTGATGGCTTCGTGCGATTAGCACATTTAGCCAGTGTCAAAGTAATTTTTCTAACAAGTAATACATAAATAAACAATATTTCTTTTCTGTATGATGATGATGAATGATAATAGGAATGAGAAGTGAGAAATGATATAACCCCCAACCCCTCGAGTATCTCAGTAAAGACGTGGGGCTTTACTAAGTCCTCGGGCGGACTTCTTGAGAGAATTTGAAAAGTGACGTCCGTCCGTTTTATTTTTGTTGAATGTGTATTCCGTTTTTAATAATAGAGTTAGGGATTCGGAATATACAGCCTATAATTATTATTTTTTCTGATCAATCTAAATATTTTTGATACTTAGGGCTGCCATTTTTGTTTTTATATTTTATACATTTTTAAGTGTTATGCTTGCGTTGCTATCGCAGCATCACCTAAACCGGTTCCGACGGAAGATCAGCGCAAACCTCAAGGCTAGCATTTTGCTGAGTCGGAACCGTTTTGGGACTCTCCTATGATTTTTTCCATTTTTATCTGTATGTTTGAACTGTTTTTGTCCCAAATAAATTTATTTTCATTTCATTTCATTTCAAAAGATCAATCGTTAGCATTGCTAAGAATTGAGTCTTATTAAGTTTGTTGTTCTGCTGCGTGCTGTGACACCGACCACGGCTATGTTTCTGCCTCGCCTGCACAACACAACTGTGCAGAAGATCGCTGAATACATCCAAATGAAGACCTACTTCCTTTTGAGGGTGCAACCGTTGGAGTCGCGCCACAACACTAGCTTCAAAGCATTTGTGGTGCGAGTTCCGTGAACCAAGTTGGACACCTTCATCAAAAAAGACTTCTGGCCGAAGAAAGTGTTGTACAGACGTTTTCGTGGAAGACCACCTGTAGCGAAGAAGTACCTGTAGCTGAAGCGCCACCGATAAGACACAGAAAGTGTCAAAGTACTTACTAACATTTATTACAAGACTAACAATTTTTTTTGTTAAATATGTATGTTAGACTTTAAGCTTTATAGGGGCATTCGCAGCCTGAAATAAATAATTATATAATTAAATATTCTTACCGCCGGAGTAGGGCAGCTGACGCCCTTTTCTAAGAACATAGTACCGATGCCAATAGGATAGTTCCAGAAAAAATTGCAGAACGGCGTGTGCACCTCCATGAATGTACGGCGGTACTGGTTGCTTAGGAACTCGTAAAACACAAAGTGGGCCTGAAAATATCAGTAAATCATTTACACCACACTCCCCTAGTAATTATATGACGAAATAGTTATTGAGAGCGAGGGTAGTGAAACTAACGGGTCTTGCAGCGGGTATAAGTTCTGAACTCGAAAACTGGGAACGAATAATGTATAAAATATAATAACTGATTTTGACTGAGATTTAACTATAATCGAAACAGCTTCATTTAAAATGCATAACTAGTCATCAAATACAGAACTTTATACACAAAAAACAAAATTAAATACAGAAATAATAATAGTTACCGGATGATATCATCATGCCTTCATTATCATTATTTTTATCTAAATAAAAAAAAGCTAAAAATACATGACCACTAAATGTCAATATGCTCATTATCAGAAAAAAGTATATTTTGGGTATAGAATTTAATTCATATTTTGTAATTAATAATAATTACCTTTGATTGAGGGTAATGCCAATGCCAAAGATAGTCCCAAAATTCTTTTGCAACGCAATTTTAGTGGTGTAAATATTGACAAACTGCGTAACGATGCCATCAACATTGACTGGCACCACTCCTTGAGGAGGAGACAGTGGATGAGAACGTAGCTCATTTTGCCTCCCAAATCATAAAACTTTACGACAAGCATGCTCCAGTTCGTGCTGTTAAACTGAAATATCTCCCATCACCATGGCTCACTGATGATATCAAAGCGCTCTGTCACAAAAAATCGATAGCCAAGAGTAGATATAAGCATAAACTAACTCCATACTCGTACAACCGGGAGAAATATGTTGCCGCTCGTAATCACTGCAATAAAGTGTGTAGGAATGCTCAATGCCACTTCATCCATAAATCTGTAGAAAACGAAGAACCAGCCAAGGTCTGGAAATTTCTGAATACTTTGGGCATCGGAAAATCACGTTAAACAACTATCCCAAAAGATTTAGATCATAACTCTCTAAACAATCACTTCTGCGCTTAAACCATTTTGATACGGTTACTAAGTCAAACACTTTAAGTTATCTTTCAAGTATTTCCAGCCCTAATTATCCACCCTTCGTCTTTTGTCCTTTCACTGATTGTGATATTAAGAAGAGTGTTATGTCAATATCGCCTAAAGCTGTGGGTGCCGACTGTGTGAGTCGGAAGATGATATTACCCATCCTTGATGAAATTCTTCCTGTCATCTCCCATATTCTCAATCTTTCGGTATCAAGTGCTGCGTTCCCCACCGCTTGGAAGGAAGCCCAGATCATTCCCCTACCCAAGAAGTCCAAACCAACATCCTTCCAAGAATACCGTCCTATCTCCATTTTACCTTTCCTATCCAAAGTCCTTGAGCGCCTTGTCCCTAACCAACTCAGCCTCTTCCTTTGTAAAAATAGTTTACTAAACCCCTACCAATCAGGTTTTCGCTCTGGCCACAGCACCACTACAGCGTTGGTTAAAATCTCTGACGACATAAGGCTAGGCATGGAGAATGGAAATGTCACGGTTCTTTCTTTACTTGACTTTAGTAATGCTTTTAATACCGTAGACTTTGACGTTCTGCTTGGCATACTGCGCTCGATTAACATATCTCCTTTCGTGATTGGCTGGTTTCGTAACTATTTGTTTAGACGCCGGCAGCGAATTCGTCTAGATGACGTTTTCTCTAGTTGGTGCAATACTTTTGCTGGCGTGCCGCAGGGTGGCGTTTTATCTCCTTTGCTCTTCGCCATATTCATCAATTCTATCTCAAATCAATTAACTTTTTCCTACCATCTTTATGCAGATGACTTACAAATTTATACGCAAGCTCCAGTGGATCAATTAGGTATAGCTATCAGCACCTTAAACACTGACTTGGCTACAATATCTAAGTGGAGCAAAACATATAGATTTCTAATTAATCCTGTCAAAACGCAGGTAATATGTATTGGCAGTCCTAAAATGACACCCAGAATTGACTGGTCACTTTTACCAAAAATACTTTTTAACGGTTCTGAGCTGTATTTGTGTGACCGTGTTAAAAACTTAGGTGTCATACTTGACAAAAATTTAACTTGGAGCTATTAAATACAGGAACTCAGTAGAAAAATGTTTGCTTCTGCGGGGTCTTTGAAAAGACTGCGCAATTTTCTTCCGACTACCACTAAAATTGCACTTGCACAATCTCTTCTTCTTCCTATATTAGATTATTCCGATAAAGATAAAGATAAAGATAAAGATATATTTATTTGTTAAAACATGAGTATACACAGGTGCAGGTGTTATTAGTTGGTGATGTCCTAACATGTTTTGGCCTATAAGGCATACAAATGTAAACATGCACTGTTAAAATTATAAATAATAGAAATAAAAGAATCATTTTATGCTACTGGCTTCAAAACATTCAAATAACAATAATATAATGTCAAATAACAATAATTCAATATAGTCAATAAAAAATATACAAATTAAAAACGTAAAAACAATTAAGTATAACAATATTAAAATATTCTTGATTATTATAATTATTTAGTAGATCCTTACAGAAAAAACTTACTTGTTGGTCAAAAATTCGTTAAGGTGATAGTAGCATTTTTCTACTAAAAAATCCTTCAATCTCTTTTTAAATAAATGTATATTTATATCCTTTATGTCTCCTGGTAACTTATTATATATGATTGGCCCCATACCGAAAATACTTTTAAGCTTAAGTGCAGTGTTAGCTTTGCAGACGCAAAGTTTTGAGGTTTTGGCACGGATGCGATGACTGACATATGAAACCTCCTCAAATAACTCCGGATTCGTTTTTACAAAGACGGCTACCTCAAATATGTAAAGCGAAGGTAAAGTCAACAACTTGTATTTTTTGAAATATGGTTGGCAGCTTTCTATGGGTTTGAGACCAAACATTGCACGTATACATCGCTTTTGAGCCTTAAAGATAGTTTCCCTATCAACCGAATTCCCCCAAAAGATTATACCGTATCTTAAGATTGAAACAACCATACCCTGATATGCGGTTATCAATGCTTCTGCATTTATAACAGGGGCCAGTTTATACAGTGCATATGAAGAAGAACTTACTTTTTTTGACAGTTTCTCTATTTGCGGTTTCCAGTTTAGTTTTTTATCAATCGTTAGGCCAAGAAAAGTTGTAGTTTCAGTTTCACATACCGATTTGTTGTCATATTGAATTTTCATGTTGTTAATTGTCGGCAATCTTTGACTAAACTGCATTAGTTTCGTTTTTTCTATATTAATCCTTAAATTATTACTATCTAGCCAAGTGATTATAGATTGTAATGTGTAGTTTATATCATTTTCATATGAGTCTATATGCTTACATTCAATTACAGCCGTACTGTCATCCGCAAACAGAGTCATCGGCTGCTTAACTGCTTTCGTTAAATCATTTATGTAGATTATAAATAGAAGAGGACCAAGTACACCGATGTCAGCTATATCGATGTTACGGAAGAGCAACTCAATAAGCTTGAGCGACTTCAGAATTTTAGTATACGATTCATATTTGGACTTCGCAAATATGATCATGTCTCCGAATTTCGTACTAAACTCAAGTGGTTGCCAATTCGCCTTCGCCGGAATGCTCATGTGCTCTCCCTGCTTTACAGTATTCTTTTCAATCCAACCACTCCCTCCTATCTTAAGAATCGATTCTGATTCCTGTGTGACTCACACCCACGCTCATTAAGATCGTCGAATAACATAACGCTCGAGATACCAACCCATTCCACAAAATTCTCCGATAAATCTTTTACTGTACTAGCTGCTCGATTGTGGAATGCATTGCCTGTAACAATCAGAAATGCTAAAACGTTAGCAACCTTTAAGAGACTACTGAAGGATCATTACTTGTCCCAAAAACCATCGTCTCTCAAATATGCTTTTATACTGTACTATGCATCCTTATAATATAAGGATGCATAGTTATGTACTTTTAATTATAACTATTATGTTTGTATCAATAGTATACTAAGTATTTATCATTATTTATTGCTGTTAGTAATATTATAATTATTTATGGTGCACCGACGCGACGACGAACCCACTTCAAATTCAAATATTTTTTGTCTATCCAAAGGTTGTCTGGAAGAGATCACTCTTAGTGATGAGACCGCCTTTTGTACGTGTATTGTTATGTAATTTTTTGTCAAATGTTTTATTTTTGGTGTACAATAAAGTTTATTTATCTTATCTTTATCTTATGCTATATTCATCTCCATACACTTTTTTTGACAGTGGAAAACTCGTCGCGCAAGTACCACCGCGACCGGGGAGGCGCAGACCAGGCCCGAGGGTCCCGAAAGGGATTCCGAAGAAGGAGGGGCCCACCCACTAAAAACCGCTGTACATCCCGTGCACGTGCCACTAGGTTGACTGGGATCACCGGTATGGCAATCACCAGTATATACCCATGCGGCATCCCCCTCTGCTCTGGCAAGGACGTCGATTTTCAACGGACTCGCTCAGAGTAAAGGCCCAAGTATTATTATGGAACCATTCTAGAGCTTGCACACAAAACGTCTTCACTGCGATGTCGCCTGATATCGCAGTGACACATCACTACACACTAGTCAAAAACAACAGCGAACCATCTCCAAAAAACAAATAATATTGTAATAGAGTAATTATTAACAGAATTCTTACCATGTTTATTATTTATGATATGATAAATAATATTGTGACCACTATCGTCACCAGTCGATCGGAAATTTCTCTCTGCTACGCAGGAAGTGCTGTTATCAGACACCATATCCGGCCATTAAAAACAGTAATAAAACTCCAATCCGCTTCCAGAGCTATAAGAAAAACCGACCTGATTTTCAGAGTGCGCGACCCTGCCTTTAATCTCCAACTTGACCCCAAACGACTTGACGCCATTTGTCGCACTTCCAAAAGATGGAATAGTCTACCAGCACGCGCTTTCTCTCCTTCCTATGACATGGGGTCCTTCGAACGAGGCGTGATGAGGCACCTTGTGGGCCGGCAGGGTGAGGCTGATGCTGCGATGTTTTCACGCTGCATCTTCTGTCTGTCAGTATTTGCGTCTAGACTCCATTTCCACTTAACATCAGGTGGAATGGAGTCATTTGCCGTGCAATCTATAAAAATAAGGCTTCGGCTCTGGCTCAAATTCAACTCCCAAAAGGGAGGCTTAGCTTAGTAAGGGAGTTGTACGTTACCGTGACATTGTTGGCCCACGTATGAATGAGTTTTACTTCAATGTTGATGAAGTAGGGACTCTTCCTACTCAATCTGGAGACCCACATTCGTGCGTTGCGCATGAATATCTCATTAGCTGTGGTCACGTTTGCTCGTTCCGGTACTATGCGTACACACTGCCATCAATTAACGATATTATGATAATTATCGATTGAAAGACACTATTTCATAATAATTTATGATGATTACATAAAGTTTATGATATGATTACAATAGAAGTTCGTGCTAGGCCCAGGAACTATGCAAAAAAACTTACGTGAACTGTAGCGAAGATTATTGTTGTAATTATTGTACATTTTGTAAGCATATCTATCTATATATAAATATATATATTTTTAAATTAAATCTTAATAAAAATAATATAATAAATTAAATTTGTTTTATTTTGAAACAACATTCGCCGCTTGCGAGAGTATAGCAGTATGAGTCAATGCTTGTCACAGTTTGTCGAATGCATTTTTATAGTGGACCTGATGGTTTTGATACAATTATGTGGAGCATTTAAGCACAGATTACTTAATAGTTACATTTAAGGCTTACACACACCACAAGCGAGTGAGGCAGAAGCAGTGTGGATACGATTGATATTTTTTATTCATTCATTTCATTCACAATGCAATATGTAGCTACAAGATACAATTTTACTAATGATTAATTGCAGCAGCGCTTACTTATTGCCTAGAGCGAGTCATCAAAACCAACCAGCCTCAGGAAGGTCGAGAGGGAATCGAACCCATCGAATAGAGCATCGATTGTTGAAGTAGTTGTTTATAGTGTTGATAAAGCAAGGGTTGGACGGAATCACGACAGTCCATTTGGTAGTGCACCTGACTAGAAATGTCAGGTCTTTGTGGTCTAGAGGTAAATACCACTGATCCAAAGGTCCTGGGTATGATTCCCAGCGGGGGTACATGTATGTGTATTCGGTTAAGTTGGCAGTAGGCTTCATTGTCCGCCGGGAGAGCCACCACCATCTTATCTAAATATGTCGCCATAGCATCAATGTTTGTAGCATATTGTGGTGTTCCTGCAGCTAGAGATAAGAGCCAATGCCTCACTCGTTGAGGATTCCGTGGGAAAAGCGCTACCACCGTTGGCCTTAACATCACCTAGTCACCTACGATACGACTACGACGACTACGATGATACAAAATATAACAAGCCGCGTAAAGTAGGCAGTAGAATTTTTCACAAAAATTATACTCAAAATAAGGACGACCTCCTTGGTCTGGTCGAGTGGTTTGTACACCGGTTTTCATGGTGTCGCCATCTCTGAGGTCCCGGGTTCGATCCCCGGTCGGGTCAATTTAGAAATTATTGTTTTCTAAATTTTCTCGGGTCTGGGTGTTTTCTATGAATAATAAGTATGTATTTAAGTATTTTAAGTATGTTTATCCGTTGTCTAGTAACCATTTAACGAGTTTTATAACGAAGCTTCTCTTGGGCTAGACAAATGGTGTGAGTGTATGATAGTTTTTTTTTATTTTTTTAAGGAGACTACGGAAGGTAAGCTATGAAGCTTATGAACAAACGCGCAGACTGGTCCGAGTTGTTCCAAGATTCGTGTCCGTGACAGGGTCTATGTGTGTCTCCTTATTTTGAGGCATACTGATGATGGGCGGGTTTCAATAGCCAGCTCCCGAAGGATAGAAACCCATGTTGGTAAAAATAAAATAAAGTTTCATCTGTCACCCTATTACTGACACATGAAACTTTTTCTGTTTTTCCCACCAAGGTGACAGATGGGAAGAAAAGTTTCACCTGTCCCCTGTCACTAAAAGGGTGACAGAAACTTTAATAGATTGAAAAAGTTTCATCACTCCACCAGTCGCTATTCGGGTGACAGATAGAACTTTTTTATTCCCATTGAAATTATGTCCCCCCATGAGAAAAATAGTAAATGTTAGAAAAATAACAATTTAGATTCACACGCCTGCGCACATCACACTATCACAAACTGTTTAATTTCCTCAATAAACTTTGAACCTTATATTAATTTATTTATTTATTCATTAACATCAACAAGATTAACAATAATATTAATATATATAATCATTCATGTTTAAACATTGTATATATAGTAGATCATCCGAAATGCAATCTTAATTACAGATGTTACGCGAAAACAATAAAAAAAAATCTGCCACACTGACGCAGTGCAGGCGGTGGTTGTTGACAAATGCTAATGCAGCTTTACATGCCTACCGAAGCATGGAGGAGCTCGAGATGATAAATTTTTGGTCACACATCCAATGACCGGCCTTTGCGAAAGTTGCTCAACCTCAGCACTTGCAGACCACTGCGCCATCGATCTCCTCTATGTCTATATGTCGGAGGCGAGGTGTTTGTTTTGTAGGTAGGACGGTCGAGCAAACTCGGATTCGTCGATAACACAGTTCATCTTGGATCTTCAAAATAAAAGCGCAGTCGTATTCCTTACAGTCATTTTAATGTTATTTTAACATCACAATTAAATTATTTAGAAACAGTTGCCCGATGCAAATGGATTTTAGAATCGAAGTGAGTTCTGCGAGTGCGTACTCTCCGACCGCTCTCATTAAAATGGGTCCAGTCCGTTGTCGCGCCAACTGACGTTGACGTTTCGCGTACCATAGAGCATAGGCTGCACAGACTAGTATAGACTATACTTGTCGTTTCTAAGTGATGCTAGCGCCGTGTCCGACATATATTATATCTATGGCAGATAGTTAAACATGTATTAAAGAATTTTGACAGTTTTGGATAGTCTAATGTGCAGGCCATTATACCATTTTATACCATTAACCTTAAATGGTCATCGGTTACAAATTGGCCATGGCAGGAAGATAGCAATTACGCATTTAATTTAATTCGAAACAACGAAATTATAATTTAACTAAAATATTAAACATGGTTTTCATGAACCAGCTGAGGTCGCACCAGTCACTCGGTCGGTGAGTCCTTTAACAATAAAATTATGGTGTTCAGAATTACAACCACAACTAATACACAACAGAAAATAGGTACAACAACAATAAGGTTGTCTGGAAGAGATCACTCTTAGTGATAAGCCCTTTGTACGTGTATTTTTATGTAATTTTTTTTGTCAAATGTTTTATTTTTGGTGAACAATAAAGTTTTTTTATTTTTATCTTATCTTAAGCGTGGTTTAAGCTTTGGTAGAATGATGATGATCTAAGAACAAGCAGGAACTAATACTTGATTAGATAAGATACGTTTCGCAACACTCACCTAATCAAAGGTTCTCTTCAGCCTACTGCCGTCCACTGCCGAACCAACCCTCCTGGTCATGCGCAGTAAGCATCCATCCACCACCCGCCATCTTTCTCAAATCGTCTGTCCAGCGCGCAGCAGGGCGCCCTACACTGCGTTTGCCTAAGCGCGGTCTCCACTCTAGGACGTGTCTGCTCCAACGATCATCCGTCCTTCTGCAGACATGACCGACCCACTTCCACTCCAAGGTGCCGATTCTGCGAGCTATGTCGGTTCGAATCGTCATACCGAGTTGTTGATACTGCTCTGCAGGCATAGAGATGTACCCCGAAGAGTAAGAAGGGGGAGGAATAGTGACTTTTTTGCCATGAACGCACACACCTGTGTTTTCTTGGCATTGAACTCAACAAGATTATTGGAGGCCCATTTAGATATGAGGTCCAATACCCAATTGAGCTCAATGACAAGATTCACTCATTCATTCATTAAATTTATTTAGCTACAGCGACAATAGCCGCTGCAGCGCTGGTATTCTGGCGGGACCTAGAGGTCGAGACGACACGGAACAAAAACATAAATCAATAAACAAATAAAAACTATTCAAACACAACATCACAAACATTAACGTATAAAACAATACAATAAGAATAAAATTAAAAACAAAGATCGCTCGCTATAAGAATTTACATGTACAATTTTATAAAGCCTAACTCGTGGATCGGCTATATAGAGAAAGAGTGCAGAATACTAAGATTTTTTTAAGTTATGCATAAAAATACATTAAATTAAATAAACATTGTTTCATACATTTTTCAAAAATTTCAAAAATGGGAGAGGATCGGCCGAAATCTGTCAATGCCAATCCAAACTCATATTCTATCTTTAAAATTTTTCATTGCTTAGGATGCAATCCGTGCAGCCTTAATATAAAAATTACGGTCGAATTTCGACCACTGGCCGTCTACTAGTAAGTATACATACACATTGACTTTAAAAACCCAGACAAATGAATACAAAAAAGTTAGTTACAAAGTTTTTGTACAGCCAAAGCAATCATTTTCTTCTAATCAGATTATGCGATTAGCCTCCTCAACATCATGTACACACGCCAGCACATCAACGAACCACCAACTGTCTAATTTCTTCAATAGACTTTAAACTTTATGCCTTATCGATATGGTCGAAAATGTATTGAAGAAATTTTACAGTTTGCAGACGTCTGTCCGAAAACACAGCGGGATGTGACCAAACATTTGTACAACTGACAATGCAAAACCTGTTTTGTTGCGAAGAGACAAATCTCAAATATACTAAACGCTCCGCTTGAGGTTCAAATTGGTCAGCATCATTACTTTATACATTATTATTCTCTTCATTTATTTTCTTTCTTAAAACTAGATTTTTACAATATTTTAATATAAAAGCAATAAAACATTATAAAAACCTAATCCTAGAGTACCACCAACAGCGGGGCAGGGCCCAAGCTACCGGTGGTCAGGGCTGCAGAGTGAGGAACCTCCTGACAATACGTGCCGTGTCCAGCAGTGTTGCCTTCTGTATCTGACCATTATTATTATTATTATGTAAATTTTCAATTGCAAGAGTCATCTTATGTCAATTAAAAATACCCGCTGCTCGATAGTGTACAAATTATCTTAAACTCATCATCGTCATCATCAGCTCATTTTATGTCCCCACTGCGGGCACGAGCCTTCCGTATGGATAGATAGGGAGAACGGGCCATAAACCACTACGCGGGCCCGGTGCGGATTGCGGATTGGTGGTTGTTATCAGCAGTCGATAATGCAGCCGGGACCAATGGCTTTACGTGCCTTCCGAGGCACGTAGGAGCTCGAGATGATACATTTTTGGTCACCCATCCGATGACCGGCCTTTACGAAAGTTGCTTAACCTCAGCACTCGCAGACCGGACGCGTTAACCACTGCGCCATCGAGCTCCTAAACTCGAGATCTTAAACTGGTTAAACAAAAACATAATACGAATAATTAAGCATAAGTGTATGCGTAGGACACTTAAATGGTTCTACTTTTACATAATATTTTGTTTGAAAACATCAGGATTAATTAAAATATGCCACAGGGAAGTGAGCTGGCACCAACTCTACTTATTCAATGTCTACACAATGATCGCGTTTGTATGCCTACTATCTGCCACTTTGATGACACACAGCGTTTCAAATTCGTATCCATATTAATTTATTCACCATAAATTTATAACAATAAGTACAATATGAGTAGGTATATATGAGATGTTATGTTTGTTCGGTACAAATTTATCTTTTCATTTAGACGTCACCATTAATAATGTTAAGTGTGGCGTCAACGGAACTTAATATCCGTCTTTTCTGTCTCTTATGAAAGACCCGTAAACGTAAGCTGTTGCCATGGATTGGTTCGTGTCTGTCGTGTACTCAAATTCTGCCTTAAACTTAACAAACGGTATGAGGTAGTGAAAGTTTGTCATCGGCACCGTCAAATTGTAAAGCCCGTAGAAGCCCTGTAAAAATATTTAAAACATTAGTCACATAATTTGCTTAACAGCACGGACTTCTGTCTGGAGATTGCTAAGAATTGAGTCTAATTAAGTTTGCTGTTCTGTTGCGTGCTATGACACCGACCACGGCTATGTATCTGCCTCGCCTGCACAACACTACCGTGCAGAAGATCGCAGAATACATCCAAATGAAGACCAACTTCCTTTTGAGGGTGCAACCGTTGGAGTCGCGCCACAACACTAGCTTCAAAGCATTTGTGGTGCGAGTTTCATCAACCAAGTCGGACACCTTCATGAAAAAAGACTTCTGGCCGAAGGAAGTGTTGCACAGACGTTATCGTGGAAGACCTCCTGTAGCGAAGAAGTACCTGTAACTGAAGCGCCACCGATACGACACAGAAAGTGTCAAAGTAATTACTAATATTTATTACAAGACTAACAATTTTTTTTGTTAAATATGTATGTTAAACTTTAAGCTTTATATGGGCATTCGTAGCCTGAAATAAATAATTATTTTTTTTTATTTTTTTATTTTATTTTCTTAGGTGAATCAACAGTATCAAAAAAAGAGTAGCTATGCAGTTATACATCAGAAAACCAATGACAGATTCACACTAATAGACTTAAAATAGCAAGGAAATTATTGAGCTAACAGAATAAACATGTTTGTATAACTAGGATCAAAACTGCGATCGAACCGCTTACAAACATAGTAGCTGTGACAGTAACAAGGACATTTCACACCAAAAGTATAATAGGTAGGTAGTATAAATATAAATAGGTAGTAGTAGGTATATTCAATATTAATAAGTTTCAAAAAACCACTTAGTAAGATTTTTTCTCACCGATTCACAGTTACAACAGAAAAGATCAAAATCACACGCCTCGCACAGACTATTGTAACACTTGCAATAAATAAATATTCTTACCGCCGGAGTAGGGCAGCTGAGGCCCTTTTCTGAAAACATAGTACTGATGCCAATAGGATAGGTCCAGAAAATATTGCAGAACGGCGTGTGCAACTCCATGAATGTACGGCGGTACTGGTTGCTTAGGAACTCGTAAAACACAACGTGGGCCTGAAAATATCATATACACCATAATCCCCTAGTAATTATATGAAGAAATAGTTATTGAGAGCGAGCATTGCTTACAAAATGTGCTAGGGGTAGTGAAACTAACGGGTCTTGCAGCGGGTATTAGTTCTAAACTCGAGAACTGGGAACGAATAATGTATAAAATATAATAACTTGGAACCAAACTGTATATTTTTTTTTAATTTCTAATAATTAAACTATATACGAAACAACTTCATTTAAAATGCATAACTAGTCATCAAATACTTCTGTATTTGATGACTAGTTATGCATTTTAAATTTTATTTTATACTTTATTCACAAAAAACAAAATTAAATACAGAAATAATAATAGTTACCGGATGATATCATCATGCAGTCATTGTCATTATTTTTATCTAAATAAAAAAAAAAAAACTAAAAATACATGACCACTAAATGTCAATATGCTCATTATCAGAAAAAAGTATATTTTGGGTATAGAATTTAATTCATATTTTGTAATTAATAATAATTACCTTTGACTGAGAGTAATGCCATATTCATCCCCCTACACTTTTGTTGATAGTGGAAAACTCGTCGCGTGAGTACCACCGCGCCCGAGGGTCCCGAAAGGGATTCGGAAGAAGGAGGGGAGGCTTCGGCTCTGGCTCAAATTCAACTTCCAAAAGGGAGGTTTAGCTTAGTAAGGGAGTTGTACGTTACCGTGACATTGTTGGCCCACGTATGAGTGATGTTTATTTCAATGTTGAAGAAGTAGGGACTCTTCCTACTCAATCTGGAGACCCATATTCGTGCGTTGCGTACGAATATCTCATTAGCTGTGGTCATGTTTGCTCGTTCCGGTACTATGCGTACACACTGCCATCAATTAACGATATTATGATAATTATCGATTGAAAGACACTATTTCATAATAATTTATGATGATTACATAAAGTTTATGATATGATTACAATAGAAGTTCGTGCCCCGGAACTATGCAAAAAAACTTACGTGAACTGTAGCGAAGATTATTGTTGTAATTATTGTACATTTTGTAAGCATACCTATCTATATATATATATATTTAAATTAAATCTTAATAATAATAATATAATAATAATAATTAATAAATTAAATTTGTTTTATTTTGAAACAACATTCGCCGCTTGCGAGAGTATAGCAGTATGAGTCAATGCTTGTCACAGTTTGTCGAATGCACTTTTATAATGGACCTGATGGTTTTGATACAATAATGTGGAGCATTTAAGCACAGATTACTTAATAATTACGTTTAAGGTTCACACACACCACAAGCGAGTGAGGTGCTCCTTAGAAGCAGTGTGGATACGATTGATATTTTTATTTCATTCATTTCATTCACAATGCAATATGTAGCTACAAGATACAATTTTACTAATGATTAATTGTAGCAGCGCCTACTTATTGGCTAGAGCGAGTCATCAAAACCAACCAGCCTCAGAAAGGTCGAGAGGGAATCGAACCCATCGAATACAGCATCGGTTGTTGAAGTAGTTGTTTATAGTGTTGATAAAGCAAGGGTTGGACGGAATCACGACAGTCCATTTGGTAGTGCGTCTGACTAGAAATGTCAAGTCTCTGTGGTCTAGAGGTAAATACCACTGATCCAAAGGTCCTGGGTTTGATTCCCAACGGGGGTACATGTTTGTGTATTCGGTTGAGTTGGCGGTAGGCTTCATTGTCCGCCGGGAGAGCCACCACCATCTTATTTAAATATGTCGCCATAGCATCAATGTTTGTAGCATATTGTGGTGTTCCTGCAGCTAGAGATAAGAGCCAATGCCTCACTCGTTGAGGATTCCGTGGGAAGTGCGCTACCACCGTTGGCCTTAATCTTGTTCACCTTGTGTCACCGTTGGCCTAGTCACCTACGATACGACTACGAGAATTACGACGATACAAAATATAACGAGCCGTGTAAAGTAGGCAGTAGAATTTTTTACAAAAATGATGTTTTACAGATGAAACTTTTTCTGTTTTGTCCACCAGGGTGACAGATGGGAAGAAAAAGTCACTATTAGGGTGACAAATATAATATTTCAATGGGAATAACTTATAAAATGTTCAAATAATTTTTAACGCAAATTTTGTTGCGAACAAATTACAAAAACTTGCTCTTCCAATTGAGCTATCGTGGTTCTAACCAGCCCGCCGAAATTATTTAACACTTTTACTTTAAAAGTCAAAGGCACACATTCAATGTCAACAACTACCTTTACTAACATCCGATCATAATATTTTTACAAATATTAAAGATCAGTTAAGAAGTAAGCTAGCTATTTATAAAATGTTCAAATAATTTTTAACGCAAATTGTAACGTCAACTAACGTTGACGTTTCGCGTACCATAGAGCATAGGCTGCACAGACTAGTATAGACTATACTTGGGCTTCTTGGCGGGAAAGTGAAGAGTCATGTCTGCGGTTTTTTTTAATTTTCTAAAATTTGTGCTATTTCGAATATTAATGTGAAATAATGGCGGATTATTAACCGTTAAGTGTTCGTGAGTGTGCATGAATGTTGGCAAATGAAACAAAACAGTGCAACGTCACTTTTCAAATTGTCTCAAGAAGTCCGCCCGAAGACTTAGTCAAGCCACACATCTTTACTGAGATACTCGAGAAGTTGGGGGATATATCATTTCTCACTTCTATTATCATTCATCATCATCCTACAGAAAAGTAATATTGTTTATTTGTGTATTACTTGTTAGAAAATTACTTTGACACTGGCTAAATGTGCTAATCGCACGAAGCCATACACAAAAAGAAAAAAAAGAAAAAAGACTACACTTGTCGTTTCTAAGTGATGCTAGCGCCATGTCTCCGACATATATTATATCTATGGCAGATGGTTAAACATGTATTAAAGAATTTTGACAGTTTTGGATAGTCTCATGTGCAGGCCATTATAACCTTAAATGGTCATCGGGTACAAATTGGCCATGGCAGGAAGATAGCAATTACGCATTTAATTTAATACGAAACAACTAAATTATAATTAAACTAAAATATTAAACATGATTTTCATGAACCAGCTGAGGTCGTACCAGTCACCCGGTCATAGTCCTTTAAGAATTAATTTTAAATAAATTATGGTGTATAGATTTACAACCACAACTAAAACTCAAATCGTCGGTCCACCGCGCAGCAGGGCGCCCTACACTGCGTTTGCCTAAGCGCGGTCTCCACTCTAGGACGTGTCTGCTCCAACGAGCATCGGTCCTTCTGCAGACATGACCGACCCACTTCCACTCCAAGGTGCCGATTCTGCGAGCTATGTCGGTTCGAATCGTCATACCGAGTTGTTGATATTGCTCTGCAGGCTTAGAGATGTACCCTGAAGGAGTAAGAAGGAGGAGGAATAGTGACTTTTTTGCCATGAACGCACACATCTGTGTTTTCTTGGCATTGAACTCAACAAGATTATTGGAGGCCCATTTAGATATGAGGTCCAATACCCAATTAAGCTCAATGACAAGATTCACTCATTCATTCATTGAATTTATTTGGCACTTAGGCTTCGTGCTTCGCCTCGAGATTGTAGTCTCCCCTGGTTATGTAGGACTCTTCTCCCAGTTCCCGCTACGAAAATCTCGATTGTGGGAGGAGGCCTACCAACAACCTAGTAACATCCGTTATCTGCCACCACATGTCAATTTTCTATGCATTGTAGTTCCGGAGATTTCATGATAAGATAAATCTATAATTATATTAATACGTGAAGCAAATCTTTCGATCCCTTATTAAGGGGGTGTAGCGCGGACGCAAATCTGCGAGTTTCAAGTTTCTTTATGATAGCGAGCGAGCTGCGCGTGGCAGTGTTGTGACAACGGTGCACGACTACGAATACGCACGAACACTAATATCTGTACAAAGTAGGCTGGTGATTTAATTAGAGCAATGTTTACTTTCGTAAAATCATAGGCGTTTGGGTAAAAAATAAGAAAAGTCTTAATATTTTCATATTCATATTTTTTAATTAAAAAATAAGACAACAGTGACCTGCGGAATATCAATACGAACATTTTGATGTTGGATCATTGTTTCATTTGTGCTATATTTACAAAGATTCTGAAGAAATAAGTTTTTAGTTATCATTATTTTACGTATTGTTTATGCAGTTTCTGAGATTTTTTTTCAAATTCCAAGACAACCATGCCCTTGTGAAAGGATCAAGCTAACCTAGTCCTTTTAATGTATATGACCTATTCAGCGCCTAGCACTAGTGACTTAAAAACACGTAAATTTTCAAAATTCCGCGTGGCACCCCCTTAAGCAAATTGCGCGGACGGAGAAGTATGAAATTTCGCACACTTATAGTTTATATAGAATAGAATAGAATAACATTTTATTGATCACAAACAGATTGTACATAACATAAGAAAATAAAAAATAAAAATAAAAAGTTTACGGATAACTACATAGGTAGGTAGTTAGTGTGGCCAACTATGGCCCCAGCCTCAGCATAGGCTACAGCAACAATAGCCGCTGCGGCGCTGGTATTCTGGCGGGACCTAGAGGTCGAGACGACACGGAACAAAAACACACAAACATCACAAACATTAACGTATAAAACAATTTTATTTATTTTATTTTTATTTTAATATGTTTCAAAATTCACAGCTCTTAATCTAAATTAACAAACTTATATACTTAAACATACAGCAAATAACGAATTTTCTATATATTTACAAATTTTGTAAATTTTTAAATAACTAAATTACTAAATAACTAACTAACTAAGAGGAGACACACATTTTCAACCTCATCATCAGTTCATTCTATGTTCATTTTATGTCCCCACTGCTGGGGCACGAGCCTTCCCTATGGATGGATAGAGAAAACGGGCCATAAACAATTTTCAACCTATTTGATACTATAATATATTTTTATTTTTATTTTATTTTATTAAGGAAACATACAGCTTTATATTACACATATAAACAATTAAAAAATATAATACAGTAGCATTTAAAGTTTCCACTGCTAATTTGTACAGAGTTGTTGAAACACCAGTGCGAAAGAAAAAATAAAGTATATATCAAATAAATCAATACAATTTGTACAGAGTTGTTGAAACACCAGTGCGAAAGAAAAAATAAAGTAAATATCAAATAAATCAATACAATTTTACCATCAAAATCAGTTTAAACATATACATTTAAAATAGAAGTTAGGTTTCTCTTAGCAGTCTACGAAAACGAGAAATGTTTTCGTGAAATACGTCGATGTGATTAAAAGTACTATTGAATTCATTAAGGACTCTAATAATAAAACTATTGCGTCTATAATTTGATTTACAAATCGGTACAAAAAATGTGTGCTTGTGGCGAGCGCTCAGTCTGGAACATCTAAAAGCAATTTTGCTTAGCAAATAAGGTGAATCTACACTGCTATGTATGATCTTATAGAGCAGAACTTGATCTTTATATGAACGTCGACTTGTCAAGGATTCAAGTTCATCAATGTCAAAATGTTTAAATCGATATTTTAAACGTTTCTTGAACTTATTTTGAATACCCTCTAGTAGGTTGATATATTTTAAATATAAGGGGTTCCACACGCTGGATGCATACTCCAATTGGGATCTAACGTACGCATTGTATAACAAAATCAGCGTATTCACATTTTTAAAATCAATACTCTGACGGAAAATGAAGCCTAGCAACTTGTATGCCTTCCCAATGATCTTAATAATATGAGACTCGAAATACAATCCAGAATCGAGCTGAACTCCGAGATCCCGAACCTCATTGACCCTTTTTAAATACTTGCCGTTAAGTTGATATTTATAAGTTATAACTTTTTTCTTCCTTGTAAATGTAATAATATTACATTTGTCTACATTTAAATAAAGTTTGTTAAGAGCACAATATTCACACAAACGATTAAGATCACTCTGTAAATTTTCGCAATCGCTCTGTGACTTGATAACCGAAAATATCTTTGTGTCATCAGCATATAATAATAATTTGGAATTTAGAAAACAGTTTACGACATCGTTAATAAAGACATTAAAGAGTAAAGGGCCAAGGTGGGATCCCTGTGGGACTCCGGAGGAAATCGGAATAAAGCTCGATGTAAAACCTTTTATTGTGACAGCTTGCGCTCTATTTTTGAGATAAGATGTAATCCAACGTAGCAGATCGCCATGCACACCGATGGCCTCGAGCTTTAAAATTAATAGGGAATGTGAAATTTTATCAAATGCTTTTGAATAATCGGTGTACACAGCATCCACTTGATATCCCATCTCCATAGATTCTAAAACTATGTCTAGAAATTCACAAAGATTACTTTCTGTAGAGCGCTTCGCAATGAAACCATGTTGGTGGATAGTAAGTATAGGCTGGACAACAGGGGAAAGATAATCATAAATAATCTTTTCAAAAACTTTGGGTAAAACTGATAATTTAGAAATACCACGATAGTTGCGAACGTTATGTCTATCCCCACTCTTATAAATTGGTACTACAAAAGATCGCTTCCAGGCAACCGGCATCACACCAGACGACAAAGATGATTTAAATATAACTGCAACAGGGAACGCCAATTGCCCACTACACTTATTTAAAAATAATGGATGAAGGCCATCTGGACCACTACCTTTGGACACATTGATACTGGATAGATACTTCTCTACAGTTTCCTGAGTGATATGTATGCTACTAATAAGAGCCGAGCCCGAGTTATAAATTTTAAAATTGGAAGGCACACTGGTATCTTTATCAAAAACCGTTTGAAAAAACCTATTAAATAAGTTTGTGATCGCTTGACCATCACGTGCTACAACATCATCAAGTTTAATCGTGTCAGGAATACTATTTACCGTTTTTTTGGATTTAACAAATGACCAAAAGAATTTCGAACAGACTTTAATATTAGTCTCAGCTCGAGTAACAAATGAATTATAGCAAGAAACTTCAAACCTTTTAACATCACGTCTCAAGTCTGAGAAATTTTCATAGTCAGAAAGTCTTCCATAAGTTTTCCATTTTTTATGCAATTTATGTTTTTTCTTTATCATTTTAATTAATGTAGGTGTAAACCATACAGGATATTCGTTACTATTTTTTACTAATTTTACAGGCACATGTTTATACATATACACATATACCATACATATACCATAATATAATGTCATATATATGAATATATATATATTGATACCATAATATAATGCCATTATCAACCTGATGGGTTATAAATGTTCAACTAATTTTTAACGCTTTTGTTGTGAACAAATTACAAAAACAAATGTTGAGGAATTTTTTTTTTTTTTTTTTTCCTCTTCTGATGGGTTATTTAACTTGGGCTAGTTAACTAGTATGCAATACATAAATATGGACATACACATACATAAATATACACAATACGTATATATAATTATATATATACATACACATATACAATACAGACAAAATACACAATATAATATACTTAACATATATTTACTAATCATTACATAGATGCGGAAAGTAAATTGCCAATGTCATTTTTAAAAGAGCTCAATGAGGAACAGAATAAGTCTGTTGAAGAAAATTTTTCATTGTATGTTTTTTGAAGACGATTTATAACAGAATTTTGGGCGTAATTACTCCGTGCAAACTTGCAGCTAAAAAGTTTTGTATGTCTAGTTCGGGTACATGGAACGCACAAATTCAATGCCTTAGTTACAAGGTCGGCGCTGTCTATATCACCGTTGCATATTTTATATAGAAACAACATGTCGATAAGGCAACGTCTATTCTCAAGCGTTAAGAGGCGGTAGTAACTACAGGAATCCCTGTACTTAGAACAGTCACGATGATCGCGATAACACAAATGTTTAAGAAACTTGATCTGTATTTTTTCTATATTATGGGTATGTATGAGATACCGTGGGTTCCAGATACTACTACAATATTCTAGAACACTCCTGACATATGTATAATAAGTACTTTTAGACAGTGTATATCAGAAAAGTGTCTAGTCACTCGCAAAATGAATCCTAGGTTTCTAAATGCTTTGGCAGTAATATTTTCAATATGTTCTATAAAAGTTAGTTTTGAATCCAGTAGAATACCTAAATCTCTAACTAGTTTTGTTTCTGCAAGTGATGAACTATTAATATTATAATTAAACTTAACAGGTTTTCTTTTACGAGTGAAAGACATGTATGAACATTTATTTACATTGATATTTATTCTATTTATAGCGTAATAAGTGTTTAATCTATTTAAATCTTCTTGTAAATGATAGCAGTCCTGTATTTTATTGATTTTCATGTAAATTTTTGTATCATCGGCATACATTAAGAATTTTGCAAACTTAAAACATTTTGAAATGTCATATAAATAAGAAGCATAGAGCAAGGGTCCAAGTATTGATCCCTGTGGAACGCCCGATAAAACCGTTATATAGTTAGAACAATAGCCTGCCATTACCACCGCCTGACTCCTGTTACGTAAATAAGATTCAAACCACCTAAAAAGGTTTCCCCTTATGCCAAGTTCCCATAGTTTCCTGAGAAGTAAGACATGATCTACGCGGTCAAAGGCTTTTTCAAAATCCGTGTAGATCACGTCTACTTGAGAAGCACCATCCATTCCATTCAAAACATCATCCGTAAATATGGCCAAATTTGAACTTGTGGATCGCGCCTTAAAGAAACCGTGTTGCTCTGGTGGTATCAAAGTGGAGACTATTGGGTACAAATGATTATGCACGACGCGTTCCAATAATTTGCTAAGAACATTTAGGATTGATATAGGTCGGTAGTTGTGCACTTGAGATTGGCTTCCTTTTTTATGAATCGGAACGATATGGGCGGTCTTCCATATGGTAGGAAAGTAACCAGAACTGAGACATCTATTAAAAATTATTGCAATTGGTATAGCTAAGGGTTTGGCACAAAAACAGAAAAAGGACGACGGAATGCCATCACTACCCGCTCCTTTCGTAATATCAAGTTTTTTCAATAATTTATAAATGTAGGTGGAAGTAATTTCTATTTTATGTATCAGTTTATCAGATAACACATC
The DNA here is from genome assembly GCA_963082485.1 of Eudonia mercurella. NCBI lineage: Eukaryota > Metazoa > Arthropoda > Insecta > Lepidoptera > Crambidae > Eudonia > Eudonia mercurella. Next base: position 15,995,517 of record OY720042.1, read on the forward strand.
GCTAGCATTAGAGGTAACTGGGTAGTGAGATGCTGGTTCCTTAAAGTTTTTCCGAAAAAAGTCGTTAAATGCATTGCAGATTTCAAGCTCATTATTGAAAGTTTTGTCATCATATGACATTGAATTGGGATAATTAGATTTGTTATTTCTTTGCGATTTACAGTAGGACCAAAAAGCTTTCGGATTGGATTTAATTTCTTTTTGAGATTTTTTTAAATAGTCATTATAACAAGTGTCCTGCATTACTTTCATTCTACTTCTTAGTTGAGAGAACTCTTGGTAATCTAGTGGATTCCCATAACGCTTCCAATTGCTGTGAAGTTTTGCCTTTTCCTTAATTAGTTTAATCAGAGCTCTACTGTACCATACGGGATAAGAACGCGAAGTAGATATGTGTATTTTCGGGACGTATTTATCAATGACCGAATATATGATATTGTAGAATGCTGTTATAACTGATTCCAATTCCACAATTTCTGTTACAAAAGACCAGTCCTCGTTTAATAACTTATCTCTAATTTCATCAAAATTTGCTTTTTTGAAGTTATATTGAACGCGTGACTTAGGTTTTAAAGAAGAGTTAAAAATACCTGTAGTATGCATTACTAAGGATGGATGATATTTATCTTCATCGACTAATGGAAAATCAGAACGTTTAAGCTCAAGGGAAAAGTTTGAAAAAATTAGGTCAAGCGTACCGTCATGATGATTTTTTATTGTATTAAATTGATTCATTCCGATATATGAAGTTACATGTAAGAATTCAGTAGCGCAATCTTGTAACTCTAAAGATCCTTGCTTTATAATGCGTGGCTCATCAAAACTCCAATCGATACAAGGCAAGTTAAAATCACCCGCAAGTAGGATCAGGTCCTTTGGATTAGCGGAAGAAACAAGGCTCAGGATATCCATAAGCTGTCTAAGTCGAAGGGCAGTGTTACTGTTTGGAGGTATATATACAACTGCTAAGTGCAGATCGTTATGGGAACTGATTAACTGTCCCGATATTGTTAACCAAAGGCATTCCAAGCCAGGGCTTTGCCATTCTAATCGAACACGGACTTGAAGGTGCGAAGCACAAAGTGCCATCACTCCCCCTCCCAGGGTCCCTCGGTCGCGGCGAAATATGTTATACCTATTGTCGCACAGTTCACTATCCAGAATTCCTTCACACAACCACGTCTCAGTGAACAACGCTATGTCACAGTCACATAAAAGCATGTTTTTATGGAAGGTATGTGTTTTTGTCCGTAACCCTCTGACATTTTGATAGATAAAACTAAGTTGCTTCTGTTTTATGGTGGCCATGAAATCATGATTAAAGAGTAATGGTACTGGTATAATGAAACATTTATATTTATAATGAAAGGCTCATAAAAATTACTTGCTACAAAAATAAGTCCAATAAATAACATTGGCTCGAAGAACAAATAAATGACAATGATATCCGTATCCGCACGGGTAGCAAAAATACTGATAATAGGTAATAAAATATAATAATTTAATAAATGGACACAATAACATAAATATAATAATATGAAGTGTATAGCGTATTTAAACAATAAGATTATATAAACTTTTTGTCTGTGTGCGTTAAATTGGAATAAAGTAAGTAATATTAAGAAAAATAAATTTAACTTTTGACAACAGTTATTAATGTTTAACAACCAGCATCTTAAGCAATCCTTTGTAGATCTGAGGCAGAAGAAATAGGTATCGGTGGGGAAGTATCGTTCCTGCGCATAAAAATTCGGCAGTTTTTTGTCCACACATATTTATATATTAATTCTTTTGCCTTCGATTTACATGCAACAAGTAAAGCTTTATTTTCTACTGTCAGATGTTCATTTATATAAATATATCCATTTTCCCCTCCGAAACCCATCTCATTGGCAGACATATTTCGTCGCTTACGAGCAGCAGCGATTATCTTGTCTCTAAGGGCACGGTCCCTAAGTCGGAGTACTATGGCACGTCCTTTCTTTGCACTGGTAGCACGACGCGGCTGAACGCGGTGAGCAAACTCGAGGTCTTCCGATTCAACGCTGACACCTATGCAGTTCATAACCTTTTTTGCAAAATCTATGGTGATCTCATCTTTACTCTCTGGTACTCCAACAATTTCGACATTCTGCAAGCGTGTCCATTGTTGTTGTCGCGAGTAATCCTCTTCAATCTTCTTAACACGTGATTCGTAAGACTTTAAGTCACGCTTTAAGTTGACGTTCTCTTCCTTAAGAATTTTCAGATCGGTGGTAATAATGCTTTGGGCCTTTTTCAAGTCATTATTTTCTTTTTTTAAGTCTTCGAAAATGTTATTAAAATAATTTAAAGACGTCTGGAACTCTGTTAATTGTTTTTTAATGCTGGTAAGATCCTCAGAAAACAGTTCGGTAAATGTTTCCTTAATAAGTTTTCTTATATCAGTTGGTTCAAGCTTGTCACATCCCATGGTTTTCTTCGCCGTTTTACGTTTAGTGATATTATTATTAGAAGAACACTCCGTCTCCAGTAACACAGGGTCCTCCAAGTCGGTATGAGGCGGATTTTGAATGGAGCGCAAGGGAGTGTTTGTATTGTCAGATTTAGGCTGTTTAGAAAGGCATTCCGTACATTTCCAAGTACGCCTATTATCTTGCGTCATCGCATTAAACCTACTGGATGATATTCCTGCGCATTGCAAGTCATATTTCTGTTTGCAACTCGGGCAGGTTAAATAATTTTTCCCTTGTATTATCATATTACATCCACCACAAGAAGCCATTACTAAATTATAATCTTTATATAATAACAATTAGTCTGGAATTGTAGGAGCGTAATTTAAATGAAGGAGCAGGCAAAATACGGGCAGCGCAGCGATTATAACAGGCGTAGGCAGGTACACAGCTAGCGAATCACACGGATCAAGGTCACTGACCGACGCACGGCACTAACTGACAGACAGCGAGTGAACAGTTTGTATTTGTGCGGCGTTAAATATTTGTTAATAACTCACTATGCAGGCAACCTCCGGACTTGATAGTTTTACAATGTTATATCCAGGCAATCAGGTTCAACACATTAGATGACACAATAAGAACCAATAACTTTTAACTACTGTTTTGAATAAAAATATACGGAGCGCGGTTAAAACGATGTGTCTCCTCTGACGGCGCGTACCTACAATACAATAAGAATAAAAATTAAAAACAAAGATCGCTCGCTATAAGAATTTACATTTACAATTTTATAAAGCCTAACTCATGGATCGGCTATATAGAGAAAGAGTGCAGAAAACTAATATTTTTTTTAAGTTATGCATAAAAATACATTAAATAAAATAAACATTGTTTCATACATTTTTCAAAAATTTCAAAAATGGGAGAGGATCGGCCGAAATCTGTAAATGCCAAGCCAAACTCATATTCTATCTTTAAGATTTTTCATTGCTTAGGATGCAATCCGTGCAGCCTTAATATAAAAATTACGGTCGAATTTCGACCACTGGCCGTCCACTAGTAAGTATACATATACATTGATTTTAAAAACCCAGACAAATGAATACAAAAAAGTTAGTTACAAAGTTTTTGTACAGCCAAAGCAATCATTTTCTTCTAATCAGATCATGCGATTAGCCTCCTCAACATCATGTACACACGCCAGCACGTCAACGAACCACCAACTGTCAAATTTCTTTAATAGACTTCAAACTTTATGCCTTATCGATATGGTTGAAAATGTATTGAAGAAATTTTACAGTTTGCAGACGTCTGTCCGAGAAGACAGCGGTATGTAACCAAATAATAACGACCAAACATTTGTACAGCTGACAATGCAAAACCTGTTTTGTTGCGAAGAGACAAATCTCAAATATGCTAAACGCTCCGCTTGAGGTTCAAATTGGTCAGCATCATTACTTTATACATTATTATTATTATGTAAATTTTCAATTGCAAGAGTCATCTTATGTCAATTAAAAATACCCACTGCTCGATAAAGTGTACAAATTATCTTAAACTCATCATCGTCATCATCAGCTCATTTTATGTCCCCACTGCGGGCACGAGCCTTCCCTATGGATAGATAGGGAGAACGGGTCATAAACCACTACGTGGGCCCGGTGCGGATTGCGGATTGGTGGTTGTTATCAACAGTCGATAATGCAGCCGAGACCAACGGCTTTACGTGCCTTCCGAAGCACGGAGGAGCTCGAGATGATACATTTTTGGTCACCCATCCGATGACCGGCCTTTACGAAAGTTGCTTAACCTCAGCACTCGCAGACTGGACGCGTCAACCACTGAGGATCGAGCTCCTAAACTCGAGATCTTAAACTGGTCTTAATCTCCCTTTGTTTTAGATCAATTTACGGACAGTGATGTTAGGAGAACTATACTCTCCATAAGCTCTAATGCTGTGGGTACTGATGCAATAAGTCGTAATATGATCCTTCCTATTTTAGATACCCTTACTCCCATTGTAGTTCACATCCTTAACACATCAGTTGCATCTCGAGTGTTTCCGTCTGCTTGGAAAGAGGCTTCTGTTATCTCTCTTCCCAAAAAGTCAAATCCTACCTTATATTCAGAGTACCGTCCCATTTCCATACTACCTTTCCTTTCTAAAGTCATTGAAAAGCTTATCCATCGTCAACTCACTTCTTTTCTGAACAAAAATAGTCTCCTTAACCTATTTCAATCCGGATTCCGTACGGGTCATAGTACGACTTCAGCATTGGTTAAAATAACCGACGATATTCATCGTGGTATGGAGAAACGCCAACTTACTCTATTGACATTATTAGATTTTAGTAATGCCTTTATTTTGATATTCTCCTCGGTGTTTTACGTTCTCTTGGCATATCTCCTGCCGTGGTTGATTGGTTTCAAAGTTACCTGCTGGGGCGCCGGCAGCGCATACGTATTGAGGATTCTTTCTCATCATGGTGCAATATTAATGCTGGTGTCCCTCAGGGTGGCGTCTTATCTCCTCTTCTTTTTTCAATCTTTATAAACTCTATTACAGAGCCGCTTTCATGTTCCTATCACTTGTATGCTGATGATCTCCAAATTTACACACAAGCACCACTATTAGACCTTTCTCGTGCTGTTGAGGTCACTAACAGGGATCTTGAGGTTATATTTGACTGGAGCAAATCGTTTGGTCTCGATGTCAATCCAAATAAGACTCAGACAATCATCATCGGCAGTTCCTATTTTGTTTCGAGGATCGATTTTGGGCTGTTACCTTCTGTCAACTTCGCCGGCATTAATATACCATACTCAAAGACAGTGAGAAACTTGGGTGTTGTTTTTGACCAGTGTCTCACTTGGCATTCGCAAGTTGATGCTGTTCGGAAAAGGGTCTTTGCTGCGTACAGTTCACTCAATCGTCTTCGTAATTTCTTGCCGATTAGCACAAAGATCACTCTGGCGCAAACTCTCCTGCTTTCCATCATTGACTACGCTGATGTTTGCTACGCTGATCTTTCGGAGGAACTTCTAAATAAACTGGAGCGTTTGCAGAATCTCTGTATTCGGTTTATTTATAACTTGAGGAAGTATGATCATGTTTCGACTTTCCGAGCTCAGCTTAAATGGCTGCCAATTCGCCGGCGTAGAGACTTACACGTTTTTTCCTTTCTGTATACTGTCCTCTTTCTACCCACTTCACCTTCATATCTTCAAAATTGTTTCTCCTTCCGTTCCACTTCCTCAAGCCATACCTTGCGTTCTGCCTATAACCTAGCTCTTGCGACTCCTCTTCACTCAACTAATTTCCTTTCCTATTCCTTTTCTGTGCATGCTGTCCGGTTATGGAACTCTTTGCCAGAGCACATCCGAAGTGCTCGCACGTTGGAGTCGTTCAGGGGTCAGGTTCGAAGTCTTTTTTTAAATTCACCTTAGCTGTTTATTTTTTTTATGATTTATATTGCATAGGCTCTGTCTGTTATATTTATTTCCCTTTTCTATGTTTTATTTTTATTTATTTTTTTTATTTTTTTATTATTTGATATTATTGTTATAATTTAGTTTATTTTTACTTGCACCCATTTTTACTTTCTTTATTTTATTATTTTTCGCCCAAGGTTGCTATAGTACGGCACTTCCGATTCAACAAGGCCATATCCAAGAGCAAGTTGCTGGTGAATTATTCTGGCTACTTGGTTGTGTTGTTTACACTCTACAATACATATCTACATATTAAAATTGAAAAAAAGTATTTTTGAGACTTTATCGTCTTTTAAAGTTGTTCGACGGCTGTTTAGAGTTAGGCCGGCACTCTTATCATTATATCGTTATTTCAGTCACTCTTCCACAACATCACGTACACTGTTGCGCGCGAAGTTCGCTTTCGCTTCTCTCTCATCAGTTCATCACTCGCTCTTGTCGTTCAGTCTGTCTGCTCGTCGCCGCGTCGCGTTCGTCGCCTCGTCGGCCGCAGTGAGCGAGTTCCAAATGAAACATTTTACACTGGGCAACTGTTCCGGAACAATCGTATCAGTTTCATGCTTCGGAACACTGAGTCGTTTCCCTAAAGAGCGACACACGTCTAATTCGTATTCATATTAATTTATTCACCATAAAGTTATAACAATAAGTACAATATGAGTAGGTATTTATGAGATGTTATGTTTGTTCGGTACAAATTTACCTTTTCAAGGCACTGTTTGATGATGACCTTGGAAATATCTGCCAATATTACGATTAGAATCATCATCATCATCATCATCATCAGCTCATTTATGTCCCCACGGCTGGGGCACGAGCCTTCCCTATGGATGGATGGGGAGAACGGGCCATGAACCACCACGCGGGCCCAGTGCGGATTGGTGGTTGTTAACGACTGCTAATGCAGCCGGGACCAACGGCTTAACGTGCCTTCCGAAGCACGGAGGAGCTCGAGATGATAAATTTTTGGTCACCCATCCGATGACCGGCTTTTGCGAAAGTTGCTTAACCTCAGCACTCGCAGACCGGGCGCGTTAACCACTGCGCCATCGAGCTCGTCGATTAGAATCCCTTAGGCCAAATCCCTCAAAGACGCAGTGATGCGCCTTCCATCTTCGAACCGACAAAACAATAAAAAAATATATATTTTTCCTATGGAAAATATATAAAAGACACATTACGAGAAATACTTAAAACGAAGGGTAAGGCACACTAGCGCCACCAATTGATAATTTGACAATACTAACGGACCGGATCTTTTTTTAAACATTGCGTACCGTCCGATAACAAGAAAGCATTCATAGTATTTATTTAATAATTGTGCACTACTTTTTGTTGCGTGGTTTATTAACAAAACGGGCTATCGCATTTATTCACAAACAATGGCAACTTTTGGTATTAGCGAATGAAAACAAAAACAAACGTAAAAGTAGTGCACAATTAATAAGAAAAAGATGTTTGCCTAGTGTCCGAAGGTCCGCAATGTTTGAAAAAAATTCTAGTTTAGCAGTTATCAAATGAAATCCATTAGCGGCGCTAGTGTGCCTTACCCTTCGCCTTAAACAACATTTTTGTATTCTTTATATACTCAGTATACTATAATAGAGCTCGATTGCGCAGTGGTTAAAACGATTGATATTGTTAAGCAACTTTTGCAAAAGTCGGTCATACATTTTTGGTCACCCATCCTGGTGACCAAAAATGTATCGTCTCGAGCTACTCCGTGCTTCGGAAAACACGTAACGACGTTGGTCCAGGCTGCATTAGCAGTCGTTAACGACCTTTTTTTGTGAGAGTTTACTGATTTCAGCTTCATCGAGCTTTTTTGGGGGCGGCGGGAAACTTATCAAAGGTTTCCTTAAGCCATGTGAAACGAATCCCCGTCGGAGGTTTTCTAGAGGGAACGGCATCACGCACTAGTGCGTGTCTCCGTGCCATACTAAATTCTCCGAGGGGTTCGGATCGGATCGGGGAGCGGAACAACCCGAGGGCGCCTCTAAAAGCTCAGACCTCGGCTCGGGTTGACCGGGTCGTGACGGTTCGGTTCGGAGTTGAACAACAGTTAACGGTCACCGCACCGCACTGGGCCCGCGTGGTGGTTTATGGCCCGTATCCTTCATCCATCCCTAGGGAAGGCTCCCGCCACTCCCACCACAACAGTGGTGTTATAAAATAAGGTGGTGATTTTTTTTTTTTTGGCACCAACAGTCATTACAAAATAAGTATCATAAAATACTACATACTGAACAGACAAATAGGGCCGAAAAGTTACATACGAAAACAATTTAAAAAGAGCTTATCGTTGCGAGACAAAAGTAATGTAAAATATACTTATAAATATAAAAGACCATGCTAAACACAATACCATACGATACAATACGATACAGTGCACACGTAAACAACTACTACTAACTATAATAATAATTTAGTTTATACAAATAAATTGCTATTTTAAGTGATGACAAAAACAGTTTTGGTGACATCATGTAACCACATGTGTTCTATTACATTTATATTAACTACCTACGTAATATACTTATATTATATTCCTAACATTACCTATATACTATAACAAAATATAATAAACGATAAAAGCAAAATTTGCTTTTAAAATCACCTGAGGAGCCATTAAAAACATCGAGATCAGAAAATTCTTTATTATATAAGTTAATCGAACGTGAAATAAAACAGTTTCGGATATAATTTTTATGAAGAACGGGTGCCACTAAAGTTTTAATAACACGTTGGGGACGAACAGGAAGGCGTGCTTTGATAATGAAGTGGATCTTGGCTAATAGCGCGGGAGAATCTACCTTACTACTTAAGATTTTGTGCAGGTAAACCAGGTCAAATTGTTTTCGACGGTTACTGAGGCTAAGTAAATTATGACTAGAGAGAGAAGCATTGTAAGAATCGCTGTAACGGTTACATCTATAATTAACAGTTCTAATAAATTTCTTTTGTACTTTTTCTAGTCTATCAATATGCTTTTTGTAGAACGGGCTCCACACCACACAGTCAAAATCTAATATCGATCTTACGAAAGAAAAGTATAGTACCTTAAGAGTAATTATGTCATTAAATGGTTTGGTTATTCGGTTAAGAAAACCTAAGCTTATGAACGCACGCTTTGTCACAGAGTCTATGTATAAAGTAAAAGTCATTTCATCATCCATGAGGATGCCCAAATCACGAATTTCTTTCACTCGATTAAGTGCATTATCAAGAAGTGTGTAACTATAACGGAGCGGTGGCTTTTTTCTGGTATATGTAACAACTGGTGGAAAATGAGTCAAGATCTGATTGTAGCTGGTGGCAATCATCATAGCCTCTTACTTCTAGGTATAATTTAGTATCGTCCGCAAACAGTAGATGATGACAGTTGTGCAGCGCCCGGCCTATGTCATTAATGTACAATTAAAAGAGTACGGGACCAAGGTGAGAACCTTGCGGTACCCCGAATGGAATAAATAAGTAAGTAAAGCAGTAGCCCTTAACGCAGACAGCCTGACTACGGTTACGTATATAAGAATCAATTCATCTGAGCAGATTGCCATGCACACCAAGCCTCCATAACTTTTCCAAAAGTGTGTCGTGGTTTATTTTGTCAAAAGCCTTGGAGAAATCTGTGTAAACGACATCCGCCTGATGCCTTTGTCTAAAGCTCTAAAAAGGAAATCTGTGAACATCAGCATATTCGTGTCCACACTACGCGACTTAACGAATCCATGCTGGTTTTCATCAATATGATTACGAGCAGCATATGCCAGTTGACTTGTGACAATTTTTTCTAATGTTTTGCCTAAAACACATAATTTTGAGATAGGTCGGTATTGAGTTATTAGCTCCCTGTGTGATGATGATGATACTATAAAGCCTCGTATTCATGGTAAGCATTTGTTTAACAACAAAGTTGATTCAACGTGTTGCGGAGTTGCTGTCAATATGTTGCTGGCAAATCTGCGTGTTGCAAAGTTAACAACGTCATGTTGACAAGTTCTCGACCGACGAGCGACAACGTCTCATCATCATTATCATCATCAGTAGCTCATTTTTATGTCCCCATTGCTGGGACACGAGCCTTCTTTATGGATGGATAGGGAGAACAGGCCATAAACCACCACGCGGGCCCAGTGCGGATTGGTGGTTATTAACGACTGCTATGCAGCCGGTACTAACGGCTTTACGGGCCTTCCGAAGCACGGAGGAGCTCGAGATGATTAATTTTTTGGTCACCCATCCGATGACTGGCCTGTGTGGACGTCAACAATTGTTGATGTGTGTGGACGTGTTTGCGACTGTTTATAAACATGGCAGTAGTGTGGAGCAATGATAAAATAATGCAATTAATAGAACTATTTTCTTTAATAAAAGAATACAGGGATAGAAAGAAAAAGAACGATGCATTTGAAGATATTTCTCAAGCCCTAAATATACCCAAAAAAGACTAAAATACATGTACTAATCAATTACTACTCAATTTACTAGAGAGAGAAAAAAGTTGTCGGCAAAGAAAACTACAGGCAGCTGTGCAATAAAAAAATGTAAATGGATTTATTACAACCTATATTGATTTAAACAAAGTTTCCAGCAACATTCTCGCCGCTCATCAACAATGATCAACTGTTGCTAAACAAATGTTTACCATGAATACGAGGCTTAATAGGTGGTAACAAATACAAAACCATTCGATAGAACTTACTTATTCAGTTCATTTGTATAAGTAAATCGTTACTTTGAGTTTGACTTACTGACGTTTGTGGTGGAGATCCTTGGGGAGGCCTTTGTCCGTCAGTGGATTTCTTTTGTCTGAGATGATGATGATGGTGGTAGGTACCATATTTATTTATTTATTTATTTACACCGGCGGCGCACCCACCGGGAATCTTCAACTACAGAGGAACTGGCTATCAGATCCCTAAATCTAGCCAGGTGGAATAAAATCCAGACAACAATCAAACCCACCTACGCTGGGAATCAAACCCGGGATCTCTAAGTCTAAGATTATTGGTTATAATAAAGGTATTTATAAATTACGTAGATACTTGTAATTTATTATTGTTGGTAATGCGTTCTTGTTTTTCTTCTTGAACCAAAACACATTATTATAAAGCCAAGCAAAAAATTAAACAATCGTGAGTTGATGGTGAATTAGACAATGTTATTATCACAAAATATAGAGACTCCAGAAGGTAAGCTTCACACTGATGCGCTCGCGCAACGCACGCATGGACAACCTCTCATGGACACGAAAACTCGCACTGCATTCTGGGTGCCTTCTATATTCGATCACGTTAACGAAAACGAAAATTAGTATGGCATTGAAGCAGCGCCTCCTGGCGACAAACGAGAAGAGACATTTTACCAAACAAATTTAACGTAATCGAATGGATACGGATAGTATATATAACTCACATTGTGACTATCACTAGGCACCCAGAGCTGATTGCGGGACTCTGTGGCCGTGAGAGGATCTATTGTTACAAGTTCCGCTTCCTGTCCTTCGTTAATAAGCGCCAAATCCCTAAGTTAATTATTGATTGGATTTTTTTTATAGACAACTCGGCAAATGACCATCCCACCTGATGTTAAGTGGAAATGGAGTCCAGACGCGAAGATAACTGGTGCAGCGTGAAAACAAACGTAGCATTAGTTACCCTCATTTTGCGGGCCACAAGGTGCTTCTTCACGCCTCTTTTGAAGGACCCCATATAGAAAGGAGGGAAAACGTGTGCTGGTAGAATAGTCCAACTTTTGGAGGTGCGACAAAGAAACGAGTCACCAAATTTCTTTGTGCGCGATGGGATATTTAAGACAATGAAGCGGTGACTCGGAAGAGCAGCACGTGTACTCTTATGAAGGAAGGCAATCGCGAAGCGCAGCGTAGCGATTGTCTTGAATTTTGAGGTTAATTTTTTTTATTGGACAACAGTAATCTAGTTCCAAAAATATCCCGCACTACACTCCTGTAATAATATCACTAAACTTAATCAAGTAATATAATTATATGACTAAACTTGAACCGTATAATAATTAAATTTTTAGTAAGATAGTAATGTATAACTATGTTACGGTATATAATTATATCCATAGGGATATAACTATATTAGGCTTTATCTATCATACTGCGACATATTATATAAGACGGCGTCTTCCATTTTGTAGATGGATTATTAAAACGGTCTTCGAGCTGACAACAACACTTACGTCGTATTATTTCTCCACTCTGAACTGCTCCTTTTACATTAATTACTAAACTAAACTAAGTGCGTTGCTCGAGCGCGGTATGTTTAATTAAGCTCACCTTCTGCAGTCTCCTTATCTTGTAGCTTTGTTCAAAACAAACCTGCGACCTTTGGGACCGGTTTAATCGCGAGTGGACTACATTAATCATTAGGCAACAAGTATCATGGAAGAACATGAGGTGGACGGATGAGCAGAGCCAGCATCCTAAAGTGAGGCAGATGGGGAACACTGACCCAACATGGTTTTATTCCCAACCGGATCTGATACTAAAAAGCAATTTAATGTCACTTCTATTTAATTTTGCATTTACAAACTAAGGTACTCGACGAGGCTGACATTGGATTGTTTTATACCAAATACCTACCTTTGGATTTCGAGCGTTAATCGAAATATTCTTGAAATGAAAAATATTTATTCGGAGCACCTAAGGCAACTAATGGATATTTTACGATATTTTTCTATGTAACCGAAATGGTCGCCACGTGCATGGTCACCGCTCGGCTCATGCCATGACATTGACTTGCCAAGGTGCTGATGATGCAGATGATGATAATCTTTTATTTTTTTTTTTTTTTTTTTATGTACGTAGCACGGCAAATGACTCCAATTCACCTGATGTTAAGTGAATATGGAATCCAGATGCGATGACAACTGGTGCAGCGTGAAAACAACGCAGCATCAGTTATCCCCACTTTGCCGGCCCACAAGGTGCTTCTTCACGCCTCGTTTGAAGGACCCCATATCATAGGAAGGAGGGAAAACGTGTGCTGGCAAACTATTCCATGTTTTGGAGGTGCGACAAAAAAACGAGTCGCCAAATTTCTTAGTGCGCGATGGAATATTTGAGACAGTGAAGCGGTGACTCCGGAGAGCAGCACGTGTACTCCTATGGAAGAAGGGAGAAGGTGGGATGAGGTCAAAGAGTTCTTCAGAGCACTCGCCATGGTATAAGCGGTAAAACACGCTGAGTGACGCAATATCTCTACGCAATTGCAGAGTTTCAAGGGAATTTGTGACTTCTGCGTCGCCGATAATGCGTACAGCGCGACGCTGCAATCTGTCCAAAGCATCGAGAAGGTACTTTGCGGAACCGTCCCAGATGTGCGAGCAATACTCCACGCAAGACCGTACCTGTGTCTTGTACAAAAGGCACGACTGGTCAGGCGTAAAGAATCGCCGCACCCTGTTCAGAACACCGAGTTTTCGTGAAGCTGTTTTGATCACGGTTTCGATGTAGTCCCTTTGGTTCAGATCGCAGCGAATCGTCATACCGAGCATGTTGATACTGCTCTGCAGGCTCAGAGATGTACCCTGAAGAGTTGGAAGGGGAAGGAATGGTGACTTTTTTGCCGTGAACGCACACACCTGTGTTTTCTTGGCATTGAACTCAACAAGATTATTGGAGCCCCATTTAGATATGAGGTCCAATACCCGATTGAGCTCAATGACAAGATTCACTCGGTTAACTTCGGTTTCGACCCGCCCAGCCGCTGGGTGACCGTTATATTCCCCATGCACTGTGCTATCATCTGCATAGCAATGAATATTTCCAAGTGGAAGCATATCATTGATATGCAGAAGGAACAGCGTGGGGGACAGAACGGAACCTTGAGGGACACCAGCGTTCACTGACATGAACCGCGAAGCGCATCCATCAGACAGGACACGGATTCTCCGTCCATGAAGGAAGCCAGCGACCCAGTTGCAGAACTGAGCAGGCAGACCGTATGCCGGGAGCTTGGAGAGAAGAGCTTTGTGCCAGACCCGATCGAAAGCCTTGGCTATGTCAAGGCTAACAGCCATCGACTCACCACGCTTGACAATAGCCTCACCCCAGAGATGTGCAACGTACGCTAGAAGATCACCCGTTGATCGTTTCGGCCGAAACCCGTATTGGCGATCATGAATTATGGAGTGATCTTCCAGATAGTGAACAAGTTGTTTATTTAAAATACGTTCCATGATTTTGCACAAAACTGAGGTAACGGCTATGGGACGGTAATTGGATGGGTCTGACCGATCTCCTTTTTTGGGGACCGGTTGCACATTAGCTTCTCTCCAAGATTCCGGCACACAACCAGAAGAGAGCGAGAGACGGTAAAGACGCGTTAACACGGGGGACAACTCCGCTGCACACATTTTCAGGACTATTGCTGGGATGCCATCAGGGCCATTAGCTTTCCGGACATCGATTGACTGCAGCTCCGCACGGACATCACACTGCCTGATTTTAAAATCAGGCATTGTATGGCCACAGTGAGGAATTGAAGGTGGCTGTGCATTGCAGTCATCGATTCGGGAGTTAGCTGCAAAGAGTTTGGCCAGGAGATCGACCTTCTCCTGTGGCTTGTGAGCTAAAGTCCCGTCAGGACATCTCAGTGGTGGCAGCGAGGGTTGGCAGAAATTTGATTGCACGGCTTTGGCCAGACGCCAGTAGCTACGGCTGCCCGTAGGATGCGTCAGTAGTTCTCGGCCGACCCGTGCAACGCGCTGGGCATCCGCTCTGATGTAGGCTCTTTTGCAAGACTTGGTGGCATTATTATAGGCTGCTTTCAGCGAGCGAGTTTCGGGATCCCCAAGAGCTTTACCTCTGATCCAAGCGCGGTATGCCGCCTGCCTGTTATCGACAGCGTTGGCACACTCACGGTTGAACCATCGATTGCGCCGGCCTTTGCTGACGAGATAGGAGTGCGGAATATAGTATTCCATACCTAACACTATCTCATCAGCAACTGCAGTCGCACTGGCTGTCGGGTCCTTCCCACTGAAGCAGCGCTGCCCCCAAGGAACGGATGCGAAATAGTCCCGCATACCATCCCAATCTGCCGACGAGTAGTGCCAAATCTGGCGTTTCGATACCGCTGAAGGCGGTAGCGGGGCCAGAGGCACTTTGCTGGATACCAAGCAGTGGTCCGAAGATCCTAAAGGAGCTCGAACTTCCACTCGGTAACCAGCTGGGCGACTCGTCAGCAGAAGGTCCAGCAAAGAGGGCGCGTGACCGACTATATCTGGGATCCTGGTGGGCTGGTTCACCAGTTGAGTCAGGTCGTGCGTGAGAGCGAATGCGTGGGCAGTTCTACCAGCATGGTCAGTTATGGAGGAACTTAACCACATCTCGTGGTGAGCATTGAAGTCCCCCAAAAACACCAATTCCGCCGAAGGAAACCGCTCCTGCGCTTCATCTGCTACCCGACTAAGGTGTTCTATAAGTCGAGTTGTCTCCATGTCGCCATTATGTGATCGGTAAACGCAGACGTAGACACGGCTATGAGAGCCCTTGTCGACGTGTACCACAAGGAGGGAATAGGAAGGGTCTTCCAGACAGCGCAGACGGCGACAGCAAACGTCCGTCCGAACAAACAAGCAAACTCCGGCTTTGGCTTTAAAGGATTCTTCAAGCACAAAGCCGGGATAGTGCAGGTAGGTGGTGTCAGCTGGGCAGATGATTTGTGTCTCCGTCAAAAACAACATTGCTGGCCGTGCCGTCTCAAGATGGTGGTGGACGGCATTGAGGTTTGCATGGAGTCCGCGGATGTTAGCGAACTCGACCTCAAACGGTATGGTTGTGGTGGGGGTGTGCACCGCTGTAGTACCAGTTTTTGTTTTAGGCGCTGTCATGGTGGAGAAAAAGAGGGAGGCGTGAATCGAGGAAATGCTACCGCGATGCAAATAGTCAAAATGCAGCGGCCTGTTTCACCAGGGGTCTGCCTAAAGTTGAGTATCATTAACCCGCCGAACGGAAGGGCCCCCGAACCCCCCCGGGAATGGCCGCCGGGACTCCACCTTCCGGTCACCAACCGGCACGACGGGCCACCCCGAGATTATGCGTGGCATGGTGAGGCAGCCTCACGAGCTGGTTAGGCTCGCTTGGGCCCCTGTACTGTGCCACGGGCGGCCAGCGGGACAGCCGTTTCTACGGGTCTCCCTGGTCGGCGGGTTAACAAGGTCTTCCTGGCACTGGTTAGACGGAAGCCTTCACAGACCAAATGCATCGCAGTACCATACACTCGAGCTCTGGTTATACGCTGGCTGATCCCGAAACGCGACCGACAAGCGGTCACTTGACGGGTTTTACACCATGCGTACGGTGGTCACTAACCAGACGGGGCAAGCCCTACCACGCAGTGGAGCATATGGGAGCTCTAAATTCCGTTAGTCGCCTCTTACGACACCCACCGGAGGAGAGGGGCGGTGAATTGTATTCTTTCTCCGTCACCGCACGGATTAATCTGTTAAACCAGTAAGAGAGGTGCAGCTCCATAAATGAATTTAAAAAAAATTATACATTAATAACACTTCACATGGCTAAAACAACACAATGACAGTTGTAAAGAATATAAACTATAAAACATTACATACACAGTACATATAATATATCTAGTCCAATGATTTTACTAACACTAGTCTGTAAGCTTTTTGATTCTTCTAACCCAATATTATCCATGTTAAGTATGATGATTGAAATAAACGCCTTTATTTTATTTATTTTTATAAACATGAGGTTACATAAAAATGCGAACGTAGAAACGAATAAAATAAATACCAATAGTAACATATAACAATATTACCTAAGAATCAGTAATTCTATCAGATACTTTTTTTTAAATATTAATTTTGAATGTGCTAGCAGGTTTCTTTTCACTGTACTAAGCATAACTTCTTGAATCATGGCATATATTCCGAATGACCTAGCTTAATACTATCTTAACCGCTTATAACTGCAACTTATGCCATATGTGTGTGTTAAATTTTTAGTAGGTAAGGCAAAATTATATCATCTTTCAGTTTTTATCATACTTTTTATTAAGCATTGAAATTCGAAAGAAAATGACTCAACAATCAAATAACTCTAATAAACAAACACATTCAGACGTCAACATTAATAATGTTAAGTGGAGCGTCAACGGAACTTAATATCCGCTTTATCCGTTTCTTAAGAAAGACCCGTAAACGTAAGCTGTTGCCATGGATTGGTTCGTGTCTGTCGTGTACTCAATTTCTGCCTTAAACTTAACAAACGGTATGAGGTAGTGAAAGTTTGTCATCGGCACCGTCAAATTGTAAAGCCCGTAGAAGCCCTGTAAAAATATTTAAAACATTAGTCATATAATTTGCTTTACAGCACGGACTTCTGTCTGGAGAAAAGAAACCATTTTATCTGTCATTGTCATTCCGTCCGTTTTTTTTTCATTTTGTTGATGGCTTTGTGCGATTAGCACATTTAGCCAGTGTCAAAGTAATTTTTCTAACAAGTAATACATAAATAAACAATATTTATTTTCTGTATGATGATGATGAATGATAATAGAAATGAGAAATGATATACCACCCAACCCCTCGAGTATCTCAGTAAAGATGTGGGGCTTTACTAAGTCCTCGGGCGGACTTCTTGAGAGAATTTGAAAAGTGACGTTGCACTGTTTTGTTTCATTTGCCAACACTCATGCACACTCACGAACACTTAACGGTTAATAATCCACCATTATTTTACATTAATATTCGACATAACACAAATTTTAGAAAATAAAACAAAACCGCAGACATGACTCTTCACTTTCCCGCCAAGAACTCCGTCCGTTTTATTTTTGTTGAATGTGTATTCCGTTTTTAATAATAGAGTTAGGGATTCGGAATATACAGCCTATAATTATTATTTTTTCTGATCAATCTAAATATTTTTGATACTTAGGGCTGCCATTTTTGTTTTTATATTTTATACATTTTTATGTGTTATGCTTGCGTTGCTATCGCAGCATCACCTAAACCGGTTCCGACGGAAGATCAGCGCTAACCTCAAGGCTAGCATTTTGCTGAGTCGGAACCGTTTTGGGACTCTCCTATGATTTTTTCCATTTTTATCTGTATGTTTGAACTGTTTTTGTCCCAAATAAATTTATTTTCATTTCATTTCATTTCAAAAGATCAATCGTTAGCATTGCTAAGAATTGAGTCTTATTAAGTTTGTTGTTCTGCTGCGTGCTGTGACACCGACCACGGCTATGTTTCTGCCTCGCCTGCACAACACTACTGTGCAGAAGATCGCTGAATACATCCAAATGAAGACCTACTTCCTTTTGAGGGTGCAACCGTTGGAGTCGCGCCACAACACTAGCTTCAAAGCATTTGTGGTGCGAGTTCCGTCAACCAAGTTGGACACCTTCATCAAAAAAGACTTCTGGCCGAAGAAAGTGTTGTACAGACGTTTTCGTGGAAGACCACCTGTAGCGAAGAAGTACCTGTAGCTGAAGCGCCACCGATAAGACACAGAAAGTGTCAAAGTACTTACTAACATTTATTACAAGACTAACAATTTTTTTTGTTAAATATGTATGTTAGACTTTAAGCTTTATAGGCGCATTCGCAGCCTGAAATAAATAATTATATAATTAAATATTCTTACCGCCGGAGTAGGGCAGCTGACGCCCTTTTCTAAGAACATAGTACCGATGCCAATAGGATAGTTCCAGAAAAAATTGCAGAACGGCGTGTGCACCTCCATGAATGTACGGCGGTACTGGTTGCTCAGGAACTCGTAAAACACAAAGTGGGCCTGAAAATATCAGTAAATCATTTACACCACACTCTCCTAGTAATTATATGACGAAATAGTTATTGAGAGCGAGGGTAGTGAAACTAACGGGTCTTGCAGCGGGTATAAGTTCTGAACTCGAAAACTGGGAACGAATAATGTATAAAATATAATAACTGATTTTGACTGAGATTTAACTATAATCGAAACAGCTTCATTTAAAATGCATAACTAGTCATCAAATACAGAACTTTATACACAAAAAACAAAATTAAATACAGAAATAATAATAGTTACCGGAAGATATCATCATGCCTTCATTGTCATTATTTTTATCTAAATAAAAAAAAGCTAAAAATACATGACCACTAAATGTCAATATGCTCATTATCAGAAAAAAGTATATTTTGGGTATAGAATTTAATTCATATTTTGTAATTAATAATAATTACCTTTGATTGAGGGTAATGCCAATGCCAAAGATAGCCCCAAAATTCTTTTGCAACGCAATTTTAGTAGTGTAAATATTGACAAACTGCGTAACGATGCCATCAACATTGACTGGGCACCACTCCTTGAGGAGGAGACAGTGGATGAGAACGTAGCTCATTTTGCCTCCCAAATCATAAAACTTTACGACAAGCATGCTCCAGTTCGTGCTGTTAAACTGAAATATCTCCCATCACCATGGCTTACTGATGATATCAAAGCGCTCTGTCACAAAAAATCGATAGCCAAGAGTAGATATAAGCATAAACTAACTCCATACTCGTACAACCGGGAGAAATATGTTGCCGCTCTTAATCACTGCAATAAAGTGTGTAGGAATGCTCAATGCCACTTCATCCATAAATCTGTAGAAAACGAAGAACCAGACCTTGGAAATTTCTGAATACTTTGGGCATCGGAAAATCACGTTAAACAACTAGATCTTAACTCTCTAAACAAACACTTCTGCGCTTCAACCATTTTGATACGGTTACTAAGTCAAACACTTTAAGTTATCTTTCAAGTTTTTCCAGCCCTAATTATCCACCCTTCGTCTTTTGTCCTTTCACTGATTGTGATGTTAAGAAGAGTGTTATGTCAATATCGCCTAAAGCTGTGGGTGCCGACTGTGTGAGTCGGAAGATGATATTACCCATCCTTGATGAAATTCTTCCTGTCATCTCCCATATTCTCAATCTTTCGGTATCAAGTGCTGCGTTCCCCACCGCTTGGAAGGAAGCCCAGATTATTCCCCTACCCAAGAAGTCCAAACCAACATCCTTCCAAGAATACCGTCCTATCTCCATTTTACCTTTCCTATCCAAAGTCCTTGAGCGCCTTGTCCCTAACCAACTCAGCCTCTTCCTTTGTAAAAATAGTTTACTAAACCCCTACCAATCAGGTTTTCGCTCTGGCCACAGCACAGCGTTGGTTAAAATCTCTGACGACATAAGGCTAGGCATGGAGAATGGAAATGTCACGGTTCTTTCTTTACTTGACTTTAGTAATGCTTTTAATACCGTAGACTTTGACGTTCTGCTTGGCATACTGCGCTCGATTAACATATCTCCTTTCGTGATTGGCTGGTTTCGTAACTATTTGTTTAGACGCCGGCAGCGAATTCGTCTAGATGACGTTTTCTCTAGTTGGTGCAATACTTTTGCTGGCGTGCCGCAGGGTGGCGTTTTATCTCCTTTGCTCTTCGCCATATTCATCAATTCTATCTCAAATCAATTAACTTTTTCCTACCATCTTTATGCAGATGACTTACAAATGTATACGCAAGCTCCAGTGGATCAATTAGGTATAGCTATCACCACCTTAAACACTGACTTGGCTACAATATCTAAGTGGAGCAAAACATATAGATTTCTAATTAATCCTGTCAAAACGCAGGTAATATGTATTGGCAGTCCTAAAATGACACCCAGAATTGACTGGTCACTTTTACCAAAAATACTTTTTAACGGTTCTGAGCTGTATTTGTGTGACCGTGTCAAAAACTTAGGTGTCATACTTGACAAAAATTTAACTTGGAGCTATTAAATACAGGAACTCAGTAGAAAAATGTTTGCCTCTGCGGGGTCTTTGAAAAGACTGCGCAATTTTCTTCCGACTACCACTAAAATTGCACTTGCACAATCTCTTCTTCTTCCTATATTAGATTATTCCGATAAAGATAAAGATAAAGATATATTTATTTGTTAAAACATGAGTATACACATGGTGCAGGTGTTATTAGTTGGTGATGTCCTAACATGTTTTGGCCTATAAGGCATACAAATGTAAACATGCACTGTTAAAATTATAAATAATAGAAATAAAAGAATCATTTTATGCTACTGGCTTCAAAACATTCAAATAACAATAATATAATGTCAAATAACAATAATTCAATATAGTCAATAAAAAATATACAAATTAAAAACGTAAAAACAATTAAGTATAACAATATTAAAATATTCTTGATTATTATAATTATTTAGTAGATCCTTACAGAAAAAACTTACTTGTTGGTCAAAAATTCGTTAAGGTGATAGTAGCATTTTTCTACTAAAAAATCCTTCAATCTCTTTTTAAATAAATGTATATTTATATCCTTTATGTCTCCTGGTAACTTATTATATATGATTGGCCCCATACCGAAAATACTTTTAAGCTTAAGTGCAGTGTTAGCTTTGCAGACGCAAAGTTTTGAGGTTTTGGCACGGATGCGATGACTGACATATGAAACCTCCTCAAATAACTCCGGATTCGTTTTTACAAAGACGGCTACCTCAAATATGTAAAGCGAAGG
Source organism: Eudonia mercurella (assembly GCA_963082485.1). Taxonomy (NCBI): domain Eukaryota; kingdom Metazoa; phylum Arthropoda; class Insecta; order Lepidoptera; family Crambidae; genus Eudonia; species Eudonia mercurella. The sequence goes on from OY720042.1 coordinate 16,017,007, forward strand.
TAAAGTCAACAACTTTTGTATTTTTTGAAATATGGTTGGCAGCTTTCTATGGGTTTGAGACCAAACATTGCACGTATACATCGCTTTTGAGCCTTAAAGATAGTTTCCCTATCAACCGAATTCCCCCAAAAGATTATACCGTATCTTAAGATTGAAACAACCATACCCTGATATGCGGTTATCAATGCTTCTGCATTTATAACAGGGGCCAGTTTATACAGTGCATATGAAGAAGAACTTACTTTTTTTGACAGTTTCTCTATTTGCGGTTTCCAGTTTAGTTTTTTATCAATCGTTAGGCCAAGAAAAGTTGTAGTTTCAGTTTCACATACCGATTTGTTGTCATATTGAATTTTCATGTTGTTAATTGTCGGCAATCTTTGACTAAACTGCATTAGTTTCACTAAACTGTTTAATCCTTAAATTATTACTATCTAGCCAAGTGATTATAGATTGTAATGTGTAGTTTATATCATTTTCATATGAGTCTATATGCTTACATTCAATTACAGCCGTACTGTCATCCGCAAACAGAGTCATCGGCTGCTTAACTGCTTTCGTTAAATCATTTATGTAGATTATAAATAGAAGGGGACCAAGTACACCGATGTCAGCTATATCGATGTTACGGAAGAGCAACTCAATAAGCTTGAGCGACTTCAGAATTTTAGTATACGATTCATATTTGGACTTCGCAAATATGATCATGTCTCCGAATTTCGTACTAAACTCAAGTGGTTGCCAATTCGCCTTCGCCGGAATGCTCAAGTGCTCTCCCTGCTTTACAGTATTCTTTTCAATCCAACCACTCCCTCCTATCTTAAGAATCGATTCTGATTCCTGTGTGACTCACACCCACGCTCATTAAGATCGTCGAATAACATAACGCTCGAGATACCAACCCATTCCACAAAATACTCCGATAAATCTTTTACTGTACTAGCTGCTCGATTGTGGAATGCATTGCCTGTAACAATCAGAAATGCGAAAACGTTAGCAACCTTTAAAAGACTACTGAAGGATCATTACTTGTCCCAAAAACCATCGTCTCTCTAATATGCTTTTATACTGTACTATGCATCCTTATATGTACTTTTAATTATAACTATTATGTTTGTATCAATAGTATACTAAGTATTTATCATTATTTATTGCTGTTAGTAATATTATAATTATTTATGGTGCACCGACGCGACGACGAACCCACTTCAAATTCAAATATTTTTTGTCTATCCAAAGGTTGTCTGGAAGAGATCACTCTTAGTGATGAGACCGCCTTCTGTGCGTGTATTGTTATGTAATTTTTTGTCAAATGTTTTATTTTTGGTGTACAATAAAGTTTATTTATCTTATCTTTATCTTATGCTATATTCATCTCCATACACTTTTTTTGACAGTGGAAAACTCGTCGCGCAAGTACCACCGCGACCGGGGAGGCGCAGACCAGGCCCGAGGGTCCCGAAAGGGATTCCGAAGAAGGAGGGGCCCACCCACTAAAAACCGCTGTACATCCCGTGCACGTGCCACTAGGTTGACTGGGATCACCGGTATGGCAATCACCAGTATATACCCATGCGGCATCCCCCTCTGCTCTGGCAAGGACGTCGATTTTCAACGGACTCGCTCAGAGTAAAGGCCCAAGTATTATTATGGAACCATTCTAGAGCTTGCACACAAAACGTCTTCACTGCGATGTCGCCTGATATCGCAGTGACACATCACTACACACTAGTCAAAAACAACAGCGAACCATCTCCAAAAAACAAATAATATTGTAATAGAGTAATTATTAACAGAATTCTTACCATGTTTATTATTTATGATATGATAAATAATATTGTGACCACTATCGTCACCAGTCGATCGGAAATTTCTCTCTGCTACGCAGGAAGTGCTGTTATCAGACACCATATCCGGCCATTAAAAACAGTAATAAAACTCCAATCCGCTTCCAGAGCTATAAGAAAAACCGACCTGATTTTCAGAGTGCGCGACCCTGCCTTTAATCTCCAACTTGACCCCAAACGACTTGACGCCATTTGTCGCACTTCCAAAAGATGGAATAGTCTACCAGCACGCGCTTTCTCTCCTTCCTATGACATGGGGTCCTTCAAACGAGGCGTGATGAGGCACCTTGTGGGCCGGCAGGGTGAGGCTGATGCTGCGATGTTTTCACGCTGCATCTTCTGTCTGTCAGTATTTGCGTCTAGACTCCATTTCCACTTAACATCAGGTGGAATGGAGTCATTTGCCGTGCAATCTATAAAAATAAGGCTTCGGCTCTGGCTCAAATTCAACTCCCAAAAGGGAGGCTTAGCTTAGTAAGGGAGTTGTACGTTACCGTGACATTGTTGGCCCACGTATGAATGAGTTTTACTTCAATGTTGATGAAGTAGGGACTCTTCCTACTCAATCTGGAGACCCACATTCGTGCGTTGCGCATGAATATCTCATTAGCTGTGGTCACGTTTGCTCGTTCCGGTACTATGCGTACACACTGCCATCAATTAACGATATTATGATAATTATCGATTGAAAGACACTATTTCATAATAATTTATGATGATTACATAAAGTTTATGATATGATTACAATAGAAGTTCGTGCTAGGCCCAGGAACTATGCAAAAAAACTTACGTGAACTGTAGCGAAGATTATTGTTGTAATTATTGTACATTTTGTAAGCATATCTATCTATATATAAATATATATATTTTTAAATTAAATCTTAATAAAAATAATATAATAAATTAAATTTGTTTTATTTTGAAACAACATTCGCCGCTTGCGAGAGTATAGCAGTATGAGTCAATGCTTGTCACAGTTTGTCGAATGCATTTTTATAGTGGACCTGATGGTTTTGATACAATTATGTGGAGCATTTAAGCACAGATTACTTAATAGTTACATTTAAGGCTTACACACACCACAAGCGAGTGAGGCAGAAGCAGTGTGGATACGATTGATATTTTTTATTCATTCATTTCATTCACAATGCAATATGTAGCTACAAGATACAATTTTACTAATGATTAATTGCAGCAGCGCTTACTTATTGCCTAGAGCGAGTCATCAAAACCAACCAGCCTCAGGAAGGTCGAGAGGGAATCGAACCCATCGAATAGAGCATCGATTGTTGAAGTAGTTGTTTATAGTGTTGATAAAGCAAGGGTTGGACGGAATCACGACAGTCCATTTGGTAGTGCACCTGACTAGAAATGTCAGGTCTTTGTGGTCTAGAGGTAAATACCACTGATCCAAAGGTCCTGGGTATGATTCCCAGCGGGGGTACATGTATGTGTATTCGGTTAAGTTGGCAGTAGGCTTCATTGTCCGCCGGGAGAGCCACCACCATCTTATCTAAATATGTCGCCATAGCATCAATGTTTGTAGCATATTGTGGTGTTCCTGCAGCTAGAGATAAGAGCCAATGCCTCACTCGTTGAGGATTCCGTGGGAAAAGCGCTACCACCGTTGGCCTTAACATCACCTAGTCACCTACGATACGACTACGACGACTACGATGATACAAAATATAACAAGCCGCGTAAAGTAGGCAGTAGAATTTTTCACAAAAATTATACTCAAAATAAGGACGACCTCCTTGGTCTGGTCGAGTGGTTTGTACACCGGTTTTCATGGTGTCGCCATCTCTGAGGTCCCGGGTTCGATCCCCGGTCGGGTCAATTTAGAAATTATTGTTTTCTAAATTTTCTCGGGTCTGGGTGTTTTCTATGAATAATAAGTATGTATTTAAGTATTTTAAGTATGTTTATCCGTTGTCTAGTAACCATTTAACGAGTTTTATAACGAAGCTTCTCTTGGGCTAGACAAATGGTGTGAGTGTATGATAGTTTTTTTTTATTTTTTTAAGGAGACTACGGAAGGTAAGCTATGAAGCTTATGAACAAACGCGCAGACTGGTCCGAGTTGTTCCAAGATTCGTGTCCGTGACAGGGTCTATGTGTGTCTCCTTATTTTGAGGCATACTGATGATGGGCGGGTTTCAATAGCCAGCTCCCGAAGGATAGAAACCCATGTTGGTAAAAATAAAATAAAGTTTCATCTGTCACCCTATTACTGACACATGAAACTTTTTCTGTTTTTCCCACCAAGGTGACAGATGGGAAGAAAAGTTTCACCTGTCCCCTGTCACTAAAAGGGTGACAGAAACTTTAATAGATTGAAAAAGTTTCATCACTCCACCAGTCGCTATTCGGGTGACAGATAGAACTTTTTTATTCCCATTGAAATATGTCCCCCCATGAGCAAAATAGTAAATGTTAGAAAAATAACAATTTAGATTCACACGCCTGCGCACATCACACTATCACAAACTGTTTAATTTCCTCAATAAACTTTGAACCTTATATTAATTTATTTATTTATTCATTAACATCAACAAGATTAACAATAATATTAATATATATAATCATTCATGTTTAAACATTGTATATATAGTAGATCATCCGAAATGCAATCTTAATTACAGATGTTACGCGAAAACAATAAAAAAAAATCTGCCACACTGACGCAGTGCAGGCGGTGGTTGTTGACAAATGCTAATGCAGCTTTACATGCCTACCGAAGCATGGAGGAGCTCGAGATGATAAATTTTTGGTCACACATCCAATGACCGGCCTTTGCGAAAGTTGCTCAACCTCAGCACTTGCAGACCACTGCGCCATCGATCTCCTCTATGTCTATATGTCGGAGGCGAGGTGTTTGTTTTGTAGGTAGGACGGTCGAGCAAACTCGGATTCGTCGATAACACAGTTCATCTTGGATCTTCAAAATAAAAGCGCAGTCGTATTCCTTACAGTCATTTTAATGTTATTTTAACATCACAATTAAATTATTTAGAAACAGTTGCCCGATGCAAATGGATTTTAGAATCGAAGTGAGTTCTGCGAGTGCGTACTCTCCGACCGCTCTCATTAAAATGGGTCCAGTCCGTTGTCGCGCCAACTGACGTTGACGTTTCGCGTACCATAGAGCATAGGCTGCACAGACTAGTATAGACTATACTTGTCGTTTCTAAGTGATGCTAGCGCCGTGTCCGACATATATTATATCTATGGCAGATAGTTAAACATGTATTAAAGAATTTTGACAGTTTTGGATAGTCTAATGTGCAGGCCATTATACCATTTTATACCATTAACCTTAAATGGTCATCGGTTACAAATTGGCCATGGCAGGAAGATAGCAATTACGCATTTAATTTAATTCGAAACAACGAAATTATAATTTAACTAAAATATTAAACATGGTTTTCATGAACCAGCTGAGGTCGCACCAGTCACTCGGTCGGTGAGTCCTTTAACAATAAAATTATGGTGTTCAGAATTACAACCACAACTAATACACAACAGAAAATAGGTACAACAACAATAAGGTTGTCTGGAAGAGATCACTCTTAGTGATAAGCCCTTTGTACGTGTATTTTTATGTAATTTTTTTTGTCAAATGTTTTATTTTTGGTGAACAATAAAGTTTTTTTATTTTTATCTTATCTTAAGCGTGGTTTAAGCTTTGGTAGAATGATGATGATCTAAGAACAAGCAGGAACTAATACTTGATTAGATAAGATACGTTTCGCAACACTCACCTAATCAAAGGTTCTCTTCAGCCTACTGCCGTCCACTGCCGAACCAACCCTCCTGGTCATGCGCAGTAAGCATCCATCCACCACCCGCCATCTTTCTCAAATCGTCTGTCCAGCGCGCAGCAGGGCGCCCTACACTGCGTTTGCCTAAGCGCGGTCTCCACTCTAGGACGTGTCTGCTCCAACGATCATCCGTCCTTCTGCAGACATGACCGACCCACTTCCACTCCAAGGTGCCGATTCTGCGAGCTATGTCGGTTCGAATCGTCATACCGAGTTGTTGATACTGCTCTGCAGGCATAGAGATGTACCCCGAAGAGTAAGAAGGGGGAGGAATAGTGACTTTTTTGCCATGAACGCACACACCTGTGTTTTCTTGGCATTGAACTCAACAAGATTATTGGAGGCCCATTTAGATATGAGGTCCAATACCCAATTGAGCTCAATGACAAGATTCACTCATTCATTCATTAAATTTATTTAGCTACAGCGACAATAGCCGCTGCAGCGCTGGTATTCTGGCGGGACCTAGAGGTCGAGACGACACGGAACAAAAACATAAATCAATAAACAAATAAAAACTATTCAAACACAACATCACAAACATTAACGTATAAAACAATACAATAAGAATAAAATTAAAAACAAAGATCGCTCGCTATAAGAATTTACATGTACAATTTTATAAAGCCTAACTCGTGGATCGGCTATATAGAGAAAGAGTGCAGAATACTAAGATTTTTTTAAGTTATGCATAAAAATACATTAAATTAAATAAACATTGTTTCATACATTTTTCAAAAATTTCAAAAATGGGAGAGGATCGGCCGAAATCTGTCAATGCCAATCCAAACTCATATTCTATCTTTAAAATTTTTCATTGCTTAGGATGCAATCCGTGCAGCCTTAATATAAAAATTACGGTCGAATTTCGACCACTGGCCGTCCACTAGTAAGTATACATACACATTGACTTTAAAAACCCAGACAAATGAATACAAAAAAGTTAGTTACAAAGTTTTTGTACAGCCAAAGCAATCATTTTCTTCTAATCAGATTATGCGATTAGCCTCCTCAACATCATGTACACACGCCAGCACATCAACGAACCACCAACTGTCTAATTTCTTCAATAGACTTTAAACTTTATGCCTTATCGATATGGTCGAAAATGTATTGAAGAAATTTTACAGTTTGCAGACGTCTGTCCGAAAACACAGCGGGATGTGACCAAACATTTGTACAACTGACAATGCAAAACCTGTTTTGTTGCGAAGAGACAAATCTCAAATATACTAAACGCTCCGCTTGAGGTTCAAATTGGTCAGCATCATTACTTTATACATTATTATTCTCTTCATTTATTTTCTTTCTTAAAACTAGATTTTTACAATATTTTAATATAAAAGCAATAAAACATTATAAAAACCTAATCCTAGAGTACCACCAACAGCGGGGCAGGGCCCAAGCTACCGGTGGTCAGGGCTGCAGAGTGAGGAACCTCCTGACAATACGTGCCGTGTCCAGCAGTGTTGCCTTCTGTATCTGACCATTATTATTATTATTATGTAAATTTTCAATTGCAAGAGTCATCTTATGTCAATTAAAAATACCCGCTGCTCGATAGTGTACAAATTATCTTAAACTCATCATCGTCATCATCAGCTCATTTTATGTCCCCACTGCGGGCACGAGCCTTCCGTATGGATAGATAGGGAGAACGGGCCATAAACCACTACGCGGGCCCGGTGCGGATTGCGGATTGGTGGTTGTTATCAGCAGTCGATAATGCAGCCGGGACCAATGGCTTTACGTGCCTTCCGAGGCACGTAGGAGCTCGAGATGATACATTTTTGGTCACCCATCCGATGACCGGCCTTTACGAAAGTTGCTTAACCTCAGCACTCGCAGACCGGACGCGTTAACCGCTGCGCCATCGAGCTCCTAAACTCGAGATCTTAAACTGGTTAAACAAAAACATAATACGAATAATTAAGCATAAGTGTATGCGTAGGACACTTAAATGGTTCTACTTTTACATAATATTTTGTTTGAAAACATCAGGATTAATTAAAATATGCCACAGGGAAGTGAGCTGGCACCAACTCTACTTATTCAATGTCTACACAATGATCGCGTTTGTATGCCTACTATCTGCCACTTTGATGACACACAGCGTTTCAAATTCGTATCCATATTAATTTATTCACCATAAATTTATAACAATAAGTACAATATGAGTAGGTATATATGAGATGTTATATTTGTTCGGTACAAATTTACCTTTTCAAGGCACTGTTTGATGATGACTTTGGAAATATCTGCCAATATTACAAAAAATATTTTTCCTATAGAAAATATATAAATAAATAAATAAATAAATGTTTCCCACACTCACACCAATTATCTAGCCCCAAGAAAAGCTTCCTTAAGAAACTCGTTATATGGTTAACTAGACAACGGATAAACATACTTAATATACTTAAATACATACTTATTATACATAGGAAACACCCAGACCCGAAACAATTTAGAAAAACAGGTATTTCTAAATTGATCCGACCGGGGATCGAACCCGGGACCTCAGAGATGGCGACACCATGAAAACCGGTGTGCAAGCCACTCGACCAAGGAGGTCGTCATAAAAGACACATTACGAGAAATACTTAAGGCGAAGGGTAAGGCACACTAGCGCCACCAATTGATAATTTGACAATACTAACGGACCGAATCTGTTTTTAAACATTGCGTTCCGTCCGATAACAGGAAAGCATCCATAGTATTTATTTAATAATTGTGCACTACTTTTTGTTGCGTGGTTTATTCACAAAACGGGCTATCGCATTTATTCACAAACAATGGCAACTTTTGGTAATAGCGAATGAAAATAAAAACAAACCTAAAAGTAGTGCACAAATAATAAGTAATAGTATAATAACTTATCAATAACTTATTAATTGTGCAAGGTCATCATCAAACAGTGCCTTGAAAAGATAAATTTGTACCGAACAAACATAACATCTCATATATACCTACTCATATTGTACTTATTGTTATAAATTTATGGTGAATAAATTAATATGTGCTAGCAGGTTTCTTTTCACTGTATTAAGCATAACTTCTTGAGTCATGGCATAATTTCCGAATGACCCAGCTTAATACTATCTTTACCGCTTATAACTGCAACTTATGCCAAATGTGTGTGTTAAATTTTTAATAGGTAAGGCAAAATTATATCATTATTCAGATTGTATCATACTTTTTATTAAGCATTCAAATTCGAAAGAAAATGACTCAATAATCAAATAACTCTAATAAATAAACACATTTAGACGTCACCATTAATAATGTTAAGTGTGGCGTCAACGGAACTTAATATCCGTCTTTTCTGTCTCTTATGAAAGACCCGTAAACGTAAGCTGTTGCCATGGATTGGTTCGTGTCTGTCGTGTACTCAAATTCTGCCTTAAACTTAACAAACGGTATGAGGTAGTGAAAGTTTGTCATCGGCACCGTCAAATTGTAAAGCCCGTAGAAGCCCTGTAAAAATATTTAAAACATTAGTCACATAATTTGCTTTACAGCACGGACTTCTGTCTGGAGATTGCTAAGAATTGAGTCTAATTAAGTTTGCTGTTCTGTTGCGTGCTATGACACCGACCACGGCTATGTATCTGCCTCGCCTGCACAACACTACCGTGCAGAAGATCGCTGAATACATCCAAATGAAGACCTACTTCCTTTTGAGGGTGCAACCGTTGGAGTCGCGCCACAACACTAGCTTCAAAGCATTTGTGGTGCGAGTTTCATCAACCAAGTCGGACACCTTCATGAAAAAAGACTTCTGGCCGAAGGAAGTGTTGCACAGACGTTATCGTGGAAGACCTCCTTAGCGAAGAAGTACCTGTAACCAGTGGCGTAACTATAGGGTGGCAGGGCTGGCAAAATGCCACGGGCCCCGGGCCATAGGGGGCCCCCAGCCCGAGAGGCCGCGAGCTCAGAAGTAACCTAAAATTTTTAATAAAATGTAGTAAATATTATAAATTTTATATAAGAACTTAAAATCATCTAAAGCTACTCATCTTTATACATATAATGACTCAGGGCTCCTGACTGACTGATTCATCATCGCCGAGCCGAAACCGCTGAAGCGAATAAGATGAAATTTGGACTGTAGATTAATTGAGTTGAGTTAAAGGGGTCAAATAGGGGGAGAAAGTGTGTATGAAAATCCGTCAGTTTTAATGTGAAATACATGAAAATTGGTATTTGGCTTCTTGAAAAGAAATTAAGAATGACGTGTCTCAGGAATTTCGTTTATTTTTCTTTAAATGAGTAAAAAAAGGAAGAAGTTTTTTTTTAAGAAAACGTTATTTTTAAAGTAAGAACTATAAAATGAATTATTTTAGTCGATAATTAGATTTCTCAATAAAAATAAAGAATGACATGTTTTAGCATTTTTTGAAAAACATTCCCTAGTTAGATGTAATAGGGGAGGTAAAATGTACGGAAAACTGTCATTTTTTACTGAGTTATTCCTATTAAACCAGGGCTGAGCCTTTGAAAATAGTAAAAAGAGAAACAAAATCATAGCAGGATGAAACCCATTGGAAATGGAAGAGAATATAACAAAAATGAAAGGAATAATAATTTACGGGCGATTTGAGGTCGGGAAGTAGGAAGGGGTGGAGGGTTTTAGGGTAAAAAACGGTTTATCTCGATTTCCGGCAAAACTACAAGTCCTATGGAAAAAAGTTAAATGGCAAAGTTGTAGGTAATAAAAAGATCTACAACTTTTGTATTTATACTTCACATAACCTCAAAATATATGTGACAAATTCAAATAACCAAGTGTTTAGTTTTTTATGTTTACCTTGTACAAAAAAATATTTTGTTTCTTAATTCTCGCGTCAAAATATCTGCTTAATAATAAGTCGGTAGGCTTTTTGTTCGTTAAAATCTTTACTTTCTGATGGTGTAAAAAATATATACATTACTATGGTAAATGTTCTCAGAAAATGCAAAGAAACGAAAGTTATCTATACTATATTATAAAGCTAAAGAGCTTGTTTGTTTGGTTGAAATTATTTTTGTATTGAATAGTCCATTTATTGAGGAAGGCTTTAGGCTATTAACTAATAAGAGTGGAGCAGCAATGAAAAATGTTGCAATATTTAATAAGACATCTACAATATTTTGAGAAAGTTGTAGAATCTTCTTTAAATTATATGCGTAGATGCCTATTTATTACTATTTTAAGATAACTTATATACCTGATTGACCTACGGAAAATTTTAGCCCATCAAAAGGTATTTCATAGAGAAGTGGGGAAGGGGCTATTGTAGAAGGGGAATATTGATAAATCCATAAATGACTCCTCTAAATAAGTGTCGAGACCAAGGATATGATGGTGCTAACAATGAAAGGCACTTAAGGTGGAGTTCAAAAACTCATAAAAGATATCGAGCCAAATACAGTATATGTTCACTGTGCTGCATAACTTAAATCTAGTAAAATGTTCAAAATAATTTTTAACGCAAATTTTGTTGCGAACAAATTACAAAAACACAAATGTTGAAAAAATTTTCACGAGCAGGATTTGAACCTGCACCTTTGAATTTGAATTGGAAGAGCACCTGACCCGGTATGTCAGAAGGGTGCAGGTTCAAATCCTGCTCGTGGAATTTTTTTCAACATTTGTGTTTTTGTAATTTGTTTGCAACAAAATTTGCGTTAAAAATTATTTTGAACATGTAGCTTGCCTACTTCTTAACTGATCTTTAATATTTGTAAAAATATTATGATCGGATGTTAGTGACGGTAGTTGCTGACATTGAATGGGCGCCTTTGGCTTTCAAAGTAAAAAAATGTGTTGAATAGTTTCGGCGGGCTGGTTAGAACCACGATAGCTCAATTGGAAGAGCACATGACCCGGTATGTCAGAAATGTGCAGGTTCAAATCCTACTCGTGAAAATTTTTTCAACATTTGTGTTTTTTTAAACCTAGTACTTATTGATGCAGTTAGAGAGGTTACTGATATAGAATTTATTTGAAACAGTTCAACAAATTTGTAATTTTTGGGCATAGTATCAAAAGATGGAATATCTTATATTTTTTTTTACTGAGGGGCCCATCTAATGGATTTGCCACGGGCCTCAGATGGTATAGTTACGCCACTGCCTGTAACTGAAGCGCCACCGATACGACACAGAAAGTGTCAAAGTAATTACTAATATTTATTACAAGACTAACAATTTTTTTTGTTAAATATGTATGTTAAACTTTAAGCTTTATATGGGCATTCGTAGCCTGAAATAAATAATTATATAAATAAATATTCTTACCGCCGGAGTAGGGCAGCTGAGGCCCTTTTCTGAAAACATAGTACTGATGCCAATAGGATAGGTCCAGAAAATATTGCAGAACGGCGTGTGCAACTCCATGAATGTACGGCGGTACTGGTTGCTTAGGAACTCGTAAAACACAACGTGGGCCTGAAAATATCATATACACCATAATCCCCTAGTAATTATATGAAGAAATAGTTATTGAGAGCGAGCATTGCTTACAAAATGTGCTAGGGGTAGTGAAACTAACGGGTCTTGCAGCGGGTATTAGTTCTAAACTCGAGAACTGGGAACGAATAATGTATAAAATATAATAACTTGGAACCAAACTGTATATTTTTTTTTAATTTCTAATAATTAAACTATATACGAAACAACTTCATTTAAAATGCATAACTAGTCATCAAATACTTCTGTATTTGATGACTAGTTATGCATTTTAAATTTTATTTTATACTTTATTCACAAAAAACAAAATTAAATACAGAAATAATAATAGTTACCGGATGATATCATCATGCAGTCATTGTCATTATTTTTATCTAAATAAAAAAAAAAAAACTAAAAATACATGACCACTAAATGTCAATATGCTCATTATCAGAAAAAAGTATATTTTGGGTATAGAATTTAATTCATATTTTGTAATTAATAATAATTACCTTTGACTGAGAGTAATGCCATATTCATCCCCCTACACTTTTGTTGATAGTGGAAAACTCGTCGCGTGAGTACCACCGCGCCCGAGGGTCCCGAAAGGGATTCGGAAGAAGGAGGGGAGGCTTCGGCTCTGGCTCAAATTCAACTTCCAAAAGGGAGGTTTAGCTTAGTAAGGGAGTTGTACGTTACCGTGACATTGTTGGCCCACGTATGAGTGATGTTTATTTCAATGTTGAAGAAGTAGGGACTCTTCCTACTCAATCTGGAGACCCATATTCGTGCGTTGCGTACGAATATCTCATTAGCTGTGGTCATGTTTGCTCGTTCCGGTACTATGCGTACACACTGCCATCAATTAACGATATTATGATAATTATCGATTGAAAGACACTATTTCATAATAATTTATGATGATTACATAAAGTTTATGATATGATTACAATAGAAGTTCGTGCCCCGGAACTATGCAAAAAAACTTACGTGAACTGTAGCGAAGATTATTGTTGTAATTATTGTACATTTTGTAAGCATACCTATCTATATATATATATATATATATATTTAAATTAAATCTTAATAATAATAATATAATAATAATAATTAATAAATTAAATTTGTTTTATTTTGAAACAACATTCGCCGCTTGCGAGAGTATAGCAGTATGAGTCAATGCTTGTCACAGTTTGTCGAATGCACTTTTATAATGGACCTGATGGTTTTGATACAATAATGTGGAGCATTTAAGCACAGATTACTTAATAATTACGTTTAAGGTTCACACACACCACAAGCGAGTGAGGTGCTCCTTAGAAGCAGTGTGGATACGATTGATATTTTTATTTCATTTATTTCATTCACAATGCAATATGTAGCTACAAGATACAATTTTACTAATGATTAATTGTAGCAGCGCCTACTTATTGGCTAGAGCGAGTCATCAAAACCAACCAGCCTCAGAAAGGTCGAGAGGGAATCGAACCCATCGAATACAGCATCGGTTGTTGAAGTAGTTGTTTATAGTGTTGATAAAGCAAGGGTTGGACGGAATCACGACAGTCCATTTGGTAGTGCGTCTGACTAGAAATGTCAAGTTTCTGTGGTCTAGAGGTAAATACCACTGATCCAAAGGTCCTGGGTTTGATTCCCAACGGGGGTACATGTTTGTGTATTCGGTTGAGTTGGCGGTAGGCTTCATTGTCCGCCGGGAGAGCCACCACCATCTTATTTAAATATGTCGCCATAGCATCAATGTTTGTAGCATATTGTGGTGTTCCTGCAGCTAGAGATAAGAGCCAATGCCTCACTCGTTGAGGATTCCGTGGGAAGTGCGCTACCACCGTTGGCCTTAATCTTGTTCACCTTGTGTCACCGTTGGCCTAGTCACCTACGATACGACTACGAGAATTACGACGATACAAAATATAACGAGCCGTGTAAAGTAGGCAGTAGAATTTTTTACAAAAATGATGTTTTACAGATGAAACTTTTTCTGTTTTGTCCACCAGGGTGACAGATGGGAAGAAAAAGTCACTATTAGGGTGACAAATATAATATTTCAATGGGAATAACTTATAAAATGTTCAAATAATTTTTAACGCAAATTTTGTTGCGAACAAATTACAAAAACTTGCTCTTCCAATTGAGCTATCGTGGTTCTAACCAGCCCGCCGAAATTATTCAACACTTTTACTTTAAAAGTCAAAGGCACCCATTCAATGTCAACAACTACCTTTACTAACATCCGATCATAATATTTTTACAAATATTAAAGATCAGTTAAGAAGTAAGCTAGCTATTTATAAAATGTTCAAATAATTTTTAACGCAAATTGTAACGTCAACTAACGTTGACGTTTCGCGTACCATAGAGCATAGGCTACACAGACTAGTATAGACTATACTTGGGCTTCTTGGCGGGAAAGTGAAGAGTCATGTCTGCGGTTTTGTTTTATTTTCTAAAATTTGTGCTATTTCGAATATTAATGTGAAATAATGGCGGATTATTAACCGTTAAGTGTTCGTGAGTGTGCATGAATGTTGGCAAATGAAACAAAACAGTGCAACGTCACTTTTCAAATTGTCTCAAGAAGTCCGCCCGAAGACTTAGTCAAGCCACACATCTTTACTGAGATACTCGAGAAGTTGGGGGATATATCATTTCTCACTTCTCATTTCTATTATCATTCATCATCATCCTACAGAAAAGTAATATTGTTTATTTGTGTATTACTTGTTAGAAAATTACTTTGACACTGGCTAAATGTGCTAATCGCACGAAGCCATACACAAAAAGAAAAAAAAGAAAAAAGACTACACTTGTCGTTTCTAAGTGATGCTAGCGCCATGTCTCCGACATATATTATATCTATGGCAGATGGTTAAACATGTATTAAAGAATTTTGACAGTTTTGGATAGTCTCATGTGCAGGCCATTATAACCTTAAATGGTCATCGGTTACAAATTGGCCATGGCAGGAAGATAGCAATTACGCATTTAATTTAATACGAAACAACTAAATTATAATTAAACTAAAATATTAAACATGATTTTCATGAACCAGCTGAGGTCGTACCAGTCACCCGGTCATAGTCCTTTAAGAATTAATTTTAAATAAATTATGGTGTATAGATTTACAACCACAACTAAAACTCAAATCGTCGGTCCACCGCGCAGCAGGGCGCCCTACACTGCGTTTGCCTAAGCGCGGTCTCCACTCTAGGACGTGTCTGCTCCAACGATCATCCGTCCTTCTGCAGACATGACCGACCCACTTCCACTCCAAGGTGCCGATTCTGCGAGCTATGTCGATACGAATCGTCATACCGAGTTGTTGATACTGCTCTGCAGGCTTAGAGATGTACCCTGAAGAGTAAGAAGGGGGAGGAATAGTGACTTTTTTGCCATGAACGCACACACCTGTGTTTTCTTGGCATTGAACTCAACAAGATTATTGGAGGCCCATTTAGATATGAGGTCCAATACCCAATTGAGCTCAATGACAAGATTCACTCATTCATTCATTGAATTTATTTGGCACTTAGGCTTCGTGCTTCGCCTCAAGATTGTAGTCTCCCCTGGTTATGTAGGACTCTTCTCCCAGTTCCCGCTACGAAAATCTCGATTGTGGGAGGAGGCCTACCCACAACCTAGTAACATCCGTTATCTGCCACCACATGTCAATTTTCTATGCATTGTAGTTCCGGAGATTTCGTGATAAGATAAATCTATAATTATATTAATACGTGAAGCAAATCTTTCGATGCCTTATTAAGCGAATTGCGCGGATGGAGAAGTATGAAATTTTGCACACTTATAGTTTATATAGAATAGAATAGAATAACATTTTATTGACCACAAACAGATTGTACATAACATTAGAAAATAAAAAATAAAAATAAAAAGTTTACAGATAACTACATAGGTAGGTAGTTAGTGTGGCCAACTATGGCCCCAGCCTCAGCATAGGCTACAGCGACAATAGCCGCTGCAGCGCTGGTATTCTGGCGGGACCTAGAGGTCGAGACGACACGAAACAAAAACATAAATCAATAAACAAATAAAAACTATTCAAACACAACATCACAAACATTAACGTATAAAACAAGATTTTTTCAAGTTATGCATAAAAACACATTAAATTAAATAAACATTGTTTCATAAATTTTTCAAAAATTTCAAAAGTGGGAGAGGATTGGCCGAAATCTGTCAATGCCAATCCAAACTCATATTCTATCTTTAAAATTTTTCATTGCCTAGGATGCAATCCGTGCAGCCTTAATATAAAAATTACGGTCGAATTTCGACCACTGGCCGTCCACTAGTAAGTATACATATACATTGATTTTAAAAACCCAGACAAATGAATACAAAAAAGTTAGTTACAAAGTTTTTGTACAGCCAAAGCAATCATTTTCTTCTAATCAGATTATGCGATTAGCCTCCTCAACATCATAAACAAACGCCAGTACGTCAACGAACCACCAACTGTCAAATTTCTTCAATAGACTTTAAACTTTATGCCTTATCGATATGGTCGAAAATGTATTGAAGAAATTTTACAGTTTGCAGACGTCTGTCCGAAAACACAGCGGGATGTAACCAAATAATAACGACCAAACATTTGTACAGCTGACAATGCAAAACCTGTTTTGTTGCGAAGAGACAAATCTCAAATATGCTAAACGCTCCGCTTGAGGTTCAAATTGGTCAGCATCATTACTTTATACATTATTATTATTATGTAAATTTTCAATTGCAAGAGTCATCTTATGTCAATTAAAAATACCCGCTGCTCGATAAAGTGTACAAATTATCTTAAACTCATCATCGTCATCATCAGCTCATTTTATGTCCCCACTGCGGGCACGAGCCTTCCCTATGGATATATAGGGAGAACGGGCCATAAACCACTACGCGGGCCCGGTGCGGATTGCGGATTGGTGGTTGTTATCAACAGTCGATAATGCAGCCGAGACCAACGGCTTTACGTGCCTTCCGAAGCACGGAGGAGCTCGTGATGATACATTTTTGGTTACCCATCCGATGACCGGCCTTTACGAAAGTTGCTTAACCTCAGCACTCGCAGACCGGACGCGTTAACCACTGAGGATCGAGCTCCTAAACTCGAGATCTTAAACTGGTTAAACAAAAACATAATAGGAATAATTAAGCATAAGTGTATGCGTAGGACACTTAAATGGTTCTACTTTTACATAATATTTTGTTTGAAAACATCAGGATTAATTAAAATATGCCACAGGGAAGTGTGCTGGCACCAACTCTATTCAATGTCTATACAATGATCGCGTTTGTATGCCGACGATCTGCCACTGACGACGTCGCCATTTTTTACATTTGATGACACACAGCGTTTCAAATTCGTATTAGTCGTGGAAAAAACGTTTCCCTAAAAAGATTGGAACATTTGCATCTGCAACAGTACAATGTTCCGAATCAGTGATATGTTTCATTTGGATCAATTGGAACATCGAGTTTTTTGAAACAGAGTAACTTAATATTCACGCAGATTTGTATCAGATGTGGAACTTGCAACTGAAACCACGTCGATATTTTTTTAATGAATTTTTTGTTTACTGAATATCTTATAACAAAGAATAAAATCGATTTTCCTTCATAGGTACTTTTTCAGGCTTAGGACTTACAGCTAGTTTATCTACTAACATGTTGGTAGCTGGCGTAGGTATCTAAAAATCGATTTTATATACATTAATTGTCATATACAAGTATGTTCACTCTACAATACATATCTACATATTAAAATTTAAAAAAAGTATTTTTGAGACTTTATCGTCTTTTAAAGTCGTTCGACGGCTATTTAGAGTTAGGCCGGCACTCTTATCATTATATCGTTATTTCAGTCACTCTTCCACAACATCACGTACACTGTTGCGCGCGAAGTTCGCTTTCGCTTCTCTCTCATCAATCAGTTCATCACTCGCTCTTGTCGTTCAGTCTGTCTGCTCGTCGCCGCGTCGCGTTCGTCGCCTCGTCGGCCACAGTGAGCGAGTTCTAAATGAAACATTATACACTGGGCAACTGTTCCAGAACAATCGTATCAGTTTCATGTTTCGGAACACTGAGTCGTTTCCCTAAAGAGCGACACACGTCTAATTCGTATTCATATTAATTTATTGCGAATTTGAGGAGCTCGATGGCGCAGTGGTTAACGCGCCCGGTCTGCGAGTGCTGAGGTTAAGCAACTTTCGCAAAGGCCGGTCATCGGATGGCTGACCAAAAATTTATCATCTCGAGCTCCTCCGTGCTTCGGAAGGCACGTTAAGCCGTTGGTCCCGGCTGCATTAGCAGTCGTTAACAACCACCAATCCGCACTGGGCCCGCGTGGTGGTTCATGGCCCTTTCTCCGTATCCATCCATAGGGAAGGCTTGTGCCCCAGCAGTGGGGACATAAGTAAATGAGCTGATGATGATGATGATTAATTTATTCACCATAAAGTTATAACAATAAGTACAATATGAGTAGGTATATATGAGATGTTATGTTTGTTCGGTACAAATTTACCATTTCAAGGCACTGTTTGATGATGACCTTGGAAATATCTGCCAATATTACGATTAGAATCCCTTAAGCCAAATCCCTCAAAGACCCAGTGATGCACCTTCCATCTTCGAACCGACAAAACAATAAAAAAAAAATCCTATAGAAAATATATAAAAGACACATTACGAGAAATACTTAAGGCGAAGGGTAAGGCACACTAGCGCCACCAATTGATAATTTGACAATACTAACGGACCGGATCTTTTTTTAAACATTGCGTTCCGTCCGACAACAGGAAAGCATCCATAGTATTTATTTAATAAATGTGCACTACTTTTTGTTGCGTGGTTTATTCACAAAACGGGCTATCGCAATTATTCACACACAATGGCCACTTTTGGTGTTAGCGAATGAATACAAAAACAAAACTAAAAATAGTGCACAATTATTAAATAATAGATATTTGCCTAGTGTCGGAAGGGCCGCATTGTTAAAAAAAAATCCAGTTTAGCAGTTATCAAATTAAATCCATTAGCGGCGCTAATGTGCCTTACCCTTCAAATAGATTTTGTTTTTAGCAAGGTTTGATTTATATAGTAACAACAGTGGTTTATCACCACGCACCGATTTGTTTCCATATTTAATGTGTAGCGAACTTCACCGACATCTTTTCCTCAAGTCGATAAGTCTTTGACTGAACGTGTTTATCAATTAGCTAGATAAGCGGAAAAACTTCATATTTTCCTTGTAAATAAGAACCTTCGACCTCAAATAATTAAGCTATACACATCATCATCATCATCATCATCATCATCATCATCATCAGCTCATTTTTATGTCCCCACTGCTGGGGCACGAGCCTTCCCTATGGATAGATAGGAAGAACGGGTCATAAACCACCACGCGGGCCCAGTGCGAGTTGGTGGTTGTTAACGACTGCTAATGCAGCCGAGAACAACGGCTTTACGTGCCTTCCGAAGCACGGAGGAGCTCGAGATATATATTTTGGTGACCCTGTCGATGACCGGTCTTTGCGAAAATTGCTTAACATAAAATATAGCGATCCGTGGAGAGAACATGAGTTGTTAAGTTAAAAATTCGATCCAGACATTTAAAATTCAAGAATAGTTTTTTATTAAAGTGTCTCATTACACCACAGATGAAACAGTTTGGGTGAGAAATGCTCCAGAAATGCACCAGCACTCCAGAGGTATAAAAGTATTTTGTAACGACATACATGCATTTGTTTTGTAAATCTTTGTCTTTAAGATTTACAATACTAAAAATATGATTTGTTTTTATGATTCACGCCTCGACACTGAGAGGCAATGCGCTCAGCCCTAGCCGAAGGTCCCTGGTTGAATTCCCAAGTATGGCCAAGTGTGTTTCGAATTATGTGATCACCAACCCGCATTTGGCAAGCGTATGATTAAGCCAAACCCATCAATTGTAGCGATGACTTGATTTCAATTATGGAGGCCTTTGCCCAGCAGTGGGACATATTTAGGCTGTTTACTTTACTTATTATGATTTAAGATGGTGGTCCCGTTTCCATAGGGGATTTGCTTTCGTGATGCCAGCCAGCCCTTTAGAAAATCATCGAGAATTGTGAGCGGTCAACTCTTGGCTTTGGGAGTCACCGCTTTTTGAGCGGTTGCGTTGTAAAGGCCATTGAGGACGACAAAAAAATCGTTCCGAAAAACCAAAACAAAGGCGGTGGGACGTTCCCTCCGAACGTAATAACCCGAGATTCTCGTATACCACGTATGAAAGTTGATAAAATAATTCCTTCCAACCTTTTCCCATCTCCTGACTCAAGTTATTTTAACATTGGGATTAGACCATAAGTTTTTCTGTAAAACTCATCTTATCTCATCTTATCTTAGTGGGGCCTGCCGAGGTTTCCCTCTCCTAATAGCGCTTCGACTCAACAGGATATTTTGTGCAAAACCCATAATAACCAAACCAAAAGAAAGATCATTGAAAAAAAAATTTAAAAACGATGACGATGACGACCATATTTTAACTATAATAATTGGTATAAATGTTGTCAGTCTGATTATAAATAATGGCTGACCCGGCAGACTTCGTACCGCAATTTTTTTTTAATATAGCCTATGTTACTCAGCGCTAATGTAGCATTCTAATGGTGAAAGAATTTTTTAAATCGGTCCAGTAGTTTTTGAGTTTATTCGTTGCAAACATACATACAAAAATACAAAGCTTTCCTCTTTATAATATTAGGTAAAGACAAATTTTTTCATAAGAGTTTTGAACGCGTCTGTAAGTAATAATATTTAATACTTATTTTTCAGGTAAAACCGCAATTACATTTAATATTTATTTTTCGGGTGAATGTGCAACTGGGGGTTAACGCTACAACGCGTATAGCGTGGTAGCGGCGCAAGTCATAAAATGTTTATTCCTCTTCATTTAAATCTCGAGTGAAATGTAAGACACTCGTGATCCGAACGCATAGATGCTCGGGTTGAATGCAAGGAATCTCGGTTCAATTCTTATAACTAACCCGTTACACTGGCGTGGTACCATACATAACACAGGCATGTTAGCTTTCTACGTTAATAATAATATGTCTTCTTTAAAAGGCCCATGTCCAGCAGTGGGCTAATATAGGTTGATGATGATGATGATGGTGGTGATGTTGATAATGATGCTGATGATGAAAAGAAAAACAAAGTGCGCGAGGCGGGAAAAAATCATTTAAATATATTGTGCATTAGCGAATCGGCCTTACCAGGAGGACACCGCGCCACGCACCAATGCTATGTTTTGTTGCTGCTTCACTGAGAAATCAGATATTTTCGTATTTGTCCAATAGATTACTGCCTAGCAGTCACATGTTGGAAAAACCATAATAGATATATATCACGCAAATTTTGTTGCTTACTAATTATAATTCAGTGTAAAAAGTATCAAACGATCAATGAAAACAAATATCATTTAAGACATGGTGTTTTAACAAGAAAATATTTTTTTAATTTTAATTTTAATTTTTAATTTTTAAAAATATTATAAAATTATATGATTGAATTTAAATAATTTTTATAGGAAATTTAATTAACTTGTTATTTATTTTTCTTTTTTTCATTTTGAGTTATAGCGATGTATGATTTTGATGGCACCTTGTGGGCCGGCAAAGTGAGGATAACTGACGCTGCGTTGTTCTCACGCTGCACCAGTTATCGTCGCATCTGGATTCCATATTTACTTAACATCAGGTGAATTGGAGTCATTTGCCGTGCTACGTATAAAAAAAAACATATGTTATAGTAACATAGATTATAGAAGAATGTACATACTTATAGAAATAGAAAAAATCTTTTTTTTGTTTATCTTTATAAGCTTTTACATGGACTAAAACCATAAAATATTGAATATTAATGTTATTTACAGGTATACTAAACCGAAAACTATCTAGAGCCTTATGCATTGACGTCGTTAAATTCAAGGTCTGCGGTGAGCGATCATAAAACCCGACATTCGCCACTTTGTCGGATCGACGGTCTGCGCCTGCGCCTGCGACTCATAGCGTTATCAATGTTACTCAGTGTTTGTGTTGCCGTCTGCTAAGTTGCTCCGTCTGTCGGCGTCGAAACACCATCTTGATAAAATTGATAAGACTGTTCACACTTCTTAAAATATTGGTGTAGCTATTAAAAAAACGGTTAAAAAAAGTATTTATGTCATTCAGTGTTGATTAGTGTACGGTGATAATTGTAATTAAGGCTATCTTGAACTACTAGGTAAGTAACATACATTATAACAAATCAGTTACATAATACTAAACATAAGTTATAATGATAACAATATATCTAAGAACCGGTTACTACCAGTACAAACTAAAGATTTCAATAGCAATGAAAATAATATCTTTGTTTATCTATCTATACTATTAATAAAGAGGTATGTAACGTTTGTGACTTTGTTTGTTTGTTTGTTTGTTTGTATGTCGGGGGCTAATCTCTGGAACTACTCTGGCCCAATTCCAAAAATTATTTCTCTGATAGAATGCTATATACCTTGTGGGTAACATAGGTTATATTTAATTTTGATAAAAAAGATTTCTTTTTAAAATTTCATATCCACGCGGACGGAGTCGCAGGCAAAGTGCTAGTCATTTATGGACTACTTAGTACCCAGTACCGATATGGTTAGATGGGAGTTTTTTTACCCACCACGACGGTCTGAATGCGGGTTGGTAGGTTCCAAAAACTGTCATCTTAGGTACTACAAAAACTGGTATCAAGTTAAAAATATTTTTTTATTTACAATATACCTACGCAAATAAACAGTGATATTCAAAGTATGAAGACAGTTATGATAAGGTGTTTCCCCTGCCGGACTCTCAACAAGGACCTTTAATATGGGAGTCAGTGACTCAGCATTACACGTGGCTTTAGAAAAAAATTCTAAATGTTCAAATAATTTTTAACGCAAATTTTGTTGCGAACAAATTACAAAAACACAAATGTTGAAAATGTCGAAATGTCAATAGGAAGAGCACCTGACCCGGAATGTCAGAAGGGTGCAGGTTCAAATCTTGCTCGTGGAAATTTTTTCAACATTTGTGTTTTTGTAAAAAATTCTAACCTAAAAGTTAAACCTTTATAGGGGAGGATTCCCCTTGATTTTCCTGGGAGGATTCCATACCAAAGGGGATGGATCAATGTATGCATCCATGCACTCATACATATTTCTATTTGCGTTAGACAAAAGTGGTTCTTTTTATGATTAGACTAGCTGACCTGGCGGACTTCGTACCGCTTTGACAGTTTCCATTATTGAGTTAAATATGTATTAATGGTTTCCATGACAACAAAACAAACAAATCATTTTGTATTGAAAAATTAAATTGTCATTTTAGTATTTTATTTAATTTTTTTTTTAATATAGCCTATGTTACTCAGCGCTAATGTAGCATTCTAATGGTGAAAGAATTTTTTTAAATCGGTTCAGTAGTTTCTGAGTTCATTCGTTGCAAACATACGTACATACATACATACATACAAAAATACAAAGGTTTCCTCTTTATAATATTACTATAGATACACACGTCAGCACAGCAGATTACTACGAACTCTCAAAATTTTATCAACAGAATTTGAACTTTATGTACTTATAGTAGATATGGTTGAACATACCTATATTGAAGAAATTCGACAGTTTTGAATAGTTCGATGTGCAGTCGTCGTCTGTACCAATTGAACAGGTCAGCCAGTCTTTTATTCACCATTCTATCATGGTAATTAGTATTGTATGACAAACAGCACGCATACGAAGATGAACGTCGAATAAATCAAAATGTAAATAGCATATGACTGTCTCACTTCTAGGCAAACGCCTCCACCATTGAATTCAAGTCATCGCTACAATTGATGGGTAATGGCTTAACCACCACGCTTGCCAAATGAGGGTTGGTGATCACAACCCCGGGCTATGCATCGTAAAATCATAAACACGCTTTGCCCGACCTGGTAGGCTACTCTTGACGCAAACTCAATCTCAATACAATTCCAATGCGATTAATATGTATCGATATTGGGATAAGTTTCACAATCTCGATAATAATTTGTTCACTAAATTTCCACGCAATTTAATTCCAATGTGGCGCTATTATCGCTTTTAAGAGTGCCATTTGAATTTTTTAGATTTGTGATTGGAAATTGATTATTGCAATTGTGTTTCAAGAGTATCCCTGCTGGGAGTTGAACCTGGGACTTTGGGGTATACCCCACTATAGCGTTAGGCACTACAGTGCCGAGCGCTTCGTCCCTCAGACACCGTTAAATAAAATTAAAAAAAAAAACAAAAATGGAAAATCAATAAAACAGTTATGGGACTTCTTGGCGGGAAAGTGAAGAGTCATGTCTGCGGTTTTGTTTTATTTTCTAAAATTTGTGTTATGTCGAATATTAATGTGAAATAATGGTGGATTATTAACCGTTAAGTGTTCTTGAGTGTGCATGAGTGTTGGCAAATGAAACAAAACAGTGCAACGTCACTTTTCAAATTCTCTCAAGAAGTCCGCCCGAGGACTTAGTAAAGCCCCACATCTTTACTGAGATACTCGAGGGGTTGGGTGGTATATCATTTCTCATTTCTATTATCATTCATCATCATCATACATAAAATAAATATTGTTTATTTATGTATTACTTGTTAGAAAAATTACTTTGACACTGGCTAAATGTGCTAATCGCACGAAGCCATCAACAAAATGAAAAAAAAAAAAACAGTTATGACAGACAGTATGGCGACGGTTTGCAAATTACATAATTATTTATTTATGTATACACATACTTGGCTAGGGGTAAAAGAAAACAATGCAATGGAGATTCGGACAAGGACGATGCTCGCTGCAACTAGAAATTTAGCCGAATTCATCAGCTCATATTATGTCCCCACTGCTGGGGCACGAGCCTTCCCTGATGGATAGACAGAATGGGCCATAAGCCACCACGCGGTTCCAGTGCGGATTGGTAGTTGTTAACGACTGCTAAAGCTGCCGGGACCAACGGCTTTACATGCCTTCCGAAGCACGTAGGAGCTCGAGATGATAAATTTATAGTCACGCATTCGATGACTGACCTTTGCGAAAGCCGAATTAAAAGTGGTATAAAGCACTCTCTTACCCTCCCAAACCACCAATAAGTACAAAACTTTATGTTATGTAAACAACCGCGTCGATACCTCCCTCTTGCCCCGAGGTATTCCACGAAGCATACCCAAACGAAGCACATCCAGACGAAGCACACCTAAAGTCCCCACTGGCTGTGACGTGAAAGAATCACAAACAAACACACTTACGCGTTAATAATATTAGCTAGAACCTCAGAATAATAACTAAAGCCATTAGTTATTGTTCTGAGGCTAGAACAGTTTAAAATGTCAAGTAATTTAACCGGTTTACTAAAAAAATTGTCATTGGATCTTAAATGGCGAGTTCCTTAATTATTCATAACGTAAATGACTTCAATTTTTTTAATGCTTCTAGTAGGTTACATGTATTTACAATGAAGAATATTAATAGGTAGGTACATATAATCGCTTGACACTTTGTCGAGGTATATTTAAGAAGTAACTAATTATACAAATCCATTAGTTTTTGTTTTATTCAAATAGGCCGAGTAGTTTTGATTTTACATACATGAATAGCTTCCGGGAGTAGTGAGGCGCGCGGCCATTTGATGTCATATCATAACGTTTTTTTGGTTGTACTAACAAATCCCGCCCGATCCTCTAAATGCCACTACACATTTACAGAATACACTAAACATGCACACTAGTTTAGGCCCAAGACACCGTACTCGTAGAACAAGGGTACGACGAGCCGGTTCACACGCGCTCTATACCAGGTACAGACATGAACCTGGGCGCTTCTCCCCCTCACCACGGCCCGGTCGCGTTTAAAGAAATGCTACTTCAATACGTCCCCGCCGGCTGAAGCAGGAAGCGGCATAACATCAGCCGCATTGATATCTTTAAAAAAAGACGTCGGCACTTCTTTGCCCAGTGCAACATATGCAAGTTCTTGTCGATCAATTTCAGACAGCAGTAACGAATGTTTGAGCATTGCAGTACATTACCGTCATCTGCCGTTTTCAAGTGATACGTTTACCAACCAACAGCATTTTATTTTTACATTTAAAAACCTTACGCAATTTTAGAAGAATTATTTACTTTCGTTTGTAGAATAAAACAATAGTTATATTAAAACGGTGCACTTGTAAGGTCATAACGTGGCCTCGAAAGACCAAGAGGGTCTTTTTGCTCATTTTGCTTTTCAAAGGCTGATATTTTATTCTTTGGGATGCTCTACTATGATGGAAAATATGAAATTTTAACGTTCTTTTTATTTATGCAAAAAATCTTTTCATTCATTCATTTCTTTTTATGCAAAAATTTTAACGTTCCTTTACAGTGATAACATTTAATATTTAATTTTATTAGACGTTCCATACACGACCCGCCAGGGTTTTTTGTTCACGACAAGACCTATCTGTAGGTGCTTAGTTTATGTAGTTTTTCATCATTAAATCAAGATAAAGTGTTCAAATGACCATTTTGAATAAACTCGCCGATTGTGACCTCGACGCCACATTCAGCATAATCAAGGTTTATGTAAAAAATGTATGTAATAATTAGTAGATGTAACTACCAACTACATGCATACATTTGCATGCATAAATACATAAATAAACTTTTCGTAGTTTTACCACATGGTTTTACGTCACACGCACTCACTTAGTTCACCACCTATACGTTACAAAAGTAAAGTAAAGAATTGTGAGTAACACAATACACACCAGAATAATCAAGAATTCAAACACAAAAGACACCAAATGGTTGCTACTCAATTTACATATTTTTTTTCATCAAATAATGAATAACATTTTAGTCGTACATTATTTTTATTTAAGGCGAAGGGTAAGGCACACTAGCGCCACCAATTGATAATTTGAAAATTACTAACTGACCGGATCTTTTTTTAAACATTGCGTACCGTCCGACAACAGGAAAGCATCCATAGTATTTATTTAATAATTGTGCACTACTTTTTGTTGCGTGGTTTATTCACAAACAATGGCCACTGTTGGTGTTAGCGAATGAATACAAAAACAAACCTAAAAGTAGTGCACAATTTTTAAATAATAGATGTTTGCCTAGTGTCGGAAGATCCGCAATGTTTGAAAAAAAATCCAGTTTAGCAGTAATCAAATTAAATCCATTAGCGGCGCTAGTGTGCCTTACCCTGCGCCTTAAACACCTCCGTTTGGTCGGGTCTTTCGTCGATTCATCAGCGTACGCCGATGAAGCAGCAAAGCAGCGCTTTTCCAACCGACTAGATTTATTTATTTATTTATTTATTGAGACAACAACAGCCATACTTAACTTCTAATTTGACAATCTTACTAAGACTAAACATATCCGGCTAAAAAGTTGTCCACACAAAAATAATAACAAAACCGCCCATAGAGGCAACTAGGTATATTATGCTAGGCTTACATTTCTTATCCTAATAATCCTAATAAGAGCAAACCGCCACTAGCAGTCTGACTTCGCTGGCTCGGCCACCTCGAGAGGATGGGAGAGGATCGCTGTGAAACGAGCGTACACGGGACGTCCTAGCGGCCGACGACCGGTTGGACGACCCAGGTACCGCTGGGAGGACGAGGTCTGGAAGGACTAGCGCGAGCTCAACGCGGACGACTGGCACCAGGTGGCGCAGGACAGAACCAGATGGCGACTCTTATTATCGGAGGCCAAGACTCACTTTGGGTCGCTGCGCCATTCTAGTTAGTTAGTTAGTTAGTCACTTGCAGTATTGAATATTAAGGCAACCATAATAGTACATGCTTAATAATATAACAATACACATAATATTATTTAACTGAAAAAAATAATAAAAATATGTAAATATATAATATATATATATTTATAAGTTACTTAAGTTAACAAGACAGATTTAGAAATTTCGAGATTTCTAGCTGAACACTAACATTTATCAAAATAAAACATAGCCTATTTTACCCGCAAGGTAAGTATGTTGTATTATATCAGTGAAAGAATTTTTTGAATTGGACCAGTAGTGACTGTTTCAGAGATTGGGCCCGAGAAATAAACAAACATTATTATTGACATGAAAATGTACTTACTGCAACTTAAGCATAAATAAATAAATAAATAAATAAATAAATAAGTAAATAAATAAATAAAAATTCGTTTATTTGTCTTAAACATACAATAAAAAAAAATTACAACGCACATTTGCCAACATAACTTGACGTTAAGACAAAAAAGTCTATGACTCAGTGGCTGCAGGAGACCCGCAGCCTGTTATTCTGCCATAGCCAATAACAATAAAATAATTGGTGAGTATATTAGTTAATTATAAAAGACGCGGAAAGCATACGAAATTGCACAAAAATAAATACACATGAACACAAAAACCTACTTATTACAAACAAGAGCCGGGCGGCTAATCAAATCAATGATAGACATATTTTAATAAAGCCGATGCCAGGGGTTACTTATGAAGTAGTCAATTTCGGCATTTACACCTAAAGGTTGAGAATACACGTATGTTGCCGCTGACGTCACTTGCAACCTTAATGGAATTTCCTCAATCCACTTACTTTCTATTCATTGACGAGGATGTAAACTTCATTTACAATGTATGCATGCTCACTGCAAGGTTAATATTGAAGCAAGCCATTCTTTTTAAGATGACCGATCTGTTTTCTGTTGACAGTCCAATAATATTACTTTTGGTCTTTATTTCAATTTTAAATAAAATATTTTTTTATAAACAATTTTCACTGTTCGAATTATACATCAAAATTACTAAAATAATCTATCGATGTCATAATAAAAATAAGTTTAGACTATTAAATTACATTACATTAATTAAATAAATTGTTCAAATAGTTAAAAAAAGGTCTTTTTTTGTTTTGCACAAGCTTTAACACGGTGTTTAATATGGGGTCTACTTTAAATTCCTAAAGAAACATTTTGATCAAGTGCGTTAATTACATTATATAGAACAACTGATATGTGTTGCAATTCCTGATTTTGTCTAGTTGTAAAACTTAAGCATAGTGATAAGCAGAGACAAAAAGGTTTTAGTTAATTCAATATTAGGTAAACAGAAAATAAGTTAGAGTATCTATATGTAAATGTAAATATTTACTTCATTATTTGGCTAACTTTAACGATTTCCAGAAGACTAAAGAATGTTCATACGTGTATACGTGTTTTCAAACTTAATGATGAAGAAATAAATAAGTACCCACAGAGTAACTGTAGGTCGTGATCAAAAGGTTCTATGCGCTGTGACCTTACAAGTGCACCGAATCAATATAACTATTGTTTAATTCTTTAAACGAAGGTTAATAACTCGAAATTGCGTAAGGTTTTTAAATGTAATCGGTTGAAAGTCACAATCGAATTATCGGTTAAAGGCGCATTCTTACGTAGCGTAGCAGGTAGCAAGGTAAATCTAAAAAAAGCTTATTTTGCGTAAAACGGAACGCACTCGGTAAAAAAATTAAAAATTTACAATTGACAGTAAGCTTACCTAATTCTTAACTGATCTTTCAATATTTGTAAAAATATTAAGATCGGATGTTGATGACGTAATTTTTTGTCAACATTTGAATAGGGCTCTTTTGGCTTATAAAGTAAAAGTAGATAGTGATGATTAATTTCGGTGAGTTGGATTGAGGCACGATAGCATAGTTGGCAGTGCACCCTGACCCGGCATCTCATGGGGGTGCGGGCTCGAATCCCACTCGTGGAATTTTTTCAACACTTTGTCTTTTTTCAAAAAGTAATTTTAAACTTATACGTATAACTTGGTAACGGCATATAGTTTTGTAAATGTCATTACTTATATTAAAGCTGTGGAGTTTTTTGCGCCCATTCTTCTCCACAGCTAAAAAATATACGTCCTGAATGGGTAGTAGGTAAAATTCAAAAACACTTTTCGTAAGTTTATTTAAATATAGAATATTTGACTTTTACTTTGACGTACGAGAAGAGTAAAAATTTTGCCATACAAATTTTAGTTGTCGTAACAAAACTCACATTAGGCACTCTGGTGGAGAGAGACAAACGAGGTGAGTTGCAATGCAATATTGCCATACAATTCTCGTTTTCGTTAACGTGATTGAACGGTAAATAAAACTCGCACTACCCACCGATCCAAATTCAAATTCAAATTCAAAATCATTTTATTCAGTTTAGACTACAAGTAGCTCTTGTGAATGTCACTATGCCATCGGTTCGTAAGTCTACTCTGGGCGGTACCTTGTACTGAGAAGAACCGGCAAGAAACTCAGCAAGTGTCCAGCTCTTTTCTCCCTTACAGCGTCAAAAATATTGGAAAATGCCCGATCATAGCAGGACACTTTCCATTACAAATAAACACAAAACATACTTATAGAAGACAATGGATTAACGTACTTTCCGAAATACTTTGGAACTCAAATAATTTTTAATTTGGTCACTAATCATCTACCTATCTTAATACAAAAATAGATACTTACTAGTAAATAATAGCCGAAAAACATTTAACTATACAATATACAATAATAAGCGATGAGTGATGACCTCAACGTTAAAGTAATATTAATATTAATACTTTTACTGACGACATCCGAGGTGAGCAGTAATTTGCAAGCCATTAAAATATTATTTTAATTTATAATAGTGGTTTCATAATGAGCATTTCTTTTAAATTCATGTCTAAATGCCTTCGAGTGCGATGGTAAACTTAATAACCATTATAAAAAGCCATTTTTGTATAGAGCGAGGAGACCTTACTTTTGACGACTTTGTGGTCTTGTGGTTACACCACTGGTTTAAGACCCGGGTGTCCCGGGTTCAATATCCTATGCAGGGTCTCTGTAAGTTGGTTTTAAGGCCATCTTATCTAAATCTGTCGACATTACAATAATGATAGTAGAAAACTATAACATTGATTTGTTCCGACAGTTCAAGATAAGATAGCCAGTGCCTCAGTGGTTGAGGATTCCAGGTGAAGTGAGCTTCCACCTTCAGCCTTATAATCACTTAACATCTGGTGCGATGAAGGCCAAACGCTTATCAACTAGGGATTCTTAAAAATATCGGTATATAGAAAGTAATTAGCCTATAATTCTGTCCCACCCACTTACACTCCTGACCAGTGTGTTGCCAGTGATGACATACGGGACTGAGACGTGGTCGCTCACTATGGGCCTTATCAGAGGGCTCAAGGTCACTCAAAGAGCAATGGAGAGGGCTAATCTCGGGGTTTCTCTGCGTGATCGGATCCGAAAAAGAAATGAGGAGATCCGCAGAAGAACAAAGGTGACCGACATAACCCGAAGAGTTGCTAAGCTCAAGTGGCAGTGGGCAGGGCACATTGCTCGCAGGACTGATGACCGCTGGGGCGGAACAGTCCTCGAGTGGCGACCGCGTACTGGAAAGCGCAGTGTGGATAGGCCTCCAACAAGGTGGCCCGACGATCTGTCGAAGGTCGTGGGAAGCCGCTGGATGCGAGCAGCACAAAACCGGTCGTTGTGGAGATCCTTGGGGGCTTTGTCCAGCAGTGGACATCTTTTAGCTGAGATGATGATGTTGGCTGTCCCACTACAGGTCAAAGGGCTCCCTCGTAGATTCGTCATCGCTACAATCGATTTGATTGATTGATGTGACGTCATAATAGAAATATATATTTATATATATAAATATATAAAAAAAATTAAAAAATTCAAGTTAATAATTTATATTTATGGTATATTTAGGGTATATTTCCACGTGGTTACACCACCACTTTTTAATCATCTCTGTGGTCTAGTAGTTAAGACCACCGGTTTAGACCCAGAGGTACCGGGTTCGATTCCCAGCGGGGGTTACATGCTTGTGTACTCGGTTTGGTTGGTAGTAGGGCTTGTTAGCCCGCTTGGCTAGCTACCACCATCCTATCTAAATGTGTCGCCATAACATCAACGTTTGTAGCATTGTTGTGTTCCGGCAGCTAGGGATAGGAGCCAGTACCTCAGTAGTTGAGGAAGCCGGGTGAAGAGCGCTTCCACCTTCAGCCTTATCATCACTTAAGATTAGGTGAGATAAAGGGGAAGTGAGGAGAAGTGAGGGGGAGAGGAGCTCGATGGCGCAGTGGTTAACGCGCCCGGTCTGCGAGTGCTGAGGTTAAGCAACTTTCGCAAAGGCCGGTCATCGGATGGGTGACCAAACATTTATCATCTCGAGCTTCTCCGTGCTTCGGAAGGCACGTAAAACCGTTGGCCCCGGCTGCATTAGCAGTCGTTAACAACCACCAATCCGCACTGGGCCCGCGTGGTGGTTCATGGCCCGTTCTCCCTATCCATCCATAGGGAAGGCTCGTGCCCCAGCAGTGGGGACATAAAATGAGCTGATGATGATGATGAAAGGGGAAGTGCTTACCCGTAAGATGTAAAAAAAAACGTCTATCGGATACACGTTGAATTAGGATTAATTGCCACGCTTGTATATATAACTAGCACTTCAACTCGCGACTTCGACCGCGTGGATTTGAGATTTAAAAATTAAAAAAAAAAATTATGTAGCGTATTTACCCGCAAGGAACGCAGCATTCTATCAGTGAAAGAATTTTTGGAATTGGAGGAGTAGTTCCAGAGATTACCCCCCGCAAACAAACAAACAAAGTCACAAACATTACCTCTTATAGCATAGATGTTCCATTATATATGTATTGTGTTTGTGGAAGCTTTAAATGTGTTAACAAAGATAAAAAGAAAAACATAAGCAGAGATGAATCAATCTCGGTCAGGGGCGTGCCCATTTTCGCAGTATTGACCTTCTCGGTACATACTTAGAGATCAAATATGGTGTGGAGGCGAATGAAAAGATAACACTATTTTTGATATTTTGCATTGATATGGTATGATATAATAAGAGTATATCTGGAACTTTATTCTTAACTCTTTAGACACTAATATCTATATCTATCTACTTGTAATAAGTAACTAAGTATTAGACTGATTAAATAAACAATAAACTATAATTATTATGTAAATACATAAATTGATATTTTGATTTGAAATGTTTGAATTTTTTCAACATTTGTGTTTTTGTAATTTTAATATAACTTTTTAAACTATCATGGTCACTTACATTAGAATAAATATTATTAACGGGATTATTACCATGTTTTTTGTTGTGTTTAAGTATCCGATATTTCAGCACAGTTGCATGCGCCATGATCACGGGTGTACTGAAATTATTGCGGGTGGGTGTTTATGAGCAGACAAAACGATCTACCCTCTTCCGTAGTCGTCTTTTGCGCTCGATATTCGTACCACTGTTTCTTAAGTCACTATTCACTCGAACTTGCTCTCGATACACTACACTGACCGTATCAGATCGCGAAACGGCACTTTTGTTCTTTTGCGGTCTTTACATACCGCAGTTGTAATTTCTTCGCAACAAAATTTGCGTTAAAAATTATTTGAACATTTTATAAATTGATATGCCGTTTAGTTAGTGGTAAGGCATGCATACATAACATATAAAATCCACCCTTTTATATTGTAACGCCCCCCTACCGCATTTAAAATCTCTTTTATATTTTTTTTTCGAACTAAGCTAAACTAAGTATAAATATATAAATAAATAAATACGTTTAACCTACTTATAGCTAACTATAACTATACCTACCTAACGGCACCAAATATAATGATATAAAACGTAATGTAAATAATGAACATAATTAGCTACCTAGATTACCATAAATTAACCTACCTAACTTCTTTAACCATTATTATTATATTAAGCTAAAACCGAGAATAACCTACCTACTTATTTCAATCACATCTAAAAGATCATTTTGGCCAAGTGATCGTCTAGTGCACCTACGAAGGTCCGCAATAACCTAAGAACTTTAAGGAACTTAAGGCAAAACCTAACAAACCCTTTACTACCTATTTATCTTAATTGTACAGTACCTACCTACAATCTCTAATGTAAATGAATTCATAACCCTTATTATAACACGATACGACTAACAGTGTACTATTATAAACAACCAAACAAATAAAGCAATGATCTACGCCACGCTCGATTACGTAAGTAGGTACCTACCTATAATCATAGCAACAACACGGTCACCCATCCCATGATGAGACTATGTAATAACAGCTTAACATTTAATACTTATAGTTTTATCGCAACACTTATTTCTACCTTCAATAACTGTCATTACAACCACCTACCATCCCATTAAACTTTGCAGACTATAATTAACATAAATGATCAGTCAACAATCCTATTTATTCATTTATTAATCTTAAAATAACGATAAATCTAACCTCTATTCTTCTTAGGTATTCGCGAGTATCACATCTAATCATCATAGGTACTTAAAACACACGTTTTAACACAATCTACTAATATTTACGTAATTAGGTAGGTAGCTTCCTATTTACTATATTGAGGCAATTGTAATTGGTAATAGATATCTATTATCAGCGTTCATATTGTCCTAGCGTTTATCCGAACAACCACGAGTCTTCAGAATAATAACCGAACTCATTTGTATAGTAATATAAATGATCATAAAAAGGAAAAGCTAAGTGGACTCCGCCTTCCCCATATCCACCCACAACCTCTCTGAAGCAAATCTTTAATTTAACCATTGCTTATATTTAATGCATGTAGGTAGGTACTCGAGTATTTGACCAAACATAAGCAACGAAAGGACCATACAAATATTTCGGTATCGATGCTTATTCTAACAATCTCTTATTACTAGTCACTTGTACAATGCCTGACATATACCTACTAGAGTGTATATTTAAAACAACTGTGTCGACTCATTGAGTAGGTAGGTATTTGTACTAAACAAAAGGGCCACTCGATACATTAGGCATTGGAAGAGGGTTTATTAAGTAAATAGATAATATACCTATTACTTAATCTTAAAACAAAGATAAGATTCCACAAAAGAATACGAACCCACTGGTAAGTACCACAAACGGGAGTCGAACCCATCCGAATTATAATTTGTTCGCAACCAATTTGCATAAAATTATATATGAACAATCATAGTTTTCTTTATTTCATAAAATCCACAAGCGAGATTCGAACCCACTGGTAAATACCACAAACGGGAGTCGAACCCATCCGAATGGTAATTTGTTCACAACCAATTTGCGTAAAATGACAATCGTATTATGTTTATTTCACTCCACAAGCGAGATTCGAACCCACTGGTAAATACCACAAACAGGAGTCGAACCCATCTGAATGGTAATTTGTTCGCAACCAATTTGCGTAAAATGACAATCGTATTATGTTCATTTCACTCCACAGTCATCAAAATACAGGTTTTATTATTTAAATGTAGTTTGTGTTATCAATCGTTTATGGCCTTTGATGGTAGCATATCTCCTTGAAGATGATCTACAGGGACTGATATCAACAAATTGTAGCGAAGCCATATCGGCGTATAAAATCGGGAACTTTGATTTCCTTAATTACAGTAGGTAATTTTGATGACTACAGAATAAAACAAATCAAATAGATAGTAATTAATAATTGAGATTCTTATTCCTAAAAATGTCTAAATTATCCGACGTCACCAAAATAAAGATTTTACTATTTAAATGTAGGTTGTGATAGCAATCGTTGCAGACTTCCGATGGTAGTACATCTCCTTGAAGATCGCTACAGGGACGGCTTGTGCTTGCCCTCTAGTCCAACCAAAGATACCAACAACTATGTCTAAGCCCTTTCGGCATGACAAAACCGGAAACCTTAATTTCCTCAAGGTAAATTGGTTAGGTAAATACCTAGTTAGTTTCAGTGACATCCGAATAAAATAAACCTAATAAACTACTAAGCACGGTTTTCACACATCCATCAACACACATAACTTAACCCTATTTAACCTAAATAAACCACCACCAACTTATTGAATATTATCATGCAACGTAGATATTATTATTAATTTATGTGTATTTCCGAATCCCACACTAGAGTAGGTACGCCTAGCGTGTGTAAAGTAGTAAAATACCTATTTAATACGTTTTAAATAAAGAACCGCGCGTAGGTACGTATTGCAGTCAACCTATACGAAGCTACATCCTAGTAAAACTGTTATAACTATGTACCGATTTACCGTCCCTACCTACCTACCTACTAGTCATACGTGCATTTCCGAACCCCACGACACCTACCTATATACTGATCGCGCAATAAAACTCCCGACTCGGTTCCTTACCTACTAGATACACTTATAATATAAAATTCACAATGTAAATTAAAAATGTTTAGCGAGATAAAAGATCACATATACATAAACAAGAATACACTTACCAGTAGACATAAGGTAACAAGTGGTACCTAGGTGGAAGGAATAAGGTTTAAGGATTGGATTTTCTCACTGCCGATCGTGCAGACTCACACGATCGATCAGATATCTGACAGCTAAAGGTGTCTTGGCCACAGCGAGAGGATTTGTGGAAGATGGAAGGTTTGTGGAATAACATAATCACAACACGTAAAAGAAATGCAATAAAAAAAATCATAACACAACAAATAAAAAGAAATGCAATAAGTTTCAGAATAACTACAAAGTGTAGTGTACAAAGGATACTTAGTGTCCAGAGCCGTCCTCTCCCTTGTTCCGCCGAACTCACAATCACTACTAATAAATCACTACAATATTTCACTTCTAAATCTTCACTATTAATCCTCCTCTTCCAGACGCCAGCCTCCTTTTATACCTTTAGGTACCTACCCTTGCAGCGCCGCTAATTTTCTTTTATGTGTTGGTACTAGATTAACAAATCGGTTTATCTCAATAAATACTACTTTAATCAAAGTTTTATTAATATATACTTGTGTTGAAAGTTGTCACCGCCATTTACCACATGTTAATAATAGTTATAATATGAGAAATAGCTTGTAATCCCTCAAAGAAAAAACGTTCCAAACAATGTGGTTGGATACCGACATGCCAACGTTTTTAGTTCCTGCTACTGCCCGCTGTGGCGCTAGATGTATGCATTGTTCACCCTTTACTTTCATTCATAAAACTAAAATACCATAGACAATCGAAAAGTCTGGAATATCGTATTACATTGGATATAGTCTACTGCTTCTCCCCGCTGGATGGCGCTAGATGTATTAATTGATCGATCGCTCACCCATCTCAAATATGAATCTAGGTCACGACTCAGTGCATTACACACATTTTAAATAGACAAATTGTAATGTTATCCTATCCTAACCGAGTTCATGTGAGAACTAAAACTACATTCGTATAACGATATAAAACCCTGTAAATATTATATGAAAACGCAATAATTACTTATAATTTATTAAAAGCAATCTGTAACATTAAAGTAGGTAGGTACAGACTTCTATGTCATTCTAGCATACTTATAGTTTACCTAGGTTAATGGTGAGCGTAAAAGTTAATTAAATCCGTTAATTAAAATGAACCTTTTACAGAAATAAGGTAATATTTGTTTTGTCACTATGTTAACCCATATTAACGCCATCTATATTTAGGGAACCGGGTACCAATTACTAAAACTCGAAGATCGTTTACAAAGCGTAATAAGTGTAGAAAAGTTACTTAAAATGACGCTAGATGGCTCGCATGTATCAATGACGTATAATTTTACTTAATAATATTAATGGAGAAAGAGTGATTTTATTTAACATTTAAGTACCTACTATCAAGTAGGGTTTTTTTTTTCTTTTCTTTTAAATATTGTTTATTAAACTATTAGTTCCTTTTATCTTATTTATTAATATTTATTTAAATAGCATTTAGCCCTACTTCTAATTTAAATACCTATAATTTTTTCATTTATTGATTTAGAAAATGTTCTAGTGACGTATGGACCGTTACAGCCAACCCCCAAAATTTACGAAGGTGTGAAATAACTTAACCGAAGGAAATTTTCAAAACCCTCGTACATTTTCTAAATCTAATCATTAGTTTGCTCTTCCCTCCCAAGTGCAAATTCTAATCTGCCAATATTCGAACAGAGACAAGACCTATCTAAAACAAGTGTAATATTTAATTTGTTTCATAAAATTCATTTGTTCTATTTTTCACCTCGTTAAGCACTAAATATGAAATGAAAAATAAAACATAGCACTTGTGAACGTGCGTGTATCTATTTAAATGTATAGCTATTCTATAGAACGCTTTTGTGTATTTAGACCGAATGGTAAATAGTCATAAGCTGGACAAATCTTCGATGTGTTGAAGGCACTAACAATAGTAAGTTATTACTGTTCGCAAGGTACAACTGAATCTGCCAAAAGTGTTGGTTTGTGAGGCCAACCAATCCTAGTGATTTACTAAAGGCATCTCATCATCCAATCCTGATTGCTGCGATTTGCCAATAGCACCTCTTCATAAACAGTTGACGTTCACAGCTAAGGCAATAACTCCTTATACTGCCATTGCCACACACCAAAACTCTGCCACAAACAAAGACCACTTACGATTAGGAGAGTGTGCAGTGTAGTTTTAGTCTCAGCTTCTTGTGTAGTAAATATTATCTATGGCGGTCTCTTTTTTTCTTTTTTTTTTTTTAAGACTGAAGTTGTCCAATCGGACTTAACCTAACACCAAACTTCTTCGCCATAAAAAATATTTTGTATAGTGTCAGCATGTCAAAACTCGAATACCAACAAACCGTTCCATGTCCTAAGTGAAAGTCGAATAGTTTATTCATACTTTTTATATATATAAATATACTTTTTATTTATATTTTTTTCAAACCTTTTCATCCTTCATCATTCCACTTTACAATGTGCACTAACTGTCACACTCTAACAACTCGTCAACACCATTACTAGACAAAGAACTGCGAACAAGTTTGCACTATTTCCTAACTCCCAAACAGTAATAATAAAAATTACATATAGAGTAGCCAGCTGTAACACTCCATACTACTTTCATACACACATTCAATCGCAAAGCAAAGACAAAACAAAAGCAAAGTAATGAAAACTACCTGTGTAAAAACCGTGCTGAAACTTATATCTATATATAATAATATATTTCGCTTAAACTTAACCATATCCTGTTCTCATACTTGCTCGAAACAACGCCTGACCCGAACACTGATAAAATTTCAATTACTTATAATTACAGAAACCTCATTAACGTAACCTGAACTAAATTACTAAACCCAAATTAACCAATTTCATAGATAGAGTAATCAATACTGTATTACAGACCTACCTATTCGGTTACCATTGGGGTAAAATATTCATAAACGCTTCAACATTTTCTAATGTAACCTTAAATGTACCCACTATAACTATGATCATATTAATTATTTTTAATAATTAATTTTGTTTATTCTTCTTTATATAATAATAATAATGAACCTATTTATATCTCCAACCCCCATCGGACTAGACCTTATTTTTCAATAAT
The DNA here is from genome assembly GCA_963082485.1 of Eudonia mercurella. Lineage (NCBI taxonomy): Eukaryota > Metazoa > Arthropoda > Insecta > Lepidoptera > Crambidae > Eudonia > Eudonia mercurella. Next base: position 16,056,619 of record OY720042.1, read on the forward strand.
GTATTTCGCTATACATCATCAACAACCATGGATAACTCCCTAGTTTATCTGAAACTAAAAGCTACCTAATTGCAAATGCCTGAACACAACAATGCTAACACCGACATTGTTGTAACAAAATACTAACTACTACATTGGTAGTAAAAAGCCAGGCGGACTTAATACTTTATCTCAATCTATAACCTATCTTATTCTAACCTGTCACGACAATTTACTATAAGTATTGTTATAACAAAATTAACAAATAAACAGACTTAACACCTACTTCTTTAACTGTGAGAACAACAATGCTACCACCATCATTGTTGTAACGAAATTAACTATTAAACAGACTTAACACCCACTTCTCTCACAACAGTGATACCATCAACATTGTCGTACCTACTACTATTAGCTAAAAATAGGCTCGTAGATACCCAGGCGGACTTAAAACAAACCCTATCACCAACCAATACGGGTACCTACTAACAAGCACTTAACTTAACGCTCGAATCCCAGCATTAGATTTGAAACCCAGATTCAAAACTACAGTATATAACATAAACCATAGGTAGGTATATAACCATATTTATTACTTTAGGAAGCTCGAATGGGAGTCGAACCCACGCCCCTTCGATAACCGATCTAATGCTCGAATCCGTTGAGCTATAGAGGCCCAGATTTTTTTTTTATTTTACCATAAGTAGGTCACTAAATCGCTCCTAATTTGTTGAACTCAAAACCTGAGATTGTTACTAATACCATCTATAAAATAACTGTAAACCTAATTAATGATTACTAATAATCCTTTCCACTAATATTACCTACTGCAAGTAAGAGCAGCCTAATATTGATTGATACTAGATAGTAGTTCATTCGTGCGTCACTAGATGGCGCTTTCACTAACCTATTTGAACTTGCTAACAATTAAATGTATTTCTAGACTTTAAATGTTTGACGTTATACCTTAATATCTTATCTATTATTAATCTATGGTTATACCTACAATAACCTTATATTTATGCGAGGTTAAAGTTTAATTAAACGGGATTGCAGGTAGGTACTTACAAAGACAATTATGTCAACCTATCTCAACATTGTAAGTAATTAGGTACCTACCTAGTAAATGTTTGTTATAAAGTTGACTTTAACTATTGTATATGAATAGGTACACCTACATTACCTACATTCTACATTGATTAATTAGTAACTAGGTAAGTACCCTAAAAAGGATCAGAGTGCGAGATCTAATACCTAATATACCTATTTACAAGAAACGGCTTCCGAACTAAATAAATTGAACTACTATGGTTTAATAATATGAGTAGTCGTACATCCTATTATATATGAATATTAACTAAATACCTATCCTAATTAAAAATAATATTACACGCCTAGCAAACATTAACGCCTCGGTGGCCGAACGACAAAGCGCTTGGTCCGATACCCGAAGTTACAGAGTTCAATTCCCAGGATTCCTGGATTCCCTAGATTTTTTTTTTTTGTTTTTTTTTCTTTTTAATAAAAATAATTTTAATTATAAGATTAATATAAGATTAATTTTAGAATAATAATCTAATAAGTAAAGAAGGAAAAACATTTATTGAATCGTAAGTTTTTTTTTTTTTTTTTTAGTTACCTACACTCCTAATTTGCTACAATCTATACACTATCTATAATCAATATAGATATCTAAGTTGTTTTTTTTTATGTATTGCAACCCCCCACTAACTAGACTCTAAAACTCACTCCGCTCCTGTCGACCTACTGCTGAGCATAAACCTCATTGTTTTTTAATTATAAGAATTATATCAATTAATAAATTAATCTTATTATGCCTAATGTCATTACAACCCCCCGTCAGTAAAACTCTAAACCTCTTAGGTACCTACTTAAATTATGTAGCATTCCTAACTTCACCAAAACGTTACCTACCTACCATCTAAACCTTTATTTCTAAACTAATTTGTTAACAGACTTGATTTCAAATTAAAACGTAATAAACAAAATTAACATGTTTATTAAACAAAAGGTTTCTTAAATAAATATTAGACAACAAAAAGTACATTTTCAATATTGACCCGACCGGGGATCGAACCCGGGACCTCAGAGTTAGTTCCGCCCTAAGTCGAACTTAACCTACCTATACCTACTATTATTCTATCTTTGCCTTAATTCCTTCCTATTTACACAGCAACAAATTGTGCGACTTGCATCGCAACACACTTCTAAATGTGATTGAATCTAATATAACAAATACCTACTTACCTTTAATATCTTTTTAAGTATGTACCTAATTCCACCAAAATAATTATATTAATCTAAGCTTTATTTAAAACATGATACTAGTGTATAAAATAGATCTTAGATAATGTTCTAACACATCCTATTAACAATGTAACATCATCATTGTAACTCAAAATTACCTACTGATACCCTAATACCTATACCTAATGGTCACATAATCCTAGTAACACAATCCTGGTCACGGCCACACTAAATTGTAACGCCCCCCTACCGCATTTAAAATCTCTTTTATATTTTTTTTTCGAACTAAGCTAAACTAAGTATAAATATATAAATAAATAAATACGTTTAACCTACTTATAGCTAACTATAACTATACCTACCTAACGGCACCAAATATAATGATATAAAACGTAATGTAAATAATGAACATAATTAGCTACCTAGATTACCATAAATTAACCTACCTAACTTCTTTAACCATTATTATTATATTAAGCTAAAACCGAGAATAACCTACCTACTTATTTCAATCACATCTAAAAGATCATTTTGGCCAAGTGATCGTCTAGTGCACCTACGAAGGTCCGCAATAACCTAAGAACTTTAAGGAACTTAAGGCAAAACCTAACAAACCCTTTACTACCTATTTATCTTAATTGTACAGTACCTACCTACAATCTCTAATGTAAATGAATTCATAACCCTTATTATAACACGATACGACTAACAGTGTACTATTATAAACAACCAAACAAATAAAGCAATGATCTACGCCACGCTCGATTACGTAAGTAGGTACCTACCTATAATCATAGCAACAACACGGTCACCCATCCCATGATGAGACTATGTAATAACAGCTTAACATTTAATACTTATAGTTTTATCGCAACACTTATTTCTACCTTCAATAACTGTCATTACAACCACCTACCATCCCATTAAACTTTGCAGACTATAATTAACATAAATGATCAGTCAACAATCCTATTTATTCATTTATTAATCTTAAAATAACGATAAATCTAACCTCTATTCTTCTTAGGTATTCGCGAGTATCACATCTAATCATCATAGGTACTTAAAACACACGTTTTAACACAATCTACTAATATTTACGTAATTAGGTAGGTAGCTTCCTATTTACTATATTGAGGCAATTGTAATTGGTAATAGATATCTATTATCAGCGTTCATATTGTCCTAGCGTTTATCCGAACAACCACGAGTCTTCAGAATAATAACCGAACTCATTTGTATAGTAATATAAATGATCATAAAAAGGAAAAGCTAAGTGGACTCCGCCTTCCCCATATCCACCCACAACCTCTCTGAAGCAAATCTTTAATTTAACCATTGCTTATATTTAATGCATGTAGGTAGGTACTCGAGTATTTGACCAAACATAAGCAACGAAAGGACCATACAAATATTTCGGTATCGATGCTTATTCTAACAATCTCTTATTACTAGTCACTTGTACAATGCCTGACATATACCTACTAGAGTGTATATTTAAAACAACTGTGTCGACTCATTGAGTAGGTAGGTATTTGTACTAAACAAAAGGGCCACTCGATACATTAGGCATTGGAAGAGGGTTTATTAAGTAAATAGATAATATACCTATTACTTAATCTTAAAACAAAGATAAGATTCCACAAAAGAATACGAACCCACTGGTAAGTACCACAAACGGGAGTCGAACCCATCCGAATTATAATTTGTTCGCAACCAATTTGCATAAAATTATATATGAACAATCATAGTTTTCTTTATTTCATAAAATCCACAAGCGAGATTCGAACCCACTGGTAAATACCACAAACGGGAGTCGAACCCATCCGAATGGTAATTTGTTCACAACCAATTTGCGTAAAATGACAATCGTATTATGTTTATTTCACTCCACAAGCGAGATTCGAACCCACTGGTAAATACCACAAACAGGAGTCGAACCCATCTGAATGGTAATTTGTTCGCAACCAATTTGCGTAAAATGACAATCGTATTATGTTCATTTCACTCCACAGTCATCAAAATACAGGTTTTATTATTTAAATGTAGTTTGTGTTATCAATCGTTTATGGCCTTTGATGGTAGCATATCTCCTTGAAGATGATCTACAGGGACTGATATCAACAAATTGTAGCGAAGCCATATCGGCGTATAAAATCGGGAACTTTGATTTCCTTAATTACAGTAGGTAATTTTGATGACTACAGAATAAAACAAATCAAATAGATAGTAATTAATAATTGAGATTCTTATTCCTAAAAATGTCTAAATTATCCGACGTCACCAAAATAAAGATTTTACTATTTAAATGTAGGTTGTGATAGCAATCGTTGCAGACTTCCGATGGTAGTACATCTCCTTGAAGATCGCTACAGGGACGGCTTGTGCTTGCCCTCTAGTCCAACCAAAGATACCAACAACTATGTCTAAGCCCTTTCGGCATGACAAAACCGGAAACCTTAATTTCCTCAAGGTAAATTGGTTAGGTAAATACCTAGTTAGTTTCAGTGACATCCGAATAAAATAAACCTAATAAACTACTAAGCACGGTTTTCACACATCCATCAACACACATAACTTAACCCTATTTAACCTAAATAAACCACCACCAACTTATTGAATATTATCATGCAACGTAGATATTATTATTAATTTATGTGTATTTCCGAATCCCACACTAGAGTAGGTACGCCTAGCGTGTGTAAAGTAGTAAAATACCTATTTAATACGTTTTAAATAAAGAACCGCGCGTAGGTACGTATTGCAGTCAACCTATACGAAGCTACATCCTAGTAAAACTGTTATAACTATGTACCGATTTACCGTCCCTACCTACCTACCTACTAGTCATACGTGCATTTCCGAACCCCACGACACCTACCTATATACTGATCGCGCAATAAAACTCCCGACTCGGTTCCTTACCTACTAGATACACTTATAATATAAAATTCACAATGTAAATTAAAAATGTTTAGCGAGATAAAAGATCACATATACATAAACAAGAATACACTTACCAGTAGACATAAGGTAACAAGTGGTACCTAGGTGGAAGGAATAAGGTTTAAGGATTGGATTTTCTCACTGCCGATCGTGCAGACTCACACGATCGATCAGATATCTGACAGCTAAAGGTGTCTTGGCCACAGCGAGAGGATTTGTGGAAGATGGAAGGTTTGTGGAATAACATAATCACAACACGTAAAAGAAATGCAATAAAAAAAATCATAACACAACAAATAAAAAGAAATGCAATAAGTTTCAGAATAACTACAAAGTGTAGTGTACAAAGGATACTTAGTGTCCAGAGCCGTCCTCTCCCTTGTTCCGCCGAACTCACAATCACTACTAATAAATCACTACAATATTTCACATCTAAATCTTCACTATTAATCCTCCTCTTCCAGACGCCAGCCTCCTTTTATACCTTTAGGTACCTACCCTTGCAGCGCCGCTAATTTTCTTTTATGTGTTGGTACTAGATTAACAAATCGGTTTATCTCAATAAATACTACTTTAATCAAAGTTTTATTAATATATACTTGTGTTGAAAGTTGTCACCGCCATTTACCACATGTTAATAATAGTTATAATATGAGAAATAGCTTGTAATCCCTCAAAGAAAAAACGTTCCAAACAATGTGGTTGGATACCGACATGCCAACGTTTTTAGTTCCTGCTACTGCCCGCTGTGGCGCTAGATGTATGCATTGTTCACCCTTTACTTTCATTCATAAAACTAAAATACCATAGACAATCGAAAAGTCTGGAATATCGTATTACATTGGATATAGTCTACTGCTTCTCCCCGCTGGATGGCGCTAGATGTATTAATTGATCGATCGCTCACCCATCTCAAATATGAATCTAGGTCACGACTCAGTGCATTACACACATTTTAAATAGACAAATTGTAATGTTATCCTATCCTAACCGAGTTCATGTGAGAACTAAAACTACATTCGTATAACGATATAAAACCCTGTAAATATTATATGAAAACGCAATAATTACTTATAATTTATTAAAAGCAATCTGTAACATTAAAGTAGGTAGGTACAGACTTCTATGTCATTCTAGCATACTTATAGTTTACCTAGGTTAATGGTGAGCGTAAAAGTTAATTAAATCCGTTAATTAAAATGAACCTTTTACAGAAATAAGGTAATATTTGTTTTGTCACTATGTTAACCCATATTAACGCCATCTATATTTAGGGAACCGGGTACCAATTACTAAAACTCGAAGATCGTTTACAAAGCGTAATAAGTGTAGAAAAGTTACTTAAAATGACGCTAGATGGCTCGCATGTATCAATGACGTATAATTTTACTTAATAATATTAATGGAGAAAGAGTGATTTTATTTAACATTTAAGTACCTACTATCAAGTAGGGTTTTTTTTTTTCTTTTCTTTTAAATATTGTTTATTAAACTATTAGTTCCTTTTATCTTATTTATTAATATTTATTTAAATAGCATTTAGCCCTACTTCTAATTTAAATACCTATAATTTTTTCATTTATTGATTTAGAAAATGTTCTAGTGACGTATGGACCGTTACAATATGTTATGTATGTATGCCAACCGTAATAAGAGCAATGTTTGGAACAAAGTTGAGTATGTTCGTCAAGTGTGTTCGTTAAGAATGGTATTTTATATCTTTTTTTTCTCTTTATTTTAATATATTTAAATTCGGTTGTTACTGAAATTTAGAAATATAATTATATATCTCCTCCTCAATCTTAATCTTAACAATCAAATTGTAAATAATGCAAAAATTTACACCAGTATAAATATATTTACAGTGACTACATTGTGACTGACTTATTATCTAAGCCATAGACTATTTATACAGTAATAACTATGTAGATGTTGGAAGGAGGATGCCGTGCCTTATCTTTATCACATCTACACGCGATTAGGAATGCGTTTACAAACTCTTTAACCATACGTGAGGATAAGAAATAAAACACTATTTAAGAAAGAGAACACTACTCATTATTGTAATCTTATTAAAATTATGAATGTACTTAATATAATAAGTAAATATTATAATTTATCTTGTTACACTTGTTATCAACAGATACTGCCATCACCGAGGCAAAGAGATAAGTCAACTAAGTTAATACAGATACGCCGAAATCACACAAGGCGTCTGGAAGTAAACGCGATGATCCATCAAGAATCGTAAGAAACTGACAACTTTGAACAAGAGTTTAGAAAATAAATGATGCGATAGAAACGAAAAAACAAACAAAATGGTTCAAACAATACAGAGCATTTTAAGTCAAAGCCAGAGTAATGGACCGAAGGAAGACGTTCTATCAAAGCTGGTTGGGCAGTTCGGCACGTGGCAATTCATTGTATTCTCATCAGTATTTCTCGTGAAGCTTTCTTCAGGATGGGTGCAAATGGCTATACTTTTTCTTACGCCGAGCATAACGTTTTGGTGCACAGATTTCTCAGAATCTTTGAATAATAACACAATAACTGTTGAGAACTCAACCTGCTATAAGGGCTGTTTGAAGTATGAGTACGACACGGGACTTTTCGAGAACACCATAGTGTCGGAGTGGGACTTGATCTGCGAGAGACGTTGGCTTGCAAGTTTCACGCAGATGATGTTGCAACTGGGGATACTCATCGGCAGCATAGTTTTCGGATTTATGTCTGACAGGTGAGTTGAAAAATTTGTTTAAACAAGGTTTGAAGGGCTTATTGCCAAGCGCTCCAAATCTATTGTTCTCCAAAATTCAACTTCTATACATTCATCTCAAGAGCTCCAATGATTTTCATATTAAAATAATAAATAAAACCACATTTACCAATTTCATTCCCTACAGCTCCAAAACATTCTCTAGGTACTTTGAGATTTGGGTCCCAGCAGCTCCAAGAAAAAAAAGCAACTTGCGGGTTGGTAAGGCGAGGACGGCTAGTGATGCACAATCTTGCTCCACTGCAGCATGGACTGCATCCGTTTCTCTGCTTAACAGGTTGACCGCCGACAGGCCCAGACACAATAGAAATTCAATTGTTTGTCGGACATAATATGGCGTTTAAGGTTTTAACATCAGGCGTAGCGGAGTCATATAAATTATATTTCTATTATTATTTATATACATTATTATACTATACAATTTCTACGAGAGTTCAAGTCTATATTTTCTTTCGTCAATTAGATAGAGAGTAACTAAGTGTATGCAAATCACTTCTAACTCTTAACATTATAATCCTTTCAGACATGCTCATGCATTTACGTATGTTTCCGATAAATATGACATAAGTGGGCACTTCATCGTCATCATCATCAGCTCATTTTAAGTCTCCACTGCTGGGGCACGAGCCTTCCCTGTAGACGGATTTGGAGAACTGGCCGTGAACCACCACGCAAGTGATAAAAATGACGATTTTTAGACGTTAATATTTGAATAACCGTTTGAGGAGTGTTTATGAAATTTGGAGCACATATGTATCTTGCAAGTCTCAATTTAAGTGCCAAATTTGAAATGTTTATTATTTGAAATAGTTTTTAAGTTATGAGGGGGTCAAAAGTGGCTCCAAATGGTTCGTGTAATATTACACACGGTGCTGCTCGCTAGTTCTGTTAACTTGAACTTGGCTTGACACGCTACCGCGTGTCTAGATACGGTGGGTAAGAACTTCGCTCGATTAACGGATGGGCTTACAAAAAAGGTTTCAACGACTAAGATGTCGTTACCGTCTTTGTAACGTGAAACAGGGCGATGCGTCTCACTTGATATACCAACATTTGATATAATAATAAATAAATAAATAAATGTTTTCCTCACTCGACCAAGGAGGTCGTCATATAATTGAACTTTAATAACGTTCATTTTACATAATAATCATATAATTTTATTTTATTATATTTAATAATAGGTACCTCTTAGTTATAACGAATAATGCCATTTGAAATAAAACTCATTTAATATATCGTTCATTTCATATAATTTTGATTGATATACGCGTCATTTTATATAACTAATTTAAGATAATAACGTTTCAAATAATGATTGATTGATATAATCTCCACTTGGTATAACAATCAATTGACATAATAATCTGTTAGTATACAGTGTCAGTGACAGAAACGAATCGCTGCAAAACCAACTCCACGTAGTCTTGTCTGCTTTACCCCTAGAGTGTAATTTAAGCTCGCGTAGGCGCGGAGGGGCGAGGCGGCCCGCGGGTTGAAGAGCAGGTGGTTTCAAAAGCTCGCCGCCGCGGCCATGGTTTTCTGAAAACCATCTGCGACGATAAGCTCGCGTGGGACCGCCGCCAGAGCCCCGCAGCACCGCAGCCGTGACAGAAACTATCTTTGCTGCATGCTTGCTTGCTGCATGTCTACTTGAGTGGTTGCTATTAGGTATGTTATTATTGATAAGTTAATTTAAATTAGGTGATCAGTCGATAGCAATAAAATAATGATTTTATACGAAAAAGTAATTTATTAAATACTATATGATATAGATATTATATGAATTGGATTTTATAATAAGTAATTATATGTTTCAAGTATTATACAAAAATAGTGTTATCGTAAATGAATGTTGTACTAAATGTTCTTATACTTGATAAATGTTATGTGTTTTAATTATTATATCATGTAAATGTTATATTAAACGGGTGTTATATTAAATGAGTTTAGCTCAATCGTTTGTTATAAAACGTAATCGAATGAATACGAATACTAAACAAAACTCGCACTAGGCACGAGCGGGAGCCCTTAGTGGCACCAGTTTTCGAAAGCATCGTCAAAAAAAACGTATATCATCATTAAATGTTTGCTACAGACTTAAGTATTTTTAATGAAATGTTGATCCACGTTCCTGTCGAACACTGGTACCCCACTTGTAGAGGGCAAGAAACTCGGAAATTAATATCAACTCTGTATATCTATTCTCCCATATATTTACAGCGTTAAATTATTAGAAAGTCCTATCATAGAAGGACACTTTCCGTTACAAAAACCTCACACAATATAAAGGACGATATCGATGCAGCTGTACGTATCCCGACTTCATTACTCTACGAAAGCGGAAGAGAGAAGAGAGAGAATGTGAATTTTAATTCATTTGTGGTGAGAGTACTGACCGACCATCTGTCGACCTTCATGAAAGAGGACTATTGGCTGAAAGGTGTCATGTTCCGGCGGTTCCGAGGCCAGCTACCGGACACCACGATGCGTCGCACGTCGCCGTCTTTACGTGTAGCATAGCATAGTTCTAATATGATTTGTATGTATGTTAGTCTGTAAGGTATCTATTCTATGAGCCTCTTTGTAATTTACCATCTTATACACTGTTTTGTTGCCTGAAATAAATCTATTATTATTATAATAAAGGACAACTAGAAAATGTACCCACAATAAATAATGTTATGATGATGACGATGATCAGATGATGCATGAGGGATTTCCCCAAGTCCTCAATCATAAGCCAAATTACATATACAACCTCAACTTCTTTCAGGTTCGGTCGAAAGTTAACTTTCCTATTTTCCGTGACTGCACTGATCGTGTTTGGGTTCGGGATCCCCTTCTCGCCAAACTACATCACCTTCACCGTGCTCCGGTTTCTCTTGGGGTTCGCAACTGCGGGGACCATGGTGGTCTCCTTCGTGATCGTGATGGAAACCACTGGACCCCGGTACCGGGAGACACTGGGCTGCCTGTTCCAGATCCCGTTCATCGTCGGGCATATGACGGTGCCGCTGTTCGCGTACTTCTACAGGTAATGAACAGAGGAATCCCAACGGTGAAATTCTTATCAACACTCTATTTTAAAGTAAATAATTAACTATTATTTGTTGGGTAACTCTCGTATTCTAGTATTCAGCAATAAAATTACTATAATAAGTAACGCTTTCTAAAAATAAAGCACCTTTAATAGTTGTTAGACTTTGTAGAAGTACTCTGTTAACCAAATGTTTCAATTTCGTGGTAAATTCATGTTTTGACGTTTATAATAATAGTCGACCGCACAAGAAGTGGCAATACCTACCTATTTACAAATGGCTGTAATGTGGCAGTAACAAAACTACAAGTAGGTAATGAGTTTGACGCCTAGCCTGATATCCGGTGGACCTGAAATACCCAGGATTTGAGTTCATCGGCCCGCATTTGGCAAGCGTGGTGATTAAGCCAGTACACGTTAGTTGTAGCGATGACTTGATCTCAATAAAGGCTTTTGCCCAACAGTAGAAAGTTAAATAATTCTGATATATCCAGGAAATGGGACACGTATTCGCTGGCGCTGGCCGTGCCGCCCCTTATCTACCTGGGCTACTTCTTCCTGCTGACAGAATCTCCACGGTGGCTGGTCAGTGTGGGCAGGGTGGATGAGGCTACCGACATAGTCACCAGAGCTGCTAAAATGTAAGCATGGCGGTTGTTTTCTTGAGATTTTTCAAATACTTACTCATGTTCAAACTGATGTGTAATTTAATTATTTAATTATAATAACAATAATAACGAACCGTTACCGCCGTCTTAGTGTAACCGACATAAATAAAATTTTACAGGAGAAAGTTTTTTTTCAATATTTTTACAGATAAAATGTGCTGTTAAGTTGAAACTTAGCATAGAATTTTGGTATTTGACGACTTATTAACGTAACAGTTAAAATGTATGAAAAATAACTAATTTAAGGCTTTTTTGGCACTTACATTACTTTTGCTGTCTTAGGGCGGCTTGCAGGAATGCCTTAAATCTAGATTTAGTAGAATTAAAACTAGATTTTAGCTTAAATCTGATTTAACGTCTTGCACATCATTGATTCATCTTAAATCTCGAATTAAACAAACTTAAAAGTTAAACCGGTGCCGGTGAGCTCGGTTTAAGGTTGTTAAATCTCGATTTTATTGACAGACTAGCTGACCCGGCGCGGCGGCTTATAATCTAAAAATAATGTTATTTACTTAGCAGCTGGCTTAGATTAATAACGCCCTTAGCAGTTACAAATTCTGAACACAAATCACCACAATACTGTCAATACTGTCATTGACAAGACAAACGAACGACCATAGATTCAGAACTAGTTTTTTAAGCGACGTTTCTTTGTACGCAATTTTGTTTTGACACATTGTTTTTGTGAAAACGGAATGTAAAGAACGAACGGTGACTGAATGATGGACTAAATCTAGATTTTGTTAAATCGAACCTAAATTTAGTATGTGCAAGGCAACTTTGTTGAGATTTAAGTTAAGTCGAGTTTACGGCTAAATCTAGGTTTAATAAAATCTCGATTTTTATAATTTTGCTGCGAGTGGGCCAATCTAACCATTATGTATTACTTTTAGGCATTTGAGATAACACTTGCAATAAAAATACCTGTTGAAAGTTTTAACGCAAGCGACGATTACCTAAACTATTTTTATTAATGGAAAACTCTATATATGTGTTTTTGATACATTTACTTAGATAAGAAACAAATGAAATGAAAAATATTTATTTCTTATGTTTATTTATATGTTTAATTAAAACATTTTTTGAATACTGAGATCAATAAAATAATCAAACTTAAACTAAAATTAAAACTCTAGTTATCCTTATCAGAATCATCTAGCTGCAGCATAGCTTTTGTTATAACTTTATAATTGATGTATTTCAATGGGAAACGTCCACGTGACCTTGTCCGTTACAATTTAAAATATCATTTACGATAAAAATCGCAAATTTGATAAAGTGTCGCTTACGATGATGGGGCGTGAATGATAAGACGTAGACGGCATAAAGACAAAACTGAAAATGAAATGAAGCTACAGCAAGTAAAAACATAGCACGAAAACAACTCAAATTTTATGCCATAACTGTTTTTAAATGTTGTAAGAGAGTTTATCGAGCCATTACCGCCGACCCTAAAGATCCCAGACCTTTTTGTTCCAGAAACTTGCCTTCGAGTCTCAGGCAATGGATTGACATCAGCCTAACTTTTTAAATGTAAAGAAACTCTTAATCTTTCAGGAACAAGTTGCCAACGGAAAAAATCAAAGAATCCCTGAGATCCATGTCAGAAGCGATCCTGAGTAAGTCGGATGAGCCAAGACCCAATTACCTCCAGCTCATGCACCGCTCCCTGAGGGTTAAGACGCTATGCTGCTGCAGCATCTGGCTCATCACCGGCGTCACTTTCTTCGGGCTGAACCAGTATATCAGCCAGACAAGCCCTGACCCCTTTATTTCGGTGTTCGCTGCGGGAGTAATCCAGGTAGGTTTATCGACTTTGTGTAGATACATTTTGCAAATTCTAACTCACTATTTGTTCTATATACTTCAGGTTCTTGGAAGGATATGGTTTATTTATTCCTCGTTTAGTACAGGATGCATCATATACATCTACTCTTATGTTATGGAGCCGTAAATTTGCCTGCACTTGTACGTAGGAACTAATCTCAGGACTCACTTATCCGATTCTACAAAACTTTTTATATTACTCGTAGAAAACTTCACGTTACCCCTGAGTAAGAAAAGCTTTTGGATGAAAAAACTCACTATCCTTCGAAGATCACGAAGATTAAGTCACATACATTGTGTTTGGGGGCACACAATAAAGAATTTGGTGACCGTCCGAACAGTACTCACGCGAAGTCTGAAGCTAGTAAATTATAAACCTGACTGAAAAAATCCGGCACGTAACAAATGCATAGATAAATGTTCACAAGTAACTTATTTCTTTCCAGATACCTTCCATAATAGGTTCAATCTGGTTGATCAGATACTTCGGCCGGAAGATCACCACCATCCTCTTCTCCTGCCTAGGAGGCCTCTGCATCATACTCTTGGGTTGTCTACCAAACACCTTCGCCTTACAACTAACCTTCGGCACCCTAGGAGTGAGCTTCGCATCTGTCGTGGCAACTACCATATACATATACACTTCTGAGCTATATCCTACAGTAGTCAGGAATATGGGCATGGGGGCTGTATCGACTGGTATGAGAATAGGGTCAATGCTGGCACCTTTTATATCGAATTTGGCGACGACCGTACCCTGGCTGCCGACAGTAGTGTTTGGCTTAGCACCAATAGCATCGGGGGCACTGTGCTTGCTTCTTCCAGAGACCAAGGGCAGGATTTTGCCGGACAGCTTAGAAGATGTGCGAAATGGTGATCAATAGTGATTGTGATACTAATTGTTTAGAGTAATGTTAGTATTAGAACAATTAATATATTTACGGGATTATTACTATGTTGTATTGGAGTGCATCCGTGATCATGGCGCATGTACCTGTGCCGAAATATTTAAATAAATAAAAAATATTAAGTTAAAAAAATATATCGAATACTCAAACAATATAATAATAGAATAAAAATATGGTGTTAATCCCGTTAATCACTCTTATTCTTATGTAAGTGACCATGGTACTTCATATAATTTTAATATAATGAATCCTACCTATGATATGTCGTTTTTGTTGGATATAACACTCAATTCGACCCCCAATAGGTAGTTACTTTTAAACATAGGTACAGTAGCAAGATTGAACTCTATGTTTATACTGTTATCATCTAATTTTATTAATAACAGATACCATCTATTAAACAATTCTACGATTCAATCGACCCATGAGACAATAATTTAATGCACATTTGATTCGTTTCAATATTAAAGATTAAAACCTGCACAGTTTGAAAAATGCCCAATATGAGAGGGCAGTGCAGTGTGATTACAACTATTGAAATAATCAAATCGTCCGGGCGTTATTTATAATGTTTATCACTTATTAGTAAATGCAAAAAAAAAAAAAAAAAAACCTGCAGAGTATTTAAAACCTGGTTTTATTACTGAGTTTTATTTCAAACGTAGAAAAAATATTAAAAAACAAATAAAATTATTCCTTTCATAGGTACCTACTCTGCTGACCTATGATAATAAAAACATAAATTAACTGGACTTCACCTCCTTGATACCATTCGAAAATTCTGGTTACCATTCGAAAGTTCGACAGTTATTTAACAGGGGTTTGTGTTAAATTGGCTTGATTTTGAAAGTCTGCGGCCGTGCAAGCACTTTTCTGTGAATATATGCCAGGACCAGGTTGAAAAGCATTGGCTAAAGAGCATCACCCTGTTTAAGACCGGTAATTATCGCGAAGTCCTCAGTAAGTTCGCCTTCTATTCTCACTCTTATCTTACTTTCGCTAGTGGGCACGGCTATCATATCGATGAGCTTTAGTGGAACTTGGAACCTTTTTTTAAATTATTATTAACGGTTAAGCACAGTGCCTTGATCTCACCTGGTGTTAAGTGATGATAAGGCCAATGATGGAAGCGTACTTCACCCGGGAACCTCAACTAGTGAGGCAATGGCTATCTTATCTCTGGCTGCCGGAACACAACAATGCTACAAACATTGATGTTATGGCGACATTTTTAGATAAGATGGTGGTAACTAGCCAGGCTCATAATTTGTGCACTTCTTTTAAGACCCCTTTTTGTGGACAGGACAGATTACTTCGGTACCTACACCACTCAATCGGCTGCTTCCAGTTTTCCATATGTTCAGCATAAGTTCGTAATTGGTTGGTTCGTAAGTGGGCATCTTCGGAAGACCAGCGTTGTAGCATTATTGAAGTGCTATAACACATGCTGAGAAGATGCCTTTTCAGTATCATATACCATGTATATTAAATTATGAATACTTATGGTTAAAGAACTTTATTACTTCTCATTAGAATTACAATAGGTATTCACTTATTTGTCTGAATGTTGTTTTGTGATACTGAATAAATGTTTTTCTATTTCTATTCTATTCTATAATTGCCTAAAATGGACTGCACCACCGCCGTATTTCCAAAGCTCAGATGGAATGCCGTCAATACCTGATTCTTTGTCGTTTTTTTAGCTTCATATTAGCCTGTTGAACTTCCTCCAAGTTGTGGTACCGCGGTATTATTGGCCTCCTGAGTTCGGGTTACACTTTCTTGGGGAGGTGGGCAATTCAGCAGAGTTTTAAAGTAGTCGCGCCAAATAGTCTTGATTTTAACCTGTTATAGTTCTCGAAATTTTAAAACGGTAGGTCATGCTCTTTATGATTTTTTTGCACCCTTTTAATCCTGTTAAGTTGTATTTTATAGGTTGGACACCAGACTGAGCTACAGTTTTTTTTTGGAGAGAGTTTGCTGATTGCCTCATACGGCATTTTCAGCTTCACCGGGCTTTTTTGGGGGCGGCGAGGAACGTAAAGGGGGACCCTCAAGCCGTGTGAAACGAATCACCTTCGGAGGTTTTCTAGAGAGAACGGCATCGCGCACTAGTGCGCGTCCCCGTGCCCTACTAGATTCTCCGAAGGGTTCGGATCGGATCGGGTGAGCTACAGTACTCAAGCTTACTCCTTATATAGCTATTGTAAACAAGGATGACGGAGGAGGGATTTTTAAAGTCTCTAGTGTTTCTTAAAATAAATCCTAGTTATTTATTTGCCTCAATTATGACTTTATCAATTTGGGCCGAAAACCGCAATTTACTATCCATCTGGACGCCAAGGTCCTTTATAGTAACTTCTTTGAGCTTGTTACACGCAATAGTAAATCCCGTGAGAAGTGTGTTACGTTTCTTTGTGAATTTGATGTGGTGACATTTTTCCGCATTTAAAAACTTTTTATTACCGTTACACCATCTACGGAGGCTGTTAATATCTTCTTGAAAGCCTTCCGAATCAGCGGGACATGAAACTATCCTCGTTAACTTTAGGTCATCAGCGAACAGATAAATTTGGCTATGTTTAATAATCTGTGAAATGTTGTTAATAAATACATTAATGAAGAGAGGTCCCAGGACACAACTTTGAGAAACTCCAGACATCGCAAGATGTCTCCATTTAAGATGGGTGCGAGCAAATTGAAGGCGTGCTTGTCGGTGACCTGCCGTCAGTTTCGGGCCTGTGGCAGGCCTTTTTGAAGTCAAATTAGCTTGCTTGAGTCTTCGACGAACTGTCCACTCGCTGACAGCTACCCCACAAACATTTCTGAGCTCTTGCTGGACATCGACACCAGTCAAATGACGATTTCGAGGAGAGGTTGACACGATAAAACGGTCATCCCTCTTCGATGTGCACTGGCGCCGTCCAGATCTTGGTCTCGGGGTAAAGCCACCAGTCTCCCAAAAGCGTTTATAAACTTTCGAAACACAGGACTGGCTTATGTGGAGCTGACGTGCGACAGCCCGCTAGCTGAGCCCTTCTGTAGGTGTAGTATCCATTTTCGTCCAAGGTCAAGAGTCAAAAGTAGCGAAGATGTGTACGGGTCAACGTGTGAAAGCTGACTGATAAACAAAATCCGAAAACACGTGCTTTTAAAGGGGGTCAATAAGGCCGCAACTCGCTACGTATCAAACAATTGAAACATGTCTTTTTCCTTACTTCTTCACGTAATCCGGGATAGCTTCTTAAATACTGGCGTGATTTGAATGAATTTGGTATTAATTTAAAGTTAACAGTTGAACCTTTAAAATGGTGCCATTTTTATTATTATTAACAAATTATTTAATACGCGTGGAACTAATTTCAAGTAAGTGATTCCACACTTTTGCTCGCGAGTATAGTATTTAAGTCCTGGGACGTTTTGTGTCTTGAAGCTCCAGGACTTTTTCCGAATTTTATTGTCTCTAGTCCCGAGAGTTTCAGATCGTGCCTAGAGACGTTGAAATTTAGAGCTTCCTATATATTGCTTTAAATACAATAAAACAGACATTTGAAGAAAACGAGAATGTGTTCTCCTTGTCCGGAGCCGTAAAATTACCAAAATCAGAAAAAGATTGTGGAACGAAGTTCAATGCACTGGTTTTTTAAAGCCTATTATTTGATTAATTAGAGAAAATACTGATAATAGTTATATAATATAATAACAATATTAAGTACAAACTTAATTTGATTTATTTCACTAATTTACAATTTTTTTTTAAATATGTGATTATTTATTTATATTAGTTAATTATAAATAAATATTAATTATAAGCCAAAATAATGTATCATTCTGTGATTTGAATAACCATACGTACATTTGCAGTATTATCTTATTATCTAAATAATGTTATTTCATACTCGTATAATGGCGTTTTAGCAAAAACGACTGTTAGTTAATTTGAAAAGTCTTGAAGCCCAAAAAGTCCCGCAACTTTTATTCTGGTTGGTCTCAAAACCCAAGACTTTAAAAACGTCGAGACTTCCCAAACCCTAGCGATGAAGGTCACTTTTGCGCGAATTTCGTAGATAGAAGGCAGGGGGAGTAAAACACAAAAATAGCTAGCTAGAGGTTAGTAATAAAATCTGTATAATGAAATATACAAAGAAGTCATTCGTCATGAGAATCAAATTATTATGTTTAGCAAATTATTTATACAATATATTAAAATCAGTTGTCATGACTTAACTTAAAGCAATTATTTGTAACAGAACTGATTATTGTTGATCTGATTGATTCTAAGAATCTGTAGAGGACTTGTAGTTTTTGCCTTGTTTTTTTTATGATTAATACTTTTAACCAAAACTATAAACCTTACACGAAGTTTGCGTAATTTAAAAAATACATGGAACATTTTCCATGACAATAGACACAATGAAAACCTAATATAGATAATAGAATAATACGCTATGATTTGAACTCGAATTCGTTTAGATCGGCCACCTTTACACGCTTATATTTTTTTAAATTTATTGTGTTTGTGTAGAATTCGAATTTAGCAAAAATATTGCTTTTAAAGTAATATTTTTCAATGTCACTTTTGAGGACTTTTTCAGAGGACTTTATCCCAACAAATTGAAACTATTGTGACCATAACATTTTACGCAAATTGGGATCCAAAAAATAACAGTTTTTGCTTTTGGAACTTGAGTTGAAAGTTTTCACAGGCAGAATTCGATAACATAGCAGGTTAGGTGAACTAACCAACTTTGCTATCGTGGCTCTATTCGTCCTGTGAACATTTATCAACACTATCACACTTTCTTTGCAAGCCACCTTATTATAGGCTAATGTGCAACAGCTGCTAATTCATCAACATCCGATCTTAACGTTTTTCAAATATTAAGGATCAGGTATGCATAAGGAGCCCAAATTTTACTCAGGTTTATTGCAAATGAATAACAATTGGTAACGCTCCTACAATTGGTCCCTTAGCTTTGTGCTCCCTTGCCGGCAATGTGTCGTGTCTCGCACTTCTGCCTGCGCTGATGCCGTTGGTGTTGTATGTGAGCCTTAAATGCTCTACAAATAAATTGAATTAAAGCAATTAGATCCGCTATAACAATGCAATAGACAAAATGTAGACAAAATTCATCCATACTGCAATATTGTATGTCGTTTTTAATATATACATATAATCATTTAAATTTTATTACAGAAACACCTATATTGTATAATAATATCTAAAATAGATACTTATGCTTACAAAATGTACGATTTGAAAGAAAAAAAAGTGTTAAAAAAATTCCACGAGCGGGATTCGAACGCGTACCCCATGACATACCGGGTCAGGTGCACTACCAACTATGCTATCGTAGCTTAATCCACTCGCCGAAATTAGTCAACAATATCCGATCTTAATAATTTTACAAATATTGATAGATCAGTTAGGAATTAGGCAAGCTATATTTTATGATGTATTTGTGATGCTATCGATATCATATATCATATCCCAGCCAGGAATCGAACCATTATGCTACCGGGAAGGTAGCATAATGGTTGCCGGCCGGCCGGATGGCTGCCGGGAAGGCAATACCGACACAACGACGGGAGCTGAAGGATTAAGGAGCTGAGGAGGGATGGATGATGAATAATGATGATATTTGGGACTTACTTGGCGAGCTGACGTTGACGGCGTAGCCACGACACGACTCTCGTAGGGATGGAGCTGAGCTGGTAGAAGTCTCTTATTAATTCGCTCACACACACACGCGCGCACACGCACTTTATGAAGGGGTGTACCGGCCGGTAGGCAATGTACTAGTAGTTCTAGAAGGTTCTTATGCGGAGAGCTGATGGTATAATTATATTTCTCTATGGCTGATCGAATCGGTTTGTGCTGAACGACGCGACGTCACGGGCAGGCCGATCGTTGAGAACTCAGTGCCCCGAAATGCACGCCGCACGTCCTTGGAGCTGAGAGAAGTTCGCGCGGTCCAATCAGCACACTAGCTCCGCCGTCGGCTTGCGTATCTTTTAATTGATTGAGACCGTCGTGTTTCTGGCGCGAACAGTATTTTTTAAATATTTTGAACGTATATCAAATAACTTTATATTTTTCGGTAAATTATTATTTTTGGTAATTTAACTTTATGATTTCCAAACACGCATTTGTTGAGATTTGCACCACACAAAACCAACTGCTTGCATATAACAAACAAGCTCAAGTACGACACCCCACGCCTCAACATGGGCGGAGTGGAAATCGCAAACCAGACTGAGATCAAGCTACTAGGTCTCACAATCGACGCGAAGCTAACCTTCAACTCTCACGTAGCCAACGTATGCCGGAAAGCTGCAGGTATTTATAACTATTTATCTCGCGCAGCAAAGGTAAACTGGGGACTAAACCCGGAGGTGGCTTGGTCAATAATGGAACCAGTTGTGACGTACGCCGCTGCGGCGTGGTCAACAGCCGCGGACAAGTTAATGTCGCGAAAGCAGCTGAATACGTTACAACGAGGTTTCGCGCAGAAAATGTGCAGGGCATACAAAACAACATCGCTTAACTCTGTCCTGGTTCTGACGGGGACGCTCCCCCTGGACCTCCGGATTAAAGAGGCAGCTGCCCTCTATGAGGCCAGGAGAGGGGTGCCTTGGCCCGAACTACGGGGCAGAGACATAGAAACACCACACCCTGCACTTATACTGCCACACCCGGCTGAACACACAACGATCGAGCTCACGCCTATTACGCAGGACACACAGTTACACACGCACATGCATGACATCCGCATCTACACGGACGGCAGCAAGATTGGCGGCAAGGTTGGTGCGGCGCTATCCCTGTGGAATAGCGTCGGCGAAACTAAAGCCGTAAAGCTTGCACTGCCGTCTTACGCCACCGTATATCAGGCTGAGCTCCTCGCATTACACAAAGCCTCGGAAGTGCTGTTAACTAGGAAGGAGAGTACTTTTGGCATTTATAGCGACTCCATGGCAGCTCTCCAGACCGTCACAAACGTGACATCCCTTCACCCCCTTGCAGTAAACACGCGCAGTAATTTTTTGTTGGCAAAAAACCAGTGTAAAACTGTCGATCTATACTGGATCAAAGCGCACGCGGGGTTGGAGGGAAATGAGAGAGCCGACCAACTCGCCAAGGAGGCTGCTATAAAGTCCAAGAAGAAACCGGACTACGACATGTGCCCCATTTCATTTGTCAAGAGATGCATCAGAGATGAATCTCTTGAGAAATGGAACGAAAGGTACATGTCCAGCAGCACCGCCGAGGTCACAATGTTATTCTTCCCCATTGTCACAACAGCTTACCATACCACCAGGAAGCTCACACATACACACCTCACCACACAGGCTCTCACGGGTCACGGCGGGTTTTCCGCATACTTGAACAGGTTCAAGTGTAAGGACAGCCCGTCGTGTGTCTGTGACCTTGATACACATGAAACCCTCCCACACATCCTCTCCGAGTGCCCTTTACACGCTCTGGAGAGGCTTAACTTCGAAATCCAAACAGGAATGGCTGTGAAACCCAGTAATTATGCAGACTTAATAGCAGGCAAATACAGAAATCTGTTTATACAATATTGCACTAAACTAGTAGAAATTGTTAGATTAAGGAATAAAGTATAAGAAATAAATAAAATAGTTTACTAAAAATGGAATAACATACACACTTGCATGTGTGCATGTGTATTCACAAAATAAACAATAAGTTAAAAATAGAATTTAAGGTGTGTAACAATTTTTATAGTACAAGTAACCAATGTATTAAAATAAGCCACCCTTTAAAATGGGAAATATGTTAGTAGATAGAATGTAATAGTCTTAAGAAATCAAAATGTAAAAAATGAGCTGTATCCCTACTGATATTAAATAAAACAGTGTTCTGAAGAATTTACTACCCCAAGTACAAATAAGAAATAGAATAGGTACTACATAAATAAAAAATTTAAAAAAAAAATGTGTTATTATGAAAAAAGCAGAACACCCACTGCTTGGAATGAAAGGCGATGGATGAATGTGTGGAATGCAGAATATAAGTACGAAAGGCATAAAAGATAGAACTTGAGTGAAAGAGAAGTAACGTAGTAATAATAAAGGCTCCGATACTGTTGGAGGAAGAATGAAAAAAAAAAAAAAAAACACGCATTTGAACTATTACATTACAATAGGTCCAGTAGAAGTATACTCTTATTATAGGGTAGCTTAGCAAGTTCTTCGTTTTTTAACGACGATACCAGAAGATTATGCTTTATGGTTTATTTACTTTACAGGTTTACTTTGTGTTTTACGAGTTTCTAAACAACCAGTACCGTTGTCGGTCGTTGATGGAGTTGCACCTGCGTTACTGCGAAATGTTTTGGAACTACCCTGTAGTTGGCATCGGTACAATGTTATCACAGAAGGGTGTCTCTGTTCCGCCGGTAAGGGTATCAAAACATAATGTGATAACCACTTAATGCGTCTTCTGTTGCCGAAGTTTCTCCACGATCACTACACTGTGGGAGAAGTCCACGGTCCTTTTTTTATAAAAGAAAATCAGCATCCGGTTTTAGCCTATTTTTAACCTATTTATAAATATGGGCTTAAATACATTTTGAATTTTACAGTGTTTGACTGTAAAATTCTGATTCTTATTCGCTTCCCCGATTAGTCCCTTCACCCTTCACTTTGAAACCTGCCGCCTGCCTGCAGTGTACCGTTTCCCGCGTTGTTACTGCCCGCGCCGCTCCTGGCCTTGCCGTTGGTGTATAGAAACCTTTAAAACCTACCACACCTAATTAGGTACCAAAGCAATCAGATCCGCTATCACCCTAATGCCCTTATTATAGCGGACATTATAGCCAACATTCACCCATACAGCAATACTCTCGCAAGTGGCAAGTGTCGTATTTTGTTATAAAAATAAAATAAAATAAATTTTACTAAACAAACGTATTTTATTTAAAAAATAGATATGCTTTTAAAATGTACAATAATCACAATAGTACTCTTCGCCACAGTTCACGTAAGTTTTTTGCAAATAATCTAATAGTACAGAACATAATTAAAAAATCAAACCATTTACCCGTCTAGATATATTGCAAAAATATGTACTATATCCCATGCTTTTGGCTGTAGATTAAACTTTACTCGCATTTACATGAGGTTCGTGCATATTAATGGGCCATGATATGTCTATTCAGCCATTATGAATGCAAATTATGTACCCTGTTTGTATTATTTTGGCCGGATACCTAACACTTCTCGTAGTTACTTACATACATCCTTCTGTTTGCAGCAGTAGGCCGTTTATAACATGACGATGATTTTCATAATATTGTTAATTTATGGCAGTGTTTAAGCGTGGTACCTGAACGAGCAAACATAACCTCTTTCAACGACAAATGGGTGTTTAGTCCCCGATTTTGGATCACGAGGCTGAGCAGGAAGAGTCCCTACTTCTTCAACCTAGAGACAAACCTCAGGCACACGTGGGGCAACAATGTGACGGTAACGTACAACTGAGCATTAGCCAAGTGGCAAACGCAACAGCATTTTACCAAATTCTCGTTTATATTTCCTATAATTTTTATAACTCTTTTAATTGCGGTTTACCACTACGAAACAAATAAGAACTAACTAGAGCTGATACCCTTCTTGGTTGAATTTAACGCAATAAATTGTTAGCGACTTTTGCTCTCTTACTTTACTCTTATCAATGGTACCTGGTTTTTACATCAATCTATTTCACGTAATAAACTACGGTTCATAAACACGACTTTTATTATAGCGGCTTCAAATATAAAAAGTAAGAAAAAAGATTTTACGTTTAAAGAATTAAAATCTGTTAGGAGCACATCGTTCAGATTTTTTAAATCTTATTTAAGTATACACGCCTGCATATCAGACAACCACAAACTATCAAAGGAATTAATTGCCCAAATTTGGTCAAAGTCCTAAATTGGAACCAATCCCATGCAATAAAGATGGGCAATGTACTTTTCTCAATAGCCTTGGAACTTTACGTTTCAATAAATGGGAACATTTTAGAAGCAGTTTGAGAGTTTTGGATAGTTTAATGTGCAGGCATTAGTACATAGGGTTCATTATTTTCTTTTGTTTAATTTAAAGTCCGGTTCGCATCAATACGGGTAATAATATTGGATTTCATAAGTATTATACAGCTTTGATTTGCTTTGTTGTTAAATCAGTTTTCAAGAAGCTTATTTTTTTCAGGTCCACGTTGTGTTTTACGAGTTCTTAAACAACGAGTATCGTCGAACATTCATAGAGTTACACACGGCGTTCTGCGATATGTTCTGGAACTATCCTGTTGAGTTCGGTGTAATGTTTGCACAAAGAGGCGTCCCCTGCCCTGCTCCGCCAGTAAGAATAGTAAAACTTAATGTTATAATTAACTAGTCCTGACAACGACTATTGGTCATTTCTCCAGAGTTCAGAATTGTTTTTTTTTACGGGTAAGCACAGTGCCCTCACCTGATGTTAAGTGATGATAAGGCTAATGATGGAATCGCACTTCACCCGGAATCCTCAACTAATGAGGCACTGGCTATCTTATCTCTAGCTGCCGGAACACAACAATGCTACAAACATTGATGTTATGGCGACATATTTAGATAATTAGATTAAGATAATTGTGGCTGAATTACGTGACGTAACACTTAAGACTATTCCCACTTCGAGGCAATTTATCCGAGGTGGCTTCATTTCATCAATCTTCATTCATGCAAGAAAAGTTTTGTTTTTTTTTTTTGTTCGAGAATTCGCATTACTACATAAAAAAGGAGGTCCGACAAAAAGTATGCCGGTTATGATTAGCACATACGATACAAAGTCTTTTATTATTATTGCTACTGCTATTATTGGCAACAAGATCGATTGCTTTATTGATAACTAAAGCCTTAAGCATACCTACTTGGTCAATTTGTGTTACTGGTCACAAGATCAATCAAAATGTGAAGTTAATTATTATTATATGAAATTTTGAAAACGTCATATAAATTCTAGTGATAGGATCACAGATAGAGGCAATGATCCTCAATGGTCTCAATATCGATTTTTAGCGAGAGTTCTTATTTTAAGTCTGCTTGGCTCGCTACTACATTATTTCTTACTTTTCATCGCTATGACAACAATGTTATGTTCTGACAGCCAATGGTAAGATAGCGAGGTCCTCAGCCGTTGAGGATTTCGGGTGAAGTGCGCTTTTTTGTCACTTATCAGAGAAGATGAGAGCCAAGTGTTTATCCATATTAAACAATGATCGATATCAATATATCATGTTTAAAATATAAGTAATGTAAAATATTCAAATATTTTTTTAACGCAAATTTTGTTTTTTTTTTAATATATATATATCGGAGAAATGGGGGTACTTATGTTTTTAAAGTGTGCAGAACCGTTGGTTCTGCCATTTAAAACAATGTAATTATCAACGTTATTCGTCTAGCAAAACTACTCTAGAGATTTTAGCAACTAACCGATTGAAACCTACGCCCTGGTAATTTATTAGCGATCGACTCACGCATTACTGAACATTCAGCGCCGCTATCAAAAACTGCATTTATCATTATATTTCCAACACGCATACGCATAGTGTTCAAACTAGAATTATTATGAGATACTGAATTTATATTAGAGGTTATCTGTTTCTCTCTACGATAACAAGTGTCATAAGTATGGCCAGATTTAGAACAAAAAGAACAATGTCTTTCACTAGGCTTAGATAATGTAGTAGAAGAAGAAGTAATGTTTTTATCAGTTGTTTGAATATTCAAATCATTAACATTCTTATTACGGCAAGTATTAAAAGAATGACCACTCTTTTTACAAAAATTACAATACGGAAGGTTCATTCTATTATCAACGGAAAACCTAGCACGCTTTTGCTGAGGTTGGTTAAAATTATTTTGATTTGGACGTTTAGTTCGAATAGAAGAGGCAACATAGATTAATTCGGGGACAGAGGTGGCTCTGGCATTCATTAACTCGATTCTTAGGCGCTCGTCACTAACCGTTCCAATCACCGCCTCAACCGCATCATGTTTATCGTCTAGCTTGTCCTTGGTCACGCGCCTCCATAGAATCCATGACTGTGTTAGAAACTCAGCAATATCTTTTGACGAGTCGTACGAGTGTTCCCTAAACCTGAGAACGTCACGAGAGTAGCGGCTTTCGGGCTCAAAAGTCGTAACAATATTTTGGCGTAATTCTTCCCAGGTAGATGTAGTCACAAGCCAGTTGTCAGCCCACATTTTAGCCCGACCTCTTAATAAACTAGTCACTTTCATACGAATGTCATAGTCACTAAGCTGGTAAGTATTTTTTTGCCATAGAAATATGATCACACCATTCACGGACTCCAACGTTACCATCGGGATAGTATGAAGGCAAGAATACGTCAGTTATTTTTATCTTATCACTCTGCGGTTGGTTCAACAACCGTTCACTCATAGACTGCATCATGTTCACCATATGCAAGAAAAAATCAGGTGGTACGTTACCAAATTGTCCTGGTACCGTAGCCGGCTCTAGCACGCAAGGCTGCGACACACCTGGTGCAGATGCGCTGGTCGCAGCTGGAGCGCTCGCGGGCGTTGCCACTGCAGCGTTGCTGGTTGAAGGTGCCGGCGCCGGCGACGACATGTCCGACTGGAAGTCGCTCATGATGCGCGACGTGCAGGGTTCTGATGCGTCAGGTTAGGATCTGAAATGATTAATTAGGACCGGGGCAGAATGGAGATCGCCGGAGCGATCCCACTTCTGATATCGGAGAAATGGGGGTACTTATGTTTTTAAAGTGTGCAGAACCGTCGGTTCTGCCATTTAAAACAATGTAATTATCAACGTTATTCGTCTAGCAAAACTACTCTAGAGATTTTAACACTAATAGCAATATCAAAAACTTATTACTTTAATTTCTTAAACTTAACAATATTTATCAAGAACAGAATAAAAAGAACACTAAAGCAGATCAATTATTTTTATTAAAAGTAACATAGGTTCAACTTACAAGTGTGTTCAGCCCAAAGTTGCGACGCAGAATGACAGACATTCGTTAAACAAGCGCTTAGCACCGCCATCTTTCCCGCCAAATGAAACTTCCGTTCAACCGGTCAAGATGGCGCTACTAGCGCATCTATTTACATCAAGTTTCTATTAAATTAGCAAATAACTATTGTAAAGCAATTCCTTAATTCATTTCTTATTTATTTAAAGCTTATTCACAAATTGTCAAGCTAAGCAACTTTGTAATAGAAATTAAACGACTTACTTTTAAAACACCACAGTTGTTTGTTGATCAAAATAATTGTTCATTATTATAATTTAAGAATTCAATTCACAATTTACTTTTATTATAACTAAATAACGTGTTACGATTTTACAAAAGAGTTTTGGATTAAATTACTCCCTTTATAATTTGATAACAAATAATCAATAAACAGTCAAGACGAAGCTTTGAATGTTGAGTGCGGCGACATATATAAGTAATGTTTTTAATTTTTTCGCAGGGTTTCTACGGGCTTTACAACTTGACGTTACCGATGTCAAACTTCCACTACCTTATACCGTTTGTTAAGTTCAAGGTAGAAACGGAGTTCAAGTCAGACACGAACGAATCCATAGGTACAGGCTACTTTTACGCGACTTTCGTATCAGACAAAAAGAATGTGAAAAATTAGTTTTCGTGAACATCCAACTTATCATTATTCAAACCTCTAAATGTGTTTCTTTTTTATATAAAAAATATTAATTATGAAAATGCCGTAAAATGCCTACAGTTTCGAATGAAACAAGAAGTCGTCAAATCGTATTATAGTTTCGAATCAGCAGTTGTAATTGTATTAGGCATGCGTGGCATTTGAATATATCAGTGAGCTCAGAAAGCATGTTATACTCGTATATACAAATATGGTGTTATTGACAAATTTTAATAAAAATAATTAAAAATAATTTTATAATAGGTACTGCGTCTGTGTTTCATTTAATTTTTTGTTTTTGAGAAACACCGTGTTGGTGGCAGATCTTGATACTTGATTTGACTTTTGAGTGTATATGTACAGTTTAGACGGTGAAGCATAGTGGGACTTAAATAGATACGTGCCAGGAAAACATGTGCCTGATAAACATGTGCCTGTAAAATTTGTAAAAAATAGTAACGAATATCCTGTATGGTTTACTTCTACATTAATTAAAATGATAAAGAAAAAACATAAATTGCATAAAAAATGGAAAATTTATGGAAGACTTTCTGCCTATGAAAATTTCTCAGACTTGAGACGTGATGTTAAAAAGTTTGAAGTTTCTTGCTATAATTCATTTAGTTACTCGAGCCGAGACTAATATTAAACTTTGTTCGAAATTCTTTTGGTCATTGGTAAAATCCAAAAAAACGGTCAATAGTATTCCTGACACGATTAAACTTGATGATGTTGTAGCGCGTGATGGTCAAGCGATCACAAGCTTATTTAATAGGTTTTTTCAAACGGTTTTTGATAACGATACTAGTGTGCCTTCCAATTTTAAAATTTATAACTCGGGCTCGGCTCTTATTAGTAGCATACATATCACTCAGAAAACTGTAGAAAAGTACCTATCCAGTATCAATGTGTCAAAAGGTAGTGGTCCAGATGGCCTTCATCCATTATTTTTAAATAAGTGTAGTGGGCAATTGGCATTCCCTGTTGCAGTTATACTTAAATCATCTTTGTCGTCTGGTGTGATGCCGGTTGCCTGGAAGCGATCTTTTGTAGTACCAATTTATAAGAGTGGGGATAGACATAACGTTCACAACTATCGTGGTATTTCTAAATTATCAGTTTTACCTAAAGTTTTTGAAAAGATTATTTATGATTATCTTTTCCCTGTTATCCAGCCTATACTTACTATCCACCAACATGGTTTCATTGCGAAGCGCTCTACAGAAAGTAATCTTTGTGAATTTCTAGACATAGTTTTAGAATCTATGGAGATGGGATATCAAGTGGATGCTGTGTACACCGATTTCACATTTCCTATTAATTTTAAAGCTCGAGGCCATCGGTATGCATGGCAATCTGCTTCGTTGGATTACATCTTATCTCAGAAATAGAGCGCAAGCTGTCATAATAAAAGGTTTTACATCGAGCTTTATTCCGATTTCCTCCGGAGTCCCACAGGGATCTCACCGTGGCCCTTTACTCTTTTTTTTTATGATTCCTCTAAGGACATCTTAAAGGGCTTTACAACAAAACAAGATGTATTTGCAGATCAGGTTTTATTATTCATGATCAAAGAAGCGCAATTTTAAGCAGCCTGTTGCTTACTATTTCACCTCTGGTTTGAAAAGACAAGATTTGAAAAATTTCACAAAAACTGTTGTCAAGAACATCCAAGATGCTGGTCTCATTATTATTTCTATTGTATGCGACCAAAGTCCCACCAATGTTAGTACTATTACAGAGTTGGTGAATGAGACCAAATCGCAGTTTTTGCGTCTTGAAAAAGAGTGGCGTCATGACGTGATTAGATTAAATGGACAAAATATTATCCCCATTTACGATGTACTGCATTTAATCAAAGGTATCAGAATTAATTTATTAAAAAAAACATGATCTACAAAATAAAAAATGAAGAAAAAGTAGTCAAGTGGGAGCATTACCAAAACTTGTATGCTGCTGACAAATCGTATGGAGAACTTCGTCTCCTACATAAATTAACTGAAGAACATTTAAATCCCGATAAAATAAACAAAATGCGGGTCAGACTGCCACCCAAATTTTTAGCCATAAGTGTTGCGGTGGCTACAGAGCACCTAACAGACCGGGGTGATCTAACAGAAAAATGTCGGGCCCTAAATCCAATAACATTGTTGTTAGACAAATTATTCGACAATCTCAATGTGAATAGTTTTAATATTCCAAATGGTAAAATGTACAAAGGTTCTATTAAAAGGCACTCACCTCACCATCAGTTAAGGTTAGAAGCAAAGGAAATTTTAAAATCAATAAAGTTTAGAGCCATTAAAATTAATCAAAACAAAGTCCGAGTAACCGAGACTTCTGTCCCATCAGTTCAAAATTTTATAAAAACCATTACCGGCATGGTAGCAATTTTTAAACTTTTGACTCAAAAGTATGGGTTTCATGTACTATTGACGAGAAATTTTAATCAGGATCCAGTTGAAAATTTTTTCGGCAACATTAGGAGCTATGGAGCTAGAAATAACGCCCCAAATACTGTTGCGTTCGAAGGAGCATTTAAAGCGTTACTCTTAAATAATTACAGTACTCCATAATCAAGTAGAGCTAATTGTGAAGAAGATCAAGGGAAATGTTTGCGTACTCTAGAATTCTTTTTAACAGAGAAACCTTTGGTTACTTTTTTTTTTTTCCTTTCCCCCTTTATTATTGTAAAGGGTCTTTTTAATGCTTTAACACGATAAAATGCCATAGTACAACTTAACCTACCTTAATTAAATAACTTACACTATACATCGTTGTTTCTATTGTTGGCTAGCTTTACAATTTTTGTGACATATTTGATAAGATCTTTCCTAAAGTAATTATTTTCTAAAACTGAGCTTACATTTTCTGCAGTAACATTTTGATCCAATTTGTGTTCTAGATCATGCCTCAATCTGTCATTGGTTGGACAGTCGAATAACAGGTGAGGCACGTCTTCACTCTTATTCGTACCGCAGGCACACAGCGGACTGTCCTTGCACTTAAACCTGTGCAGGTAATAGGAGAAACCGCCGTGCCCTGTCAGCGCCTGCGTAAGGTGGTAGTTAATGTCTAACTTCCGGACTGTAGCGTAGGCCTTTATGGCATCCGGGAAGAAGATTCGTGTTGTGCCGGCCGTGTGATGTGTTCGGTACCGTTCATTCCATATGTCGAGAGATGCCTGACGAATGCATCTCTTGACATATGATATTGGGCACCGGTCGTAATGCGGCCTTCCCTTCAACTTTAGGGCCGCTTCTTTCGCTAGCTCGTCAGCGCGCTCATTTCCCGGCAGCCCCGCATGTGCCTTAACCCAGAAAAGGGAAACTTCCTTTTTCTGGATCAGGGCCAAGTCCAGGTTCTTCCTTGTCTCTGCTGCCAGGGGATGAGGAGACTTGATGTTAGTTATTGTCTCAAGTGCAGCCCTAGAGTCACTGTAGATGCCAAACGTAGATTCTTTCCTCCCGAAGATTTCACTTGTGGCTTTGGCTATGGCCAAGAGCTCTGCCTGGTATACCGTGCAGTACGCGGATAGGCCAAGCTTGATGGATTTGGTTTCGGCCTCGCCGTTCCACAAGGACAGCGCAGACCCAACCTTACCCCCAATCTTGCTACCGTCGGTGAAGGTTCGCACCGTCTGCACGTTATACCGGTTTACCATTTCTTGGTCTACCAGACAGACAAAGCTTCTGTCCACACTCAAACCGGGATGAACCATCTCCGTGAATCCCACCGCACGCTCAACCTCCCTGTCTCCGGGAATGTGGGAGGATGACCCTTTCCTCGCTACATACATAGCGGCTGCTTCATGTATGCGGAGGTTTAAAGGTAGTATCCCCGACAAGACCAGAGCTGAGTTCAGCGAGACTGTGCGGTAGGATTTGCAGAGCTTCTGAGCGAAACTCCGCTGGACCGAGTCTAAGAACCTACGTGTGCCTATTTTGTCCGCCGCAGGAGCCCATGCACATACAGCGTACGTGATTACCGGCTCGACTGCGGCTGTGTAGATTAAGCGGACCACTTTGGGGTGTAAGCCCCAGCTAGCCTTAGCCGCTCTGGCAAGTTGCCTGTAAAGATTTAATGCCTTTGTGCAGATATTTGCCACGTGTGCGTTAAACGTTAACTTATCGTCTATAGTGAGGCCAAACAACTTGATACTACGCGACATTTCCATGTTGACCCCGCCCATATTCAATGATGGGGTGTCGTACTTAAGCTTTTTTGTTAACACCATGGCACAAGTTTTGTGTGGTGCAAACTTCAGCTTATTTCTGATACCCCATTCCTGAATATGTCCGAGGACCTCATTGGCCTGTCGCTCGATTTCTGCCGCCTTGTCCCCACTAAAGACGAGAGCCACGTCGTCAGCGAAAGCCTGGGCGAATACGCCATGGGTACTAAGGATATGGAGGAGCGGGTCAAGGAGAAGGTTCCAGAGTATGGGGCCGCCAATAGACCCCTGTACGCATCCTTGATCGGTTTGCTTGGCATATGTCTTACGACCTTGATAGGTTCATCAAGGAATGGCGTGATGTTGCAGGGGACCGGAAGGTGTGGAAAAAGTGTGGGGAGGCCTTTGCCCAGGAGTGGGACAGCTATGGCTGATATAATAATATAATAATAATAATAATAATGTCTTACCGGCGTACCTTACCTCAACGGTCCTATCGTTGAGGTAGTCCTCAAGCAGCCTCTGGATGTTAACCGGGCTGCTTTCCTCAGCCAGTCTAACCTTTATGGCTGGCCACCACGCGCTATCGAAGGCGCCCTCTATATCTAAGGACACCAGGGTCATGAGTTTTTTAGACCTCAAACCTTTTCTAATGTGTTCCATTAGATTATAGAGGGCGTCCTCCGTGCTCCGCCGGGGCATAAAGCCGTACTGGCGAGTACTAAGCCTCGGTACGAGGTGATACTTGAGCCTCTCCACGACCATTTTCTCAAAGATTTTGCCTAAGACCGGCAGAAGGCCGATCGGTCTATAGGACTTAGGCAAACTATAATCGTCCTTTCCCGGTTTCCTTAGGACCACTACTGTTGCAGCCTTCCACGGCTTCGAGAAACATCCCAGGTCCAGGCATTTGTTGCAGAGGGCAAGGAATGCTTCTGGATCCTGGGAGATTGCCTTTTCGCAAATATCAGCCGTGAATCCATCAGAGCCAGGTGCCTTCTTGGGATTAAAGCTGTTGGTCGCGGCGTGTAATTCGGTGGACGTGAAGGCGGCATCTTTGGTATTATTTGTCTGTCTGTTTTTTCCTAGGTCTGATTCTACCCTAACAGCCTTGTGTACAGCTAGGTCTGTAAACGGATCATCTATCGGGTAGAAAGTGTCCGCTAAGAGTCTAACAGACTCTTCACTGCTGAGTACCCTATCGCCTACTGCTAGAGGGACGTCTTCGACCCGTTTGGAGGTCCTGCCGATAATTCGGTACATACCTTCCCAAACGCTCTCCCCATCCTGCCTTTCGCAGAACGCTACCCAGCTTTGAGTTTGCGCTTTGCGAACATTGTTTTCGTAACTCTCTTTTTCCTCTAAGTAACCTTCGGTTACTGGAGTATCATTAGAAGAAGAGAGTTTCTCTGAGCGTGAAATATATTATAATGAAGAAGATTGTACACCAGTGATTAAAAATATTAATGATGCAGGTCAACAAAATTATGTATGCGGCTAGGTCCTGACCAAAAGTTTAAAGAATGTTACAAAACCATGTCATGAGTGCAGAAACCAGTTAATAGGCACAAAAGATAAAAATAAACATAACTCATTTATAAAAGCCAAAGAATATTCCAATAAAAAATGGCTCTGTTACCCCCCGTCAAAAATTGCAAAATTGTTTTAATGACCTGCAAATGGTTATAATTAACACTTTAAAAAGAAATGTTCCAAAAAAAGATATAAAAAAATTATTATTGCAGTTGCGGAACTAATGATTGATTTTCCATTTGACTGTAGCAAACATAAAGAATCCTTAAAGAGTTATTTTCTTAGTATCTCAGTAAATGTTATTGTACATAGTTGGTGCAGATCTGTCAACCGGATTTTGTCTGGCAAAATTGTATATAATGATGGTGAGGATGAGTCTAAAATTGCTGCTCAAAAATATTGTAATAAACATAAGCACAATAAAAATAAAAAATGGTGAAAAATTTTGTTTCTTTGGAACTCCTTTAAACCATAATGAACTATTGCTATCTTATTTCCCTTAACATTCTCAGTATCTTGGTATATTACTGTTTAACCTTGTTGATTAAAAAAATTGAGAATGTTATTTAATGGGAAATAAGGTAGAAAAAAAAATTTACTTTGAATTATTTTAAAAATTAAGGGAAGGTATCGAATGGCTATAGCTATAATGACGCAACAAACGATAGATGGCGCTGTCAAATGTGTTGGCCAAGACTAGCGCCAAGAGGGCAAACTTTACACTATATAATTATACTCTTTGGTTTGTGGCCGTCTTCCCGATTGAAATTATTAGGGTGCTTCTTTATTTCAATCGCTTCACGCACTACTCTTGAATAAAAGTGGCGATCTATGGAGAGGACTTGCGTACGGTAAAATTCAATCCAGTGATTTGTGCCTCTTTCAAGTAGGTGTTCTGCAATCGCTGATTTATTAGACTACCTGTTCTTTACAGCTGCGATATGTTCCTTGACCCGCTGATGTATAGTCCGCTTTGTTTGGCCTATGTAGGAACTACCACAGCTGCAGTCTATTTTGTATTGTATTGTTTTGTTATTTACAAAATAAAAGGTAAAAGCTATTTGCATGCTACATTGTCAGCTGAGAAAGAGAAGAAATTAGATTAAGACCAAAACTGTACCTTTCTCAAGCGCAAATGAAATATATTTCATTTCATTTCATTTCATTTCATTATACGCCTGGTGTTTGAAGTAGCAAGACATCCTTTGGAGTGCCCCCAATGTTGCTCACCTTTATGCCAGGATTATATATCGTCGGTATGGAGTACTCCTGTAATAATATATGACCGATCTTGTCTGTCACTCCTTTATCTTTGTCTTTAACTTTGTCTTTATAAGGCATGTAGGCTGGTTGCCTGCCAACTTCGGGATGCTTGCAACTTCTTGTGGGCTGTTTCCGTTTTCCACTAATTCGATATCCGTTGGGGTGGCGTGTAAGTATCTGTCCGTGTGTGTGGGCTTTCAGTAGACACAGTAGGACAAAGACCCGTTGCATCTCACGGTCATCTTAATATACAAAAAAGACAACCTATTCAACTTATATATATGTCGGAGTTATTTCATAGACTAGTAACGGCATCTATCGATATTAGGCTGAATAGCTTGGCAGAATAGCTTGGCATTATGAAATTATCCCTGAGTCAGTAGTTCGAGCAAGTAGTGGGAGCATAGTGCGTCTATGACATCTGTCACTGTCACTTGTCAGTGAGGTAACGTTAGTTTGTGAAACGCACTCTCGCACTCACTTTACTTCTGGAGCTCGACTGTGCCGGACGTGTGCGCACTGACTCTATTCTACGCACAAAATGGCGGACGGAGACGACGTTTTCAAACAAAATCCGTTTCCATCTCCGACATCAGAAGCGGGATGTAACCTTTGCTCTAAGGATGTAATCGACGCGAACAACTAGAAGAAAACGATGCCAAGTTTTATCGTAAATGACAACGGATGTTGGAACTGCAAAATCAGTATTGGATGGCGTTACTTGAAGTTCAGAAAGCACATGAGGAGATTCATTACCGGAGTTAATACGCGTGCGTAGCTACAGTCGACGTATGGATTGCTACATTCTCCATGTGAGTGTATAGCCGAGAAAAATGTACAAAGTGCACTGCATTATTGATTGCTTGGTGAAGCCTTGCTTGATGAAGCCTTGCTTAGTGAAGCCTTGTTTAAAAGCTTTTTAAAGGACAAAAACAAAACGGCTACTTGTGTGGGAAACTGGGACATCGCAGCACCGATTGCCTCTCCAAGGATAATAAAAGGTCATGTAATCGTTCCATCATTTTAGTGCTAATTATTTTGTCAAACAGCGACCAAACGCGCCTGGTGTTATGTTTCAGATTTAGAGGCACGGATCCTTTTGCAAAACATGTGCCCACGCGCTCATACCATCACTGCGGGGCGCGGGGAAGGGCGTTACTAGCAACTGCGGTGCAACCGGCAGCAGCGACACCGACACCGGCAGCATGGCGAGCAACGTGAACCAGCGTCATCGGGTAAACAGACCTGTGCTGCATCGGCAACCCTGCTGGACGCTGAATGTTTCTGGTGATGTTTTCATGATTCAGTATGATCATTTTATAATGCTTAGAAATTTCTATGATAAAAAAGTCAAATAGCCAGAGGAAAACGTTTACTTACCGAAGTGACAATGAGAGTTACTGGACAATCTAATGTTATTAGCACTGTACTGTTGGTTATTACAGTTGGACAAGTTTATTACAGGTGATTTTTGTCTTGGTTAAAAATAGTGAACAAAACAAAACCATGTTAGATAATAAATTTAGAGACTCGTTTTTTATAACTGCGGCATTAGAAGTAGACTCACTAGAACTTACGTTTAGTACCCCATAGACATGAGGGTTTGTTAGAGAGAGCCAGTAGTTTATTAAATGATGAGCTGTGTGCGGGTACCTGATGGAGGTAGCTCATGATTATGATACGTTGAAAGCATTAAATTCTAAGCGAACTTACAAATACACACACTATAGATTAACAGGGATGCCAGAAGGTCATGTACCAGTCGAAGTTGAGGTGGAGGTACATTGTGACCCGATTGATAATGAGTAAAGTTGTTGTGTGAACTCGAGTTAGTGCTCTAATGGCCGTAACAAGTGTCGACCATACCAGTAGCTATTACATAGTCGTAGCCCGGTAGAAATCGGTGTCTATTGAGGAAACTCAAGTAGTCCGTGGGTGCGCGGTGCGTGTTTAGCTCTCGCGGAGGTCGTGGTCTATCAGGACAGTAGTGTGTAGTCAGAGGGTGACGCAGACGTACGCAGGGTTCCACTGAGATGGACACGCGTAAGCGACTAGGATCGCTGTTCGGCTGTGAGAGCCGTGGCATTGGAGGGGTAACTCGAGGTGATTTTAAAGCTTACATAGCTTGTAAATAGCGACTTTTGATTTGTGCAACGAATGGTTAATGGCCCTGGTTACCTGGTTATCTAGTTTGGATTTGGATTTTTTAGTTACCTTTTCTTTTGTTATGTTACATTTGATTTGTTATCTTTCTAAATCGAAAAGGTTTAGTTTTCAGTTTTAAATAAGATAGTCTTATGTAGAGTCTTATGTAGAGTCTTATGTAGAGTCTTATGTAGAGTCTTATGTAGAGTCTTATGTAGAGTCTTATGTAGAGACTTATGTAGAGACTTATGTAGAGACTTATGTAGAGACTTATGTAGAGACTTATGTAGAGACTTATGTAGAGGCTTATGTGGAGACTTATGTGGAGACTTATGCGGATACTTATGTGGAGACTTATGTGGAGACTTATGTGGAGAATTATGTAGAGAATTATGTAGAGACTTATGTAGAGACTTATGTAGAGACTTATGTAGAGCTTTATGTAGGGCCTACTGTGAGGCTTACTGCAGAGTCTACTGTAGAGCCTATTATAGTGCCTACTGTGGAGCTAAATGTAAGAGTCAATTATTGTTTGGTCAGGATAGACCGAACGGGAAATACTGTGCTTGGTTATCTTTTGTTACAAAAAAAAAGGAAGCCTGCATAAAACGTTCATTAGATTTTTAAAGTTAAAGTTAACAGCAAATGTTCTTTGATTTCTTTTTGTTTTCTTCTATTCAACGCTTACGCATTGGAAGCTCCGCGCTTCGTGCTTCAACGCTTACGCATTGGAAGCTCCGCGCTTCATGCTTCAACGCTTTCGCATTGGAAGCTCCGCGCTTCATGCAGTCACGCTTTCGTATTGGAAGCTCCGCGCTTCATGCTTCAACGCTTTCGCATTGGAAGCTCCGCGCTTCATGCAGTCACGCTTTCGTATTGGAAGCTCCGCGCTTCATGCTTCAACGCTTTCGCATTGGAAGCTCCGCGCTTCATGCAGTCACGCTTTCGTATTGGAAGCTCCGCGCTTCATGCTTCAACGCTTTCGCATGAGAAGCTCCGCGCTTCATGCAGTCGCGCTTTCGTATTGGAAGCTCCGCGCTTCATGCTTCAACGCTTTCGCATTGGAAGCTCCGCGCTTCATGCAGTCACGCTTTCGTATTGGAAGCTCCGCGCTTCATGCTTCAACGCTTTCGCATTGGAAGCTCCGCGCTTCATGCAGTCACGCTTTCGTATTGGAAGCTCCGCGCTTCATGCTTCAACGCTTTCGCATTGGAAGCTCCGCGCTTCATGCAGTCACGCTTTCGTATTGGAAGCTCCGCGCTTCATGCTTCAACGCTTTCGCATGAGAAGCTCCGCGCTTCATGCAGTCGCGCTTTCGTATTGGAAGCTCCGCGCTTCATGCTTCAACGCTTTCGCATTGGAAGCTCCGCGCTTCATGCAGTCACGCTTTCGTATTGGAAGCTCCGCGCTTCATGCTTCAACGCTTTCGCATTGGAAGCTCCGCGCTTCATGCAGTCACGCTTACGCATTGGAAGCTCCGCGCTTCGTGCTTCAACGCTTACGCATTGGAAGCTCCGCGCTTCGTGCTTCAACGCTTACGCATTGGAAGCTCCGCGCTTCGTACTTCAACGCTTACGCATTGGAAGCTCCGCACTTCGTGCTTTAATGTTTTCGCATTTGAATCTAGTTGCTCTTAAAAGAAGAGCTCAGGAACTGCTGCGCTCGAGGACGCGCGCAGTGTCAGAATGGCCGTGTCGGAGTTATTTCATAGACTAGTAACGGCATCTATCGATATTAGGCTGAATAGCTTGGCAGAATAGCTTGGCATTATGAAATTATCCCTGAGTCAGTAGTTCGAGCAAGTAGTGGGAGCATAGTGCGTCTATGACATCTGTCACTGTCACTTGTCAGTGAGGTAACGTTAGTTTGTGAAACGCACTCTCGCACTCACTTTACTTCTGGAGCTCGACTGTGCCGGACGTGTGCGCACTGACTCTATTCTACGCACAAAATGGCGGACGGAGACGACGTTTTCAAACAAAATCCGTTTCCATCTCCGACATATATATATATATATTATATTATATATATAACATTATATTATATACATATTAGTATTTGTCTAAGGACAAAATGATATAATCATTCGATTTGTATATATTTATTATATTTATTTACTATTCGAAATTCGAAAGAAACTGATAATACACTTAAATAGCTAGGTAGGTTAATCGAACATATAGACGTTAACATGGATAATGGTAAGTTAGGTGGTAACGAAACTTAGTTTTTAATTTTCTTTCTGTCTTCTATGAACGACCCGTAAATATAATATGTGGTCATGGAGTGGTTCGTGTCTGCCGTTAATTCTACCTCTAACTTGAATTTGGTGAACGGCATGTGATAGTGAAAGTTTGGCATCGGCAACGTCAAGTTGTAAAGACCGTAGAAACCCTGCGAAAAATTTAATCCATTTTTTTTAATTTTCAAGACATGGTAAATGATCAGTGCTCGACCGACGGTCGTCGGTGCGTACGTCGGTCGCGTATGCTTAAATACATAGTCACTTATGAAATTCAACAGTACGACGCTGACCGTTACACGCCACCGACCCCGATCCGATCTGAACCCTTCGGAGAATCTAGTAGGGCACGGGATACGCACTAGTGCGTGATGCCGTCCCCTATAGAAAACCTCCGAAAGGGATTCGTTTCACACGGCTTGAGGAACCCATTTCTCGTCGTTATCAAAAAAGCTCGGTGGAGCTGAAAATGCAGTTGAGGCAATCAGCAAACTCTCTCCAAAAAAAAACACCACCGACGACCATAACATAGCATAGACGGTCTCATATCAATGAGACATATACAATAGTATTATCAAGCGGACTTGAAACCAGTACACTTGCCTTGCTAGAAATCGAACTTAGTTACCTATCCTGGGATATATGAGGAGATCGGTGGTCATACCACTAGACATTTATTTAGCTCTTGTTCTCATAAAGCCTTTGATCTTGTTTGCAGTAGCAATAATTATTAGTACTGAGTGACTATCCTACGTAGCCTAGGTTCCGACGATGGCCATGGACTGTGAACTTCTTCAGTTAGTGCCGGGACATCAGTTATCACATAAAGTTCTGCTATCCTTACCGGCGAGGCAGGGCAGGCGACACCTCTTTGTGCGAACATTGTACCAATGCCAAGAACGGGGTAGTTCCAAAACATATCGCAGAAATGCGGGTGCAGCTCCATGAACGACCGACGGTACTGGTTGTTTAGAAACTCGTAAAACACAAAGTGGACCTGAAAAAAATAGAATAAACCATTCAGTATATTCTCTTGGCATCGTCGTTAAAAATTCAAATATTTTTATGGTTGGGAATGATAAACTTAAAACACTTAAAGTTATTCAATAAAATATAAAGTTAACAGACATAAAGTTCCAAACTAGGAATGCATAATGGTCAAAATATATGACATTTTCAGTTCAGGTTACGAGACATAAACAAAAAGTAATGATTTGCGATAAAGTGACGGATTCTAAGTCAAATCAGCTAAATTAAAATGCACAGCCGTCAAAATAAAGAAATTACTAATTACTAATTAAAGAAAAACAAAAAAATTATGGAGAACGAAAAGAAGTAAAAAAAGAAGAAAAAGAAGAAGGCCTTTGTCCAGCAGTGGACGTCTTTTGGCTGAGATGATGATGATGATGATGAAAAGAAGTGTTTTATTTTGTAGGTTAGGTTTGGTTAGAATCGCGACTCAACCTCAAGATGGTTCAAGACTTGAAACATACAACTGTATGTATTGCTGCTATATTTATTTCATTTTTTGAATTCAGATAATTTGAACAATGGTAGTTATGCATTTTGGTGTTCTTTCAACCATAGTGAATAACGGATTTTATGATTTTTATTTGAAAATATTATATTTTCTACGGTGTTCTAAAGAGGATGTGGCAGTTGCCGTCTCTAATCTTAATCAAGATCTAAGGGCTGTTGCAGATTGGTCGGCGGCACATGGTCTTGTACTCAATGCCAGCAAAAGTATCACTATTACATTCGGCACCAAACATCAAGTCAAACTGATAAATTCTCATAAACCTGCTATCCAAGTGTGTAATGATGCAGTACCTTACGAGGCTTGTGTACGCAATCTTGGACTTATAATGGATGAAAATTTAAAATTTGAGCAACACATTCGTAATAAAATAGGGAAATGTTTTGGGTCGCTGAAATACCTCTACAAATTACGTCCGTTTTAAAAAAAAGGAAATTAGAATTTTACTTTGTAACTGTCTGGTATTGTCTCACCTTAAATATTGTGACATTGTATATCAGCCATGTATATTGAGAAAACCGCTCAGAGTGTGCAGTGGGTGCAGAACGCATGTATGCGATTCTGTTTCAATATTTCAAGGAGAGATCACATTACACCTCATTTAGTCAAAAGTAACATTTTAAATATGCATAACGCCGTTACTCTCAAATATGCATGCTTTCTGCACTCTTTGCATCACACTAAAATGCCCTTTTATTTATATAGTAAAAATAATTATAAGAAAGGAAAAACTTCATGTTCACTGAGAGATAGAATCAACAAAATTTCACTACCGATGTCAAAGTTGGCCAACACCAGGGGATGCTTCAAGTACGCCGCCGCCAAAATTTGGAACGACTTACCGCCGCCTATCCGTTCTACACTTTCTCGCTCACTACCAACCTTTAGGCGTAAATGCCGAAATTGGCTACTTCATAAGCAATCCCTGGCATCGGCTTTAAAATATGTCTACCATTGATACGATTAGCCACCCGGCTCCTGTTTGTAATACGTGGATTTTTGTGTACATGTGTATTT
The DNA here is from genome assembly GCA_963082485.1 of Eudonia mercurella. Classification (NCBI taxonomy): domain Eukaryota; kingdom Metazoa; phylum Arthropoda; class Insecta; order Lepidoptera; family Crambidae; genus Eudonia; species Eudonia mercurella. Next base: position 16,098,651 of record OY720042.1, read on the forward strand.
TTTTTTTAAATGTGTAATATCGTATGCTGTCCGCGTCTTTTATAAATAAGTAATATACTCACCAATTATTTTATTGTTATTGGTTATGGCAGAATAGCAGAGGCTGCGGGTCCCCTGCAGCTACTGAGTCATAGACCTTTTTGTCTCAACGTCAAGTTATGTTGGTCAATGTGTGTTGTATTTTTTATTCTATTTTACTGTGTTTGAGACAAATAAACAATTTTTATTTTTATTTAATTTTTTTTATTATTTTTCAAATGATGTATTTTGAACGGCTCAGGCTCCTTCAGGCCGTTTCCTAACATGTCTGCTTCTCAAACAGGTGTTCTTCCAAGAAATGACTCTTTCCTGTAATGCCAGCAAATGGTTTCCTATATGATGTCACTGTCCTAGAATGATCGTTTCCAATAATATCCGCTTATTATGATGTCTAATTCCTACGATGTATGATTCCTATAATGCCCACTATTTGTGTTCTATAAACCCGTTTCCTACAATGTCTGCTTCTCACAATGTTTTCTATTTTGTTTCCGACACCCGTAGGTACCGTAAAGTTGTATGAAATTTCCTAACGAATCAATATGTATGATAAAGTAATTAGCCAGTATTGAAAAGCTGGTCAATACTATAATGGTTTTTGATTGTACAGTTACCTAATAATAATGTTGAGCATACATAGAATCTTGTCAAGGGACTGTGTACCTGAGTATATAGTTTTAATTTCCACGCGTTCCCGAGATAAAGGGTCTTGACAGATAGACAAACAGACAGACGGACGGACGGACAACAAAGTGATCCTACAAAGGGTTCCGTTTTACCTTTTGAGGTACGGAACCCTAAAAATGGACCAGTCCGAAGGTTCACATTGAACATATTTATACAAACACTAGCTGACCCGGCGGACTTCCTACCGCTTTGACAGTATCTATCATTGAGTTAAATAATATATATCAATAGTTTCCATGGCAACAAAACAAACAAATCATTTTGTATTGTAAAATTAAATTGTCGTTTTTAATAATTTTTTTTGTAATATATACTATGTTACTCAGCGTTAATGTAGCATTCTAATGGTGAAAGAATTTTTTAAATCGGTCCAGTAGTTTTTGAGTTTATTCGTTGCAAACATACATACATACATATCTACTTACATATACATACATACATACACACATACATACATACATACATCCTACATACAAAAATAAAAAGGCTTCCTCTTTATAATATTAGTATAGATAAAAGAAGCAGACATTTAGGAAACGGCCTGAATGAGCCTGAGCCTTTTGAACACATATATTGCAAAGATGATTTTCATTTCAATTATATGTTGCATAGCCCGGTCAAAATAGACATTGACCCTTGCCTTAATTCACAACAAGCTGAAAATTTACAGACACGTAAGGGATACTCAAATGAAATCCTAAAAAGTCCACATTGATTCCGTGTGCAAAAAAAAAATTCAGGGTCGCAAAAAAGGGTTTCTTGGATTTTTTGGCCAAACGGTTCTTCTTTTTCTTCTTCTTCTTCTCAGCCCACTGCCACCCAATGCTGAGTGTAGGCCTCTTCCAATGCACTCCATTCCTTTCGGTCTTGAGCTTTCCGCATCCAGGCTCTCCCCGCTATTTTTTTTCCCACGTTTCTTTGACCGGTTCTGGGTCTCCACTCTATCACCTCTTTGCCCCATCTGGTGACGTTTCTGCGACATATGTGGCCCGCCCATTTCCACTTTCTACGAGCTATTACCTTGGCAATGTCGGTAAGCCTCGTTCGTCTCCGGATCTCTGTATTTCTTATCTTGTCTCGGAGAGAAATACCTAACATCGCCCGCTTCATAGCCCTCTGGGACCTTGCAGCCTGTGGATGACTTGCTGAGTGAGCGTCCAAGTCTCGGCTCCATATGTCAGGACGGGGAGGACGCACTGCTCAATGACTCTGCGCTTGAGGTTTATGGGTATATCGCCTTTGAGCACGTCAGACAGCTTACCGAACGCACCCCATCCCAACCGAATGCGGCGGTCTATTTCATGTCCTTGTCCGTTTTTTTCTAGGCTCATGTTTTGTCCGAGGTAGATACCCTTCAACCCGCTGTATAGCCTGCCCGTGTACAGTTATGTGGTCGGCATCAGTGTTACGGTTAGTTTTACGATAAAAATAGCTAATACTAAAATTGTAAATCAGGTAGTTATTTATTAAAATTGGCTATATACTTTTTTCTCTAAGCTTTACCATTTCTGAGAAAAAGCCATTCGAAAGTTAGCTGGAGCTGTATTCTCCATTATATGCATGACTACGCTGTCTCTGATTATTATTGGACGCGTAATATAAGTAAAATTTTAAGTTTGCGTGACTAATGCCCATTTTCACCATTGACCCCTAAGTTTTAGGTGACCCCTAAGCCATTTTAGGTGACGGTTTTGAGTCATTCTGAGAATTTGAGTTGAAAAGAATCTGTCCTATAATTTATTGATGTGACCACGTGGCCTTGAGCAACATCTGTCTGCTGTTCAACTGTCTATTCGGGTATACTCGTCTACTTGCTCTCTATTCGAAGGGCCTAACGAATTACCGTTAGTCTTTAATGTTCCCTCGTAGTGAAAACACGTGGTTATTGCTAATGCTATTTTTTAAAGTTTGTGCTGTATTCAGTTTTTAGAAAATGTCGGGACTTTGCTTCATTTGTAAAGATCCTTTGCCTGCAAGTGAAATTGTTATTGTTAACCGTGGCATGATAACATTGATTGACTGAAAGAGTTGATGAATTCACAGACTACCTAAAAAGCCAAAAATGAGTGGCAGTACATACCTGTGCAATGTCGGAATCACGTAATAAAAAACGTATGCAATTAGCTTGTCTTCCTCAGCCTCAGCTTCTGTTCAGCAACATTTCTATCGAGTGTATTACCAGATTCAAGTGTGGCTTGGTAATGCACTGGATCCAGAATAATAGGGTTGGAAGCTAATTGACAATGTACTGGAGCCAATCCATACTCTACTTCCGCCTGCACCAGAGAAGCTCCTTAACACCATTTTTTGCAAATGCAGTTCAAAATGCAGCTGCAAAAAATTTTGTTCAACAACATGCATCAGTTGCTAAGGCCAGTCACACTAACTCATTGATGGTGGCGGGGAAACGTGTGCATTTATGGAGAATACAGCTCCAGCTAACTTTCGAATGGCTTTTTCTCAGAAATACTAAATGTTAGAGAAAAAAGTATAAGCACATTTTTTGTACATAATTACCTGATCTACAATTTCAGGCTGAGCTAATTTTATCGTAAAACTAACCGTTTGGCTAAAAAATCCAAGAAACCCATTTTAGCGACCTTGAATTTTTTTTTTGCACACACGGGATCAATGTGGACTTTTCAGGATTTCATTTGAGTGGTACCTATCTTTTATGTGCCTGTAATTTTTCAGCTTGTTGTGAATCAATGCAAGGGTACCCCTGTTTTTTGGCCTAATTTGACAGGGCATTTTTTATGTAACAAGGTAATGGTCGATATGAGGCCACCAAAAATGCCCTTTTATTGGAGGATTTTTTTTTAATCGACATGACTTGGTCGTAGAATACTAGGAACCCCAATGTGAGTACTTAGTGGTAAACCGCTGGTGTTTGGCTGATGCTGAGTTCTACGTTACCGTGACATTGTTGCCCCATGTGTGCGTTATATTTGCCTCGATGTTCATGAAGTAAGGACTCTTCCTGCTCAGCCTGGAGATCCATATCCGTGCATCATGCATGAATGACTCGTTAAACCAGGTGACGTTTGCGCGATCCGGTACCAAGCGTACACACTGTCATCAAGTAATGATATTATGATAACGATATTGTACATACATATACGTTCCACCTGCTGAAGATATTGGGCCATAACACACCTCATCGGCCCGAATCTGGTTCTGGTTGGTAGCTGTTAACAACTGCTAACGCATTGACGGGCGGAGAAATTGCAAAATTTAGTTTTAAGAGCCTCATATAGATTTCGGTGTTATTTACATAAAAGTTGTTGTTTTTATTAAACCGGAAATACTAGAGAATATTTTTACAGAGATCGGAATATTTTTATGCTTAAGGAAAATACAAAGATCTAATTAGTTAATAGAAAACATTGGAATAACGTATGTATGTATACAATTAAAGTCTACTATGAGCTGTTTAAAATCACACAAGCTCAGTTGTACAAATATTTTTTTAAACTGGTTGAAAACAAATGTTATTCGATACTTGTATGGGACACCGAAATGTAAAAAAGCTCTATCTTAAAATCTTTGTATTTTAGGTCATACTACACTGGTAGATTAGTTGGGAAATATAAAGTGGGCCATAATTGGTTAAGTCGTTGTCTTAATAGGCATAAATGGGAAAAACAACAAAACTAACAGCTGTTGAGTTCCCCAGGGCAGCGTACTAGGAACACTTTTACAATTAGGCATATACGAATGACATTATACCCAGTGCAACCAAAATAAAAATGTCTGTATATTTGTAATGTGTTCAGATTCGATAGAAAAGGGGACGCGTATCGCTAGCCCATGAAATATGCAAAAAAACTTACTTGAATTGTAGCGAAGATTACTATTGCAATGGTACATTTTATAAGCATATCTTTTTTTTAATAATAATATATTACCGTACTTAAATTTAAATGTTTTATTAAATAACATGCAACATTCGTCGCTCGCTAGACGCTAGTGCGGTATGGGTGAACTTTGTCTATTGCATAGTTGTAGCGGATCTAATTGGTTTAATTACAATTTATTACGTGGAACATTTAAGGCTCCTATACTCCAGCTGCACGTTAAAAGCAGCGTGGATAGAAGCAGTGAAAACACACTGCAGGTGTGCGGCAGTTGCAAAGCTGAGGTACACAAGCCTGCTCTTCAGACTGCCACAAATTGTCTTTCCTTGATAGATTTTGAACTTTATGTGTTTGGTATATGGTTCAACGTTAATGGAAGAACATTGTCAATTAAGGATAGTCTCATGTGCAGGCGTCTGTGCTAATTGGAGGAACCGTGGAAGAAATGTTTAAGATTCAGAATTTATTGTAATGTGTTCGCGAAAAATTGACGTGAAATTAATAGATAATTTTATGAAATATTATAGCTGTTTAATCTTGACTCATCCTTGATTAGAATTCCTCCTTGTTTAAAACATGTTGCCATTACTTAGTATGTCAGAGTTTTTTTTATAATATTTCTAATTTTAATTTGTTTGCGACAAAATTTAAGTAAAATGTCGTTGTAATGTTATTTTTAAAGTCCTTTGTAAAGAGTCCTAACAATTGACTAAATAATGTTGAGTTATTGTATTCTTATTTGTATTGAGGAGCTCGATGGCGCAGTGGTTAACGCGCCCGGTCTAGCTAGGTTAAGCAACTTTCGCAAAGGCCGGTCATCGGATGGGTGACCAAAAATTTATCATCTCGAGCTCCTCCGTGCTTCGGAAGGCACGTAAAGCCGTTGGTCCCGGCTGCATTAGCAGTCGTTAACAACCACAAATCCGCACTGGGCCCGCGTGGTGGTTTATGACCCGTTCTCCCTATCCATCCATAGGGAAGGCTCGTGCCCCAGCAGTGGGGACATTAAAATGAGCTGATAATGATAATAATTGTATTTTTCTGTACTAAGGAATTCGATTTCTGGTACTCAAATATGTTATCATCATAAAAAATATCAGCGTGTAAAGGTAGCCCAGGGTAAACAAATTAGAGTTTCATGATTATTCAAATTTAGCAAATTTTATCTGAAATCACAAGCGTTACATCACTATTTTGTATTAGACTTCTGATGTTTTCACATTACTTAATTACTAGTCTATTATAGGGTTATTGCGATTTCGCTGATATAAAGTGACTATAACATTTTTTTACCAATGTTATTCTTTTTGTTGGTTTAATATGTAACTTGAGCATAGCTTTTTTTATAGAATCTTCTCATCTTCAACAAACCGCTAGTCTATGGCCTGATCCTGGATTCTGGTTGGTGGATGTTGATGATTGCATGAATATTAAGAAGCTATATTTTGTATATTTTTCTTTATTTTTTTAAAAAGCCATTCAGTTCAGATGTATTAAAACTATAACTGAAAGCAGAAATATTAAATCAAATATTTTTGCAATAGACAGATGAATATTTTTACTAGCTGCTATTTTATTCTATACTAGCAGTTCGTCCGAGACTGACACGTTGATTTCGTATTTCTAAAAACCATCTCTTTTTCTAAGTAAATATAGCCTATAAAATGTTCAAATAATTTTTAACGCAAATTTTGTTGCGAACAAATTACAAAAACACAAATGTTGAAAAAATTTCCACGAGCAGGATTTGAACCTGCACCCTTCTGACATACCAAGTCAGGTGCTCTTCCAATTGAGCTATCGTGGTTTTAACCAGCGCGCCGAAATTAATCAACACTTTTTACTTTGAAATCCAAAGGCGCCTATTCAATGTCAACAACTACCGTCACTAACATCCGATCATAATATTTGTACAAATATTAAAGATCAGTTAAGAAGTAGGCAAGCTATTTATAAAATGTTCAAATAATTTTTAACGCAAATTTTGTTGCGAACAAATTACAAAAACACAAATGTTGAAAAAATTTCCACGAGCAGGATTTGAACCTGCACCCTTCTGGCATACCGGGTCAGGTGCTCTTCCAAATTGAGCTATCGTGGTTTTAATCATCCGATCATTAGTGACGGTAGTTGTTGACATTGAATGGGCGCCTTTGGCTTTCAAAGTAAAAAGTGTTGATTAATTTCGGCGCGCTGGTTAAAACCACGATAGCTCAATTGGAAGAGCACCTGACCCGGTATGTCAGAAGGGTGCAGGTTCAAATCCTGCTCGTGGAAATTTTTTCAACATTTGTGTTTTTGTAAATATAGCCTATATTTTTTTATTTTTTTAATTTTGCATTCACAATGCTATATATAGTTCAAGACAAAAAAAATACTAGAAAAAATCAACCAGCCTCAGGAAGCTCGAGTGGGAATCGAACCCACGACCTTTGGATAACCTGTCCAATGCTCTAGCCGCTGAGCAGCTGGCACCTTGAAATATAGCCTATGTTACCCACAATTACCGTACCATTCTGACAGTGAATGATTTTTTAAATTGGACCAGTAGTTCCAGAGATTACACCCATTAGGCGCGTTTGGTCCAATTCACGTTTGGTCCAATCCACTTAATACGCGGTAAGTCCAATTAGCAGTTAGTTCAATTCGCGGTTTGTTTGCCCCCTTTGATCATAATTAAATACTAGGATCGAAAAAACCCCTTTGATCATAGGATTTCATCAAAGCTATGATAATATTATAATTCCCTTCAGCAAATTGGTTATGTACACGGCGCCGCGGCGGGAAGACAAACTGTTTGTTGCTTCTGTGGTTACATAATTTTTGTGGACAATGTATGATTTGATTAAGCAACATTAAGTCGTCTCATCATTACAAATTTTTATTACAACGCTCATGTATGGCCTATTATGTCTGAAATAAATGTTTGAATTGAATTGAATTACAATATCGTATCTTTGATTTAAAATAATATAACCATAGTTCTTTCTCTTTCATCTTATTGACATAAGTTAGACAGAGAAAAACATTTTAAATTATACCATTTAAACAAAGCTATGATAATGTATAACAAAAAATTAACATTTCTGTACTGTAAAATATAAGAACTAATTATGTATGGTACAACTTTGACTTTCTATTCTAACATACTTATGACAGTGTAACACGAATATGATTCTATTTTTTTTTAAAACAATATAGTATACCTACATACAAGTACCAATATGTCGTTTAATCAAATTGGACTAACCGCGAATTGGACAAACCGCAAATTGGACCAACCACGAATTGAACCAACCGCGAATCGGACCAACCGCGAATAGGACCTTTTTTTGACAATCGGACCAAACGCGCCTAAAGGTCTTCAAACAAACAAACAAACAAAGAAATATAGTCACAAACTTTACCTTTTTATTGATAGTTTAGATATCGATATAGAATATTAGTTTATTTCGAAAAATATGAGGTGTACCCCATGACTGGTTAAGTAGTTTCCTAAATAGGCGTGAGTGAAAATATGAAAATCGAGCAACTGTAGAGTTCTTCAGAGTGGCATACTACGACCACTTGTCTGCCCCCGATAGTTGAAAAGCCGCATCTAACAAAAAGTCAAAACGGAGAAAAAAATGTTTGAATGAATGAAACGGGAAATCGTCTGCTGTTCTTAAGTAAAGGAAAATAATTACATGTTGAAAATTTTGAATATTAGCAACGATATTTGTCTTTGATTTCCATTTATAAAATTAATTAATTAATTAATTAAACCCTTTCATTCTAGTAAAAAAAGTTGGAAAAAATACTACGTCCTTAATTGAATAGACGCAAATAGCCAGGTGCGCCCTTTCAACCTCGAACACCTAATATATTACTTTTTTACTAAGTATCAAGTTTATTCGGGTATTGTATTCCTAAGAAGAATAGGCGCATTTGGCTATATCCGCCTTTTTCTTTATGTATCCAAAATCATACTGCTAATCCTTGACTAAGATAAAAAGTACATAAAATTATCTATTTAAACCCTATTTATTTTTGAAAAAGAAAAATACAACATCTAATGTGAAATATTTATTATCATAAAATTGGCTTTTGAAACAAACAACAAAAAGTCCTTATCTATGGCACAGTAACATAAAAAAATCCAAAATAAATGTCATTTATTCTTGATATGAGTTCCACTTAAGAATCATGTATGTACTTGTGAGATAATTATTATGAAATGAAATGAAATGAAATGAAATAAAATGAAATGAAATGAAATGAAATGAAATGAAAATATTCTTTATTGTACACCATACAAAAGACTTAGAGAGGACAATACAAGAAAAAGTACAAATGGCGGCCTTATCGCTAAAAAGCAATTTCTTCCAGGCAACCATGTGTTGAAATTGACAAACAAGCTAAGAAATGAGTGGTTAATGGTGTTTTTCGAAATACTAATTGACACACACTATAAAAATACTTAATTACTTAATAATTAATTCCTTAAACTTAGAACTTAAACAAAATATAGACGCATGTTAAGTATCTGCCTTGACTTTTTGGTTATTATGGTGAAACACTGCCTAAACCTTTCTGCTAGGAAAAACGGAACGCATCTGGAAAGGGATGTGTGTTTGCGCCAACAACCGCAACGCGGCGCTGTACGCAGTAACTTTTATCGCGCGCTCGAAAGGATATGGCGGCCGCTCGGCCTTCCTGAAATTAATTTAATTCCTATAACCACATATATCGGTGCAAGTGTGTGTTTCTTTATATCATTTTATCCCCGGGGTGTTGCATGAACTAACTGTAAGATCAAAACCTGGTCTACTCTCAATATTGTGCTAGTTGAAAACTTGGCTACGCCGGCACAGGCGGCGCGTGCGATCTCCGAGACGAAGCAGCAGGCTGAAGGTAAGTGCTTTTGCTTTAATGGCCCTAAAGTCAACCAGATCGTACGAAAGCATCATAGTTTCAAATATCTAATATCCAATTTTAGTGAAATACAGTCCACAATCATTTTTCTATCAGTGGCAGGCACGTTGCCGCCACAACGCATATGACAAATGCGCCCGGGAAAAACTTACTTTACGAAGTAGAAAAGGCGGAAGTGGCAGATGTTGATTTTTTTCCTTAGTTTTTATCCTGTTACCAATTACTGTGTAAGGCGCAAATGGGTATATGCGCCTTTTTAATTTCTTTTTATAAATTGTTTAAATAATTTTAACGCAAATTTTGTTGCGAACAAATTACAAAAACACAATGTTGAAAAATTTCCACGAGCAGCTTTTGAACCTGCACCCTTCTGACATACCGGGTCAGGTGCTCCTCCAATTGAGCTATCGTGGTTCTAACCACGGTTTTTTTTTTCTTTTTATAAATTGGATCACCGCTTTCTGAACTTACACAAAAATATCAAACCAAAAGGGCATTTATACGTAAATGTGACTTTTCAATTAAGCTTAAGGTAAATTCGTCTTTTCATCTTCAATCAGGTGCAAAAAAGTGTGCAGAAGCGCCTTTTTTGCCTGATTCCGGCAATGTATGTAACTCAATTTGGCAAAAAATGTTAGATACATACGTCTTTTCAACTAACGGGGGCAGTTTTACAAATGGCATATCCAGTGCAATATCTGAACTATATATTATATATTATATATTATATTTACTAGTTATAAAAGGCAATAAAAGTAGTTCTATCCTAGACTCTTGAATTCTTGTGTACAGATCTGGTTTAAGACTAGTGTTGTTAAGTATCTGGATGTTAGTGGCATCCAAATCGAGAAAGGGGAGGCGTGTCGCTAGTCCTCATGGACTATGTAGAATAATAAGTGTTTATTACATTATAATTGTTTTCGTTTAATTGTCTGTCCCTATAGATGTCGTGTATAGATTTGTATAAAGGCGAAATAATTACATCATTCGGATTTCATTAAACTCTTTATTTAGCATTCTAAAGTCAATAGAAAATGACACAACTCTTAAAGAGTCATAAACAAACACATAAACAAACACACTTAGACGTTAACCTTAATTATGTTAGGTTGGGCGTTCACGGATCATTGTTTTTATGTTTCCTTCTATCTGGTATGAAAGAGCCGGCTGTGGCCATAGTATGGTTCGTGTCTACTACGAACTCCAATTCCAACTTGAATTTAACGAACGGTATGCGATAGTTAAAGTTTGTCATTGGCACCGTCATGTTGTAAAGCCTGTAGAATCTCCGCGGAAAAATTTCAACCATTATCTATTTAATATGTTAAACATCGAAAATTAGGAGAAGTACATGTCCGGTCATCATATCACCTGTTATGTAATTAAGTAATAAGTTCGAAGATATTGGCGCATTTCACCCGGAATTCTCAACGTCTGAGGATCTTGCTAGCTAACCACTGTCTGTTCGAATAACAAGAATGCTACTAACATACACATTGCAGTCATAGCGATGCGACATATAAAATTAAAGTAGCAAGAGAACTAAAAATAGTACCTTCGCTATAAATAGAACCAAACACCAGGGTCTGCGTCTGAGATCGGTGGTCATACCAGCTCTAGTTGCAATAAAATCTACTTATTATATCTGCTATTCGCTTGAGAACTAGATAACAAGGCATTCTTGAAAAACAAAATAACTTAGTAATTGAATGGCTGTGCTGGTAACTATCTACATATATGTGTATCAATATGTGTACTATTCTACTCTATGTGCCTTACAAATAAACAGAGAATAACCTCCAAATAGTTATTCCGTGTTTTGTTTCTGTCACGTAAACATCATTTCGAGGTAGAGCAAAAGGCAAAAACACGGAATAAAAATTCGAAGCTTACTCTTTATTTATTTGTAAGACTCCATAAGTTTACAGGAATCAACATTGAGGTAATCGGAAAGATAGCCTCGATTTGAGGCAGTGCACCGTGGACTTCTCCCACAGTGTAGTAATCGTAGAGAAACTTCGGCAACAGGAGACGCATTAAGTGGTTATCACATTAAGTTTTGCTATCCTTACCGGGCGGAGCAGGGCGGGGACACCCTTCTGTGTTAACATTGTACCGAGATGCCAACTACAGGATAGTTCCAAAACATGTCGCAGTAACACGGGGGGTGTAACTCCATCAACAACCGATGGTACTGGTTGTTTAGAAACTCGTAAAACACAAAGTGAACATGTAAAGTGAATAAACCGTAAGATAAATAAGATAAATAAACTTTATTGTACACCAAAAATAAAACATTTGACAAAAAATTACATAAAAATACACGTACAAAGGGCGGTCTTATCACTAAGAGTGATCTCTTCCAGACAACCTTTGGATGGACAAAAAATATTTGAATTTGAAGTGGGTTCGTCGTCGTGTCGGTGCACCATAAATAATTATAATATAACTAACAGCAATAAATAATGATAAATACTATTGATACGAACATAATAGTTATAATTAAAAGTACATATAAGGATGCATAGTACAGTATAAAAGCATATTAGAGAGACGATGGTTTTTGGGACAAGTAATGATCCTTCAGTAGTCTCTTAAAGGTTGCTAACGTTTTAGCATTTCTGATTGTTACAGGCAATGCATTCCACAATCGAGCAGCTAGTACAGTAAACGATTTATCGTAGAATTTTGTGGAATGGGTTGGTATCTCGAGCGTCATGTTATTCGACGATCTTAATGATCGTGGGTGTGAGTCACTCAGGAATCGGAATCGATTCTTAAGATAGGAGGGAGTGGTTGGATTAAAAAGAATACTGTAAAGCAGGGCGAATTGGCAACCACTTGAGTTTAGTACGAAATTCGGAGACATGATCATATTTGCGAAGTCCAAATATGAATCGTATACTAAAATTCTGAAGTCGCTCAAGCTTATTGAATTGCCCTTCCGTAACATCGATATAGCTGACATCGGCATAATCTAATATAGAAAGAAGAAGAGATTGTGTGAGTGAAATTTTAGTGGTGGTCGGAAGAAAATTGCGCAGTCTTTTCAAAGACCCCGCAGAGGCAAACATTTTTCTACTGAGTTCCTGTATTTGAGAGCTCCAAGTTAAATTTTTGTCAAGTTTAACACCCAAGTTTTTGACACGGTCACACAAATACAGCTCAGAACCGTCAAAAAGTATTTTAGGTAAAAGTGACCAGTCAATTCTGGGTGTCATTTTAGGACTGCCAATACATATTACCTGCGTTTTGGCAGGATTAATTAGAAGTCCATATGTTTTGCTCCACTTAGATATTGTAGCTAAGTCAGTGTTTAAGGTGGTGATAGCTATACCTAATTGATCCACTGGGGCTTGCGTATAAATTTGTAAGTCATCTGCATAAAGATGGTAGGAAGAAGTTAATAGATTTGAGATAGAATTGATGAATATGGCGAAGAGCAAAGGAGATAAAACGCCACCCTGTTGCACGCCAGCAGAAGTATTGCACCAACTAGAGAAAACGTCATCTAGACAAATTCGCTGCCGGCGTCCAAACAAATAGCTACGAAACCAGCCAATCACGAAAGGAGATATGTTAATCGAGCGCAGTATGCCAAGCAGAACGTCAAAGTCTACGGTATTAAAAGCATTACTAAAGTCAAGTAAAGAAAGAACCGTGACATTTCCATTCTCCATGCCTAGCCTTATGTCGTCAGAGATTTTAACCAACGCTGTAGTGGTGCTGTGGCCAGAGCGAAAACCTGATTGGTAGGGGTTTAGTAAACTATTTTTACAGAGGAAGAGGCTGAGTTGGTTGGTTACAGCATAACCTTCTGGTATCGTCGTTAAAAAACAAGGAACTAGCTAAGCTATCCTATAATAATACTTTTCCAATATGATTCATATTGATACCATCATCATCATCATCATCATCTCAGCCAAAAGACGTCATATGTTGATGCCATACAAAATTATAATGTGACACAAAAGTAATAACTACCCTTGAATAAATAATAACATTTTTTTAAAAAATGTATCAAGGATGCTGCATACCGGTATTGTTGGGGACCCCTATTGTAATGTATCAGTTCAGAATGTGTTTGGAAATCATAAGTTAAATTACCAAAAATAATAATTTACCGAAAAATACAAAGTTATTTGGCATACGTTCAAAATATTTTTAAAATACAGTGAAAAAATTAAATATCTACCCGATCCCAGGAAGGAATCGAACCATTCTGCCACCGGGAAGGATTTGTGATGCTACACAACAAATACATCATAAAATATAGCTTGCCTAATTCTTAACTTGATCTTTCAATATTTGTAAGAATATTAAGATCGTGTAGTGTTGATTAATTTCGGTGAGTTGGATTTGAGCCACGATAGCACAGGTAGTGCACCTGACCCGGCATGTCATGGGGTGCGGGTTCGAATCCCGCTCGTGGAATTTTTTCAATACTTTTTTTCTCTTTCAAATCGTACATTTTGTAATCATATTTATGTTAGATATACAATATAGGTGTTTCTGTAATAAAATTTGAATGATTATATATATATATTAAAAACGACATACAATATTGCGGTATGGATGAATTTTGTCAACAATTTGTCTATTGCATTGTTATAGCGGATATAATTGCTTCAATTCAATTTTTTACGTAGAGCATTTAAGGCTCACATACAACACCAATGGCATCAGCGCAGGCAGAATTGCGAGACACGACATATTGCCGGCAAGAGAGCACAAAGCTAAGGGACTAATCGTAGAAGCGGATAGAATAATAAGAGTTGTTATGCATTTGCAATAAACCTAAGTAAAATTTGGGCTGCTTATGCATAACTGATCCTTAATATTTGAAAAACGTTAAGATCGGATGTTGATGACTTAGCAGCTGTTGACATTCAATAAGGTGGCTTGCAAAGAAAGTGTGATAGTGTTGATAAATGTTCACAGGACGAATAGAGCCACGATAGCCAAATTGGTAGTTCACCTGACCTACTATGTTATCGAATTCTGCCTGTGAAAATTTTCAACTCAATTTTCAAAAGCATTTGTTATAGTCACAATTGTTTCAATTTGTTGGGATAAAGTCCTCTGAAAAAGTCCTCAAAAGTGACATTGAAAAATATAACTTTAAAAGTAAACATTTTTCTAAATTCGAATTCTACACAAACAAAAATAAGCGTGTAAAGGTGGCCGAGCTAAACGAATTACAAAATAAGGCAAAATTACAAGTCCTCTGCAAATTCTTAGATTCAATCAGACAAACAATAATGAGTTCTGTTAAAAATAATTGCTTCAAGTTAAGTCATGATGACTGAATGGAATAGAATATAATACTTATTTAGAATACTTTATTTGCTTTTGATTGGGGTACATTATAGTTGTTATTATAATATGGCTCCTCCCATTCAGCCAACAACGGTGGCATGCAAATTTTAATTAAATTTAACAAATTAAAAAAGTGAATTTTACATAAAGGTATTAGCTATTGACTTGCTTGCTGACTTGCTTGCTGACTTGTTTGCTTACTTGCTTGCTTACTTGCTCGCTTACTTGCTTGCTGACTTGCTTGCCGACTTGCTTGCTTACTTGCATGCTGGCTTGCTTGCTGACTTGCTTGCTGACTTGCTTGCTTGCTTGCTTGCTTACTTGCTTGCTTACTTGCTTGCTTACTTGCTTGCTTACTTGCTTGCTTGCTTACTTGCTTGCTTACTTGCTTGCTTACTTGCTTGCTTACTTACTTGCTTGCTTACTTGTTTGCTTACTTGCTTGCTTACTTGCTTGCTTGCTTACTTGCTTACTTGCTTACTTACTTGCTTACTTACTTGCTTGCTTACTTACTTGCTACTTACTTACTTACTTACTGACTGACTGACTGACATGAAAACAAAAATATGAATTTTAAAAAAATAATTAGGATCTACTTATGGGAAAGCACTTACATACTTACTTACTTACCGACTTACTTACTCACTCACTTACTTACTTACTAACTTACTGACTCACTTACTTACTTACTTACTTATTTACTTACTGACTTACTGACTAACTTACTGACTGACTGACTGACTGACTGACTGACTGACTGACTAACTGACTGACATGTAAACAAAAATATGAATTTTAAAAAAAAAAATCAGGATCTACTAATGTGGGAAAGCACTTTTAACAGATTCAATTTTCAACAATAATCTGGAGAGAAGAAGAAAAGGAAAAAAACGCAGTTTTTTTTTTACTTTGTGTAATAAAGAAAATGTGTTTTTTTCAACGAACACTTTACGAAGCTTTCATTATCTTACACCAAAGCACTAGGGCTTTTAAAATCAGAACATTGGCGAAAGATGAAGCCTAACATCCTGTAAGCCCTAGCAGTGATTTCATCGATATGTGAGGTAAAAACATAGCTCGCTGTCTAAGCTTACCCCCCATCTCGGTGACTCTGTGAAGATTATTATTTTAAAGACCATAGTTATGAAGTATGGGTTTTTTTCTATTATATGTTATTATCTATATTTAAGTATAATTTATAAATCCAACAGTACTGTGCTAAGCGATCCAAATTATTCTGTAGTAAATGGCAATCAGAAAGGCATTTAATTTCACGAAAATTTTTTGTGTCCTCAACATAAAGTAATATTTTTAAATTTTGAAGAATGCTGACAACATCGTTTATGAATATATTAAAAAGTAACGAATCAAGATGTGACCCCTGAGGCACGCCCGACGTTATAGCAACCAGCAAATCCTTGCCCATTTTCACAAATGCTGAAGAAATCGAATCACTACCAGTTGCGGTGTTTTGTTTAAGATTATTAATAATGGTTTCAACTTCGGTTTCGTCCGGTGGCAAAAGAACCATCGAATTATTTAGATAAGGTATATTAAAAGAATACGAGGAAGAGGTTACAGACACACTAGAGGAAATGTCATCTGCAAGTCTTTTGCCAACGTTAGCAAAAAGTTATTAATATAATCCACAGAGTCTATTAGGTCCGATTTAACTCCTAAAGGTATATCAGGTTTAAAAGAGTTAAATTTAATTATACTTTTCGTTTTCGTTGACGTGCTCGATCATAGGCAACCTGATACTGTTACCGTTAAAAATAAAACTCACCGTAACAGTTGCCAACACCAATACTAAATGCAATACAAAAGTTTTCAGTAGCCTTCTGACTTATTTTTCGCAATTTATTTTGTCACTTCTGTCAGTCAGTATGGCAACTACACCTACTGCAAAAAATGACATTATGAGCCCATTATTATGATTACATTATGATGACATTATTGATGCTAATCAAATGTGCATTAGGGCATTACATTATTATCTGATGGGTATTTTATTATAGATTCGTTTGATAATGTATTCTGTTATTTAAAAAGTGGATTATTGTAGGCAGGATTAATTATATTAAAATTAGTCTAAAGAATTTGACACATCCTATCACTCCACTGTCCGGCAGATCCCTGTTCCTAGTCTCTGAGCGTAACATGCATAATGCTTCTTAACTGCAACTCATTTCAGGTTAGCTATTTCGAAATCAAAATCTGAAAAGGGTACTATTACTGAAAACTAGTTAAGTTGGTAGAAATAAAAAGATTTTTTGTTGTCTCAAAGCCAATTCAGTTTATTCAAAATAAATATATAATATTTTTCTTTCATATTGTAAGTGCTAAGTGTTACCAATACTTATTTACTCTTGACTTCTATGGTACATAACTTACACAGAATCGTGGATGTTACTTAAGAATTAGATTACTCTTAATACATATTAGCATGTCATGACAACGTAATCTTTAGCGGAGAACCAGTACCAATTTAAAGTCTTAATAGATGTTATGCAAAAAACCCCTTAAACTCAGGGTCGCTATCCGAGTTCGCGTTTGTGATTAAACCAATCCCAAATTGTGCAATAGAAACAAACCTAACAAGCACTTGCAAAATTAAACTGGCGAGGAACACTGACCTGGTGAAATCCTTCTAAGGCCATTCAATTACCTGCCCAGACCATCCCGAACAGTGGCGGCTCGGCGAGCTGGGCCTCTGGCTCCAACGGGCCGAGCGTCCCCTGATCGGAATGAAGCACTGGTACTTTCCTTCAGCCTATCAGCATTCCCGGTGGAACAGGGCCTTTCACACCCATGTGGATAGGATGCGTTTATGAATAAGCTCTTCTTGACTTCATAAAATATCAATGAGATCAAATGTTATGGACATGAACACGACCATCACTATGAATATATATTTAACTATAAATAATAATATCCCATTCTGAAACAACAACCATGTGGATGAATATACGAATTACAAATATACCTTTTCAGATGCCAAGTTGGAAATTTAGAAAGTGGCTAACTTACATGCAGGCGTCTTTTGATTCTTCAACTTATGAGTCCATTGTTGATATTTCAGCCAAAGACATCCTGCAAATTCCCTCTCCTGACCCTGGAAGACACATGGCCATGATAGCGGAATCTAACCAAAAAATAAACGAACGAAATTCTCAGAAATGAACTTACCAAATTTTTAAATATGATAATGATTCATTTCTATTGAAATGAGGGCCGATGATTACAGATTTTTCCCAGCCCTGGGGCTTCGCCCCATCATGAACTTGTCCTTCCTCTCAAAAATCAATCTCCAAAATGCCAACGCGACCGGCTGCCTCCCTGACAGTTCGTGTCGTGTCAATCGACTTTTTACTTTTTAAACAACCACACCAAAGATGAAGAAATCGATCAATATCGCATCCACAACATTTTCGAGACTGCTCGCGCCATCTATTGAGACACTTCAGAACTAAACTCAACAGAATTAATAAGTTTGTTTTGAAAGTTTATTTTACTATTCTATAAATAACTATACGTCAAAATTTGCAACGTTACAATACACCCCCTCCAATGAAAGTTTCGAACGTAGTGAGAAACTACGCTGCCCTCAGCGTCAGTAAATAAAATCCTACCAGAGGAGCGTACAACATTGACCAAAAAACATCTAGAAAATTTGCAATGAGACAAACAAAAAAAATATAGAAACTAACCTAAGGGTTTGCCTTGGCATCGCCGGAGCTCCGAAGAGACACCGACACACATACGTGGCCTACGGCATGGTGGGTAAACAAACAACTTACCAACTAAAACACCATAGCCATAACCCACAAAAAAAAACAACTCCCAAACAAACTACGGTATGGTGGTGGGTAACAAATTTCCGGTAAAAATCACCAAATACGGTAGTCTTGGAAAATAAAAAAAAAACCCATCCTATTTAAACCAATTCCTGATCTTCAAACTCCCCACCCCGCCAACTTCAGGACTAATGTTATTGATCCATCCGGAAATGCGTATTTATCTGCTTACATACTCCTTTCATTCATTCACCTTTTACCCATCAACTATCCAAACTCCTTTCTAATCTTATCAATCATCCATCATCTAATATAGTGTAGCAAACAAGTTTATTTACTTTTGCCACCGCTGTCACTAACCCCCAGAGTTTTATAGGAGACACTCGTAACTCCCTACCTTATGAAAATGTAGGACAAAATTTCCTAAAAAAAAAATGTCATTAATATTGGTTCACCAATATTAATTGACCTCATCAACCGTCTTCGGGATAAACCCTCGAGTTGTGAAAGAACATATTTTGTTTTTAAGCAACCGTCAACGCAACGTCAGCTCGGGTTGGTAACAAAAGCAACCGTCTTTGCGGAGTAAGACCGCTCGAGTTGTAATATATAAATTTTACTCAACCGTCAACGCACTATCCTCGGGTTGGTAAATACAAGCTTACAAAATAACTTACTTAAAGTAGGTACAAAACAAAACTAGAAGCATGCGCTCTAGTACGCTTGAGCAAGCATAAAACCCTTAAAACTAATTTAACTAGGCTTTCTAGCTAAGAAAAAAAAGAAAAGAAAGGGTTTTTCGCCTTGGCATCGCCGGAGCTCCGAAGAGACACCGACACACTAAAAGTGGCCTACGGCATGGCAGGCTAGTAACGCACCTTTAACTTCGAAATATGCCAAGCACCTAGTGGTTTTCCATCTAGTGATACTAACTCGTAGACTAGAGGAGAAAGTATTTTAGCCACTATGCACTTCTCAAACTTTGGCGCGAGTTTGGAGGCTTTATATTTCGCGGCATCACTTTGGACAAATGTTTGTTTCCACACTTCCTGACCTACCTTTAAGGTCATTGGTCGTCTGCGGGTGTTGTAATACTTCGCATTTGTCTGATGCGCTTTAAGGATCCTCTCCCTGACCTTTTCAAAGACCTCCTTTAAAATACCGAACTCGCCCGCATATTCCTCCCTAGGCATCGTTACTTCATAGTCGCCTTTTTGCGACTTTATATAAAATGAACCATTTATGATCGGCTCCCTACCATGCACTAAGAAGAATGGCGAAAACCCTGTGCACTCATTTACAGCGCTATTTAACGCGAACTGTATCTTGTACAGATTCACGTCCCAAGTCCTATGATCGTCCTTGACATAAGACGAAACTGCTGTCATAACAGTTTTATTATATCGCTCGACTAGGTTGACTTGTGGCGTGTATCGTGGGCCATAATGTACCCTGGGGACGTTATAACGTTCTAATAGCCCACGAAATTCCGATCCCGTAAATTGAACCCCATTATCGGTAATTACGGTTTCAGGAACTCCATGTGCTAAAAGGACAAAATGTTCAAACGCCTTAGCCACCAAAGCACTAGTCGCACGACGCAAAGGAAAAAGCATTGTATACTTGGAGAAACAGCAAGTTACCACCAAAAGATGAACAAAACCCGAGCGTGACTTAGGCAAGGGACCCACTAAATCTACCGAGAGAACTTGGAACGGCCTATAGCACTGTTTCGGTTGGCCCATGAGCCCTGGAGTTAGTCGCGTGGAGTGCTTGTACGCGGCGCAAGTACCGCAGTTCCTCACGAATTCCACCACGTCACGGTACATTCCTGGCCAGTAAAACTGCAGAGAAAGTTTTCTGTGAGTTTTAAACACGCCGAAATGTCCGAACGCAGGTGGCTCGTGATGATCAGCAATAACTTTTGCTCGCTGTGCTTTGGGCACAACCACCTTCCAATCGAACTCCTGAGTCAAATTGTACTTGGACTTACTAAACCGATACAGCGTGCCATTTTCCACTCTATAGTTCGGAAAGTTTAGCGGATTACTTTGACAACTTTTAAAAATTCGGTCGTACCAGTCGTCTCCACTGTCGCCAACAATCGCTTCGACTGCTAGGAAACGTGATAACGCGTCCGGTACGACGTTGTCTTTTCCCTTCCTATGCACGACCTTAAAGTTGTATTGTGATAACCGGCATCCCCATCGTGCTAAACGACCAGTGGGGTTTTCGAGCCGAAGGAACCACTGCAACGACGCATGATCCGTTATGACAGTGAACTCGCGCGTCCCTAAATAGGGCTCAAACTTTTCGACCGCATAAATTACTGCCAACGCTTCGCGTTCCGTCGCACTGTAGTTTCGCTCGTTTTTATTAAGAGACCTACTGATGTATGCAATTGGGTGCTCTTCTCCGTTCTGTACCTGTGTTAACATACCGCCTATTCCATAACTTGAGGCGTCACAGTGTACAGTAAAAGGTTGGTCAAAATCAGGACAGGCTAAAACCGGAGCCGAAACTAACGCGTTTTTGAGGTCGTTAAAAGCGGAGTCTGCCTCCGAGCTCCAATTAAACTTGACCTTGGTGCTCGTCAGCGCGTTTAAAGGAGCAGCGATAGTTGAAAAATTCCTTATAAACCTACGGTACCACGAACACGTTCCTAAAAACATTTTTACCTCTTTGGGGTTCGATGGTACTGGAAAATTCAGTATCGCGCTCACTTTATCCGGATCCGTTCTCAAACCGCACTCATCCACGACATAACCCAGATATTTCAAAGTACGCCTAAAAAACTTACTCTTTTCAAAATTTATGGTCAAAGACGTACTTTTAATCCTATCATGCAACCTATTCAGCAATAGAAGGTGCGTCTCGTAATCCTCACTCACCACAATTATATCATCAACATAGCAGAAAATCATGCCCTTTGTGACGTCACTACAAAATGGATGCCCAAACAACATATCCATCAGTCTCTGTTGTCTAGCGGGTGCGCCACAAAGTCCGAAAGGCATAACTTTGAATTTGAACAGTCCTCGTCCGGGAACAGTGAAACTCGTTTTTTCCTGAGCAGCCTCTTCCAAAGGAATTTGCCAAAAACTGGCTTTAAAATCAACGCTGCTAATAAACTTAGCGTTTTTCAGGCTGTCCAGGATCTGCGGAATGTATGGAATGGAGTAAGCGTCACCTTTGGTGATAGCATTCAGCTTACGGCAATCCAAACAAAAACGCCAGGAACCGTCGGATTTTGGCACCATCAGTACAGGATTGTTCCACGGGCTCTCACTTTTGGTGACCACATCCAATTCCAACATCCGGTCTAACTCCTTGTGGAGTTGACCTAACTTCTCTGGGGACATTGGATATGGTCGACACTTTATGGGAGGAGAACCACCGGTGTCAATCGTGTGCTGAATCAAACTAGTCCGACCCAAACCCTTACGTTCGAACGAGATGTCCTTAAAACTTTCAATCATTGAATCTGCCAATTCCTTCTGGAGCAAGGACAGATCCTGAAAAGATTGGACAGAAGTTACCGGACCACTCAAATTTGAAGAATTAACTAAAAAATCAGGAGGTGAGTTAACGTACGCTATGCTTTTAAATATCTCTGGCATTAAATTAAAAGCTTTCCAGAAATCTACGCCTAAAATAATATTTGAGACGACTGATGGTATTACATGAAATCGAATTATTTTTGTAACATCATTAAAAGTTATAGGTAATGTCATGAAACCGATTGTGTCACACTCGGACCCATCAGCGACGGTAACTTTAGAGTCCGTGGAAGATTCCACTGGATAACCCGCGTTTATTAATCGTGTGTGAGCTCCGTTACCAATTATGGAAACAGCTGCGCCTGAATCTAAAAGACCACAAATTGTCAAATCCAATAAATTTACATTTAAATACGGTCGTATATCACTAGAATGTGGTTCAAACAAAACCGGGGCGACGTTATGTGATTCAAAGTATTTTACCACTAAACCTTGCCAATATCTCCAATCTTCAGGATCGGCCCTACCTGAAGTGGTTTCACCACGGTTTAAACTTATTAGTTTTTTGGCTTTACGTTACACTTGGGACACGACCTAACTGTATAACCGAGCTCACCACAATTGAAGCACTTCACTCTTTTGTCGTCAGCCGTACACTGTGCTCGAGAATGAGTGTTCACTTTACACCTATTACAAAACCCGACCTTTTTGTTTGCGTCAAAATATTTGGGTTTATTTTCCGGTGTCCGAACAAAGTTGTTCTTGTTCGGTTGTCTGTAAATTTGTGTAGGTTTGTTCCCTACTACACTAACCGGTGTCTTACTTTTACCCTTATAAACTAACTCGGGATTCAAACTCGAGGTCTTGGGTGGCTCAGTAAACAAACTTGTTTTTTGTCGTGCTGCCTCTAACCTACGGCAGACGGTCTTCAAATCCTTCACCGTTTCAAATTTTTGTAACGCCAGTTGATCCGCAAAAATTGGCCTAACATTGTTTAGTAAAATTTCTACCTTATCTTCTTCGGACAAAGGTTTCTTCAGTCGTGAAAACAAACAACTCATGACTGCGAAATAAATATGAACGGGTTCATCTTGACCTTTGGTCCTAGACCGAATCTCCCCCATTAGACGATAATCGTAGCCGACAATTTCAAAATCCTCCAAAAGCAAAGAACTGAGGTCTTGCCAAGAGGAGATTTGGTCCTTGATGCCTCGGTACCAGATCAGACCCTGATTTGAAAATAGAGAGAAGGCAGATCTAAATAATTTTTCTTCAGAAACATTATAAGCAATAGCATGTTCAGTAACCGACTCTATAAAACTACGGGGATTTCCCATACCGTCAAACTGTATCTTCCACTTGGCGACGTTGGAGTCCGCCGAACAAGCGATTGCAGATGACCCTGGCACCTGAGGTTCCATCGCTTTGTCATTTGCTGGTGGTGACAAAGATGAGAACGATGAACCAGATTCATGCGAATCCAGCCGCTGACGTAAATTCTTCAAGACCTCGATGAGGCCAAACTTCGCCTTGACGTCAGCCTCTGCCTCCGCATTCACCCTATCCAACCTAAACCAAGAATGGCAAAACAAAGCCCTAGCGCGAGCCAACAAACTTCGTTCACCGGAGGACTCAAAGTCATCGATGCGTTTCCGAAGGTCTTTTAATTTGTCGCTAATAACCGGCAACTCCTTCGCTGGAAGCGCGTCGTCGTCGCCTAAAATATCACCAGGCTTAAAGTCGTTTATCAAACCTTTCAACTGTTTTCTCAATTTCAAAACTGTGTCCTCAGGTTTTTCGCCACGAATAGTAACCTCATAGACCAACTCGTCACGATGCAACGAATAAAGGTGCACTATGTTCCAATCCATCTTAAAATGAAAACCAAAAAAAATTATCGAAAAGCTATAAAAAACCTAAGTTGAAAACAAATAAAGTTAAGTATTTTTAATATATTAATTGTTGCTAAGTTCTCCACTGAAGATAAACAAAACAAAATAAATTTGTCCTAAAAAATTTTTCAAAGTCATGGTCACCCTACTTGAGGAAATAAAAATAATTTTCCAAGTGATTGGTGACCAATATACAAATCACCTTTAAACTGTTATCTGAACACCAAATACCTTAGTTACTTATTAAATTATCTCCTTTAACAATGTTAAATTTCTATCTTATAGTTTACATTTAATTATTTTTACCACAATTTGTAACAAAATATTTGCAATGCATGTTCAATGTTAAGACCAATAAACTTATCCATACATCCTTTTACATTTTCAACAAGAAATAAAATCCACTGTGTTTTATTTCTTATTTTCTTATTTGTATAATACAACAACACTTTGTTTACTTCAGATTATCAAATATAAGTACAGTAAATTATTAGTAATAGTAATAAGTAAACCATAAGTAATTACTTTATAGTATGTGAACAAATAAAACAAACCCTAATAAAAATGGATTTAAGTTTGTTGCATCAAAATTTCTACAAAATTTAATTTTTGTAAATGCACTTAAACTTTATAAACTACACAACCATATAGGTTATTTATGTCCACAAAACATTACTTCCTACACTTTACCGATACAAAATTACTAATACTTAAGTAGACATGTTATTTTTCACTTTAAACTACTTACTTAAAACAAAATTTCAGTATGTATTACATTAAAATAACAAATTTGGGTTAATTTAATCACAATAGTGGGCGCCATTGAAAACTAGTTAAGTTGGTAGAAATAAAAAGATTTTTTGTTGTCTCAAAGCCAATTCAGTTTATTCAAAATAAATATATAATATTTTTCTTTCATATTGTAAGTGCTAAGTGTTACCAATACTTATTTACTCTTGACTTCTATGGTACATAACTTACACAGAATCGTGGATGTTACTTAAGAATTAGATTACTCTTAATACATATTAGCATGTCATGACAACGTAATCTTTAGCGGAGAACCAGTACCAATTTAAAGTCTTAATAGATGTTATGCAAAAAACCCCTTAAACTCAGGGTCGCTATCCGAGTTCGCGTTTGTGATTAAACCAATCCCAAATTGTGCAATAGAAACAAACCTAACAAGCACTTGCAAAATTAAACTGGCGAGGAACACTGACCTGGTGAAATCCTTCTAAGGCCATTCAATTACCTGCCCAGACCATCCCGAACAGTGGCGGCTCGGCGAGCTGGGCCTCTGGCTCCAACGGGCCGAGCGTCCCCTGATCGGAATGAAGCACTGGTACTTTCCTTCAGCCTATCAGCATTCCCGGTGGAACAGGGCCTTTCACACCCATGTGGATAGGATGCGTTTATGAATAAGCTCTTCTTGACTTCATAAAATATCAATGAGATCAAATGTTATGGACATGAACACGACCATCACTATGAATATATATTTAACTATAAATAATAATATCCCATTCTGAAACAACAACCATGTGGATGAATATACGAATTACAAATATACCTTTTCAGATGCCAAGTTGGAAATTTAGAAAGTGGCTAACTTACATGCAGGCGTCTTTTGATTCTTCAACTTATGAGTCCATTGTTGATATTTCAGCCAAAGACATCCTGCAAATTCCCTCTCCTGACCCTGGAAGACACATGGCCATGATAGCGGAATCTAACCAAAAAATAAACGAACGAAATTCTCAGAAATGAACTTACCAAATTTTTAAATATGATAATGATTCATTTCTATTGAAATGAGGGCCGATGATTACAGATTTTTCCCAGCCCTGGGGCTTCGCCCCATCATGAACTTGTCCTTCCTCTCAAAAATCAATCTCCAAAATGCCAACGCGACCGGCTGCCTCCCTGACAGTTCGTGTCGTGTCAATCGACTTTTTACTTTTTAAACAACCACACCAAAGATGAAGAAATCGATCAATATCGCATCCACAACATTTTCGAGACTGCTCGCGCCATCTATTGAGACACTTCAGAACTAAACTCAACAGAATTAATAAGTTTGTTTTGAAAGTTTATTTTACTATTCTATAAATAACTATACGTCAAAATTTGCAACGTTACATTACGCTGTCTGTACATGAGTATCGTTTTTCTAAATAAAGAATATAAAGAAAAAGCCTGAGCCACTGACTGACTGACTGACTGACTTATCATCGCCCAGCACAAAATCAGGACCTAGAAAGCTGTAATTTTGCTGAGGTTCCTCGTACTTATTAATACAATTTACTATGCATATATTTTATTTAATTATCATTTCTTTGATTTAATTTAATTGGTGCTATAATTCCGCGCTTCAGGGGGCATGTAAAGCCGTTGGTCCTGGCTGCATCAGCAGTCGTTAACAACCACCAACAATCCGCACTGGGTCCGCGTGGTGGTTTGTAGCTCGTTCTTCCTGTGGTGGCGTGCACGCGGAGAGACCTATGTCCAGCAGTGGACTAGTATAGGCTGATGATAAAGCAATCAAATATTGAATTTGAATTTGAATTATGTAGAAAATGAAAAAGACGAAATATTTTTAAATAGGTACCTACAGAATACGGGAGTAAACGCGAGCAAAAACAAAGAAAATACAAATTTAAAAAAAAAGTAGTATTTTATTTATTGATTTGTTATATATCTTTTAGTTTTTATATCCTCGTTGGTGAACTCGATATTTGTTATTTTTTTAATTATCCTATTTGTCATTGAACGGGTCGTTTAACAGCTGTCATGTCATATTCATTTATTGTAGACGGACTAAAATACATTATAATCATTGCAATGCAATATGAGCAAAAATATGAATTTAAAAAAAAATATCAGGAACTACTAATGTGGGAAAGCACTTTTAACAGATTCAACAATAATCTGGAGAGAAGAAGAAAAGGAGAAAATGTGTGTTTTTTTTCAACGAACACACGAAGTTTTCAATATCGTTTTCGAAACGAAATTTCTGGTTTTCTTTGAATCCTTCTTTATTTTCCCGTACATGTAACCCTTAACTATCGTGTGGTTCTTGGTTGTCGAAATCCACACCTCAGCTTTAAACTTTTCGAAAGGCATGGAATAGCGGAAGTTCGTCATCGGCAACGTCATGTTGTAAAGCGTGTGGAGACCCTACGAGAAAAAATCTTTTTAGGTTTTCTTTTCAAATATTTTTTTATAAAATGTTAAAAATAATTTTTAACGCAAATTTTGTTGCGAACAAATTACAAAAACGTATGTCAGAAAGGTGCAGGTTCAAATCCTGCACGTGGAAATTTTTTCAACATTTGTGTTTTTGTAATTTGTTCGCAACAAAATTTGTGTTAAAAATTATTTTGAACATTTTATAAATAGCTTGCCTACTTTATAAACATCGTTACAATTATGAAGTAAGAAATCAATGTACCCTACTTATTATTATTATTCTAAACAAACTTAAATACATAACTTAACTTTAAAAAAAACAGAGAAAAAATAACTAGAAATTAAAAACTAAAGACCTATAAATAAAAGATGTCCTCCAACTGTGGGCTCATGGGAACGGTCCCAAGAATGCTTGCCCCTTTGGATTGCCAAACTAATACGCTGGCATAGTTAAGTGCTCGCCTTATTGAGGCCTTGACCAGCTGCTTTGCCTCCGGCCCCCATGGACCCATTGTTTCCACCGCAAACGGAACAATTAAATAATTTCGACCTAGGTTTGCGTATTTGTGCCGTTTGCTATTTTCAGCGCTTACCGCAGCAGCCCCCATATGAAGTGAAGTGGCGCGAACATGCGAGGGAGCCACGGTGTCAGCACAGGTTGCATCCCACACCAACGGCCTGTCAAGCTTCCAGAGCCCGATGGTCATTCCGTCAGGTCTCTTGCCATCGCTGCGAGAGATACCAACTGGCTCTAAGACAGCTGGTAAACTAATAGTGGCAAAAGCACTGCGGATGATGCTGTTAAGTGTCGAGTAACGCATCATACGGCCAGCACTACGAGCGCAAGAGAGGCCGTGATGGCCAAGCTCGTCAACAGCCTCCCCACATACACAGCGGTGAGGGTGGACTAATCTGGCGCCTAAACGGAGGCAGACCGCTAGAGTAAGAGACGGCCCGTCTAACAAGGTACCGACATTGGCAGATGGCAAAGCCTGGAGCCAGTGGCCTTACTCTCTCTCGGAAACGGCAGTGAGACGAGCGAGATCGGCCGTGTCAGCCGATGTGGATATAAGCCCCTCCAATATTTGCTTGCATACGGGCTCGTCCCATTGCTTCTGCGATTGTGGTAGTATGGGTAGGCTAGAATTTTGACAGGCGGTTAACCAAGCGTTACTAGCATCTGCCTTGCCCGACAACTCTACGGAACCCAATGATGGGTTGATAATCTTCCTGTAAAGATTGTACGTGCTATGGGCAGAAGACAAAAACGCTGGCAGGGCCACACTGGATAAATTCCTAACTCCTAGGCCTCCGAAGCGTATAGGAAGCGAAGCCTGTAACCAAACGCGGTCGTTCATTGAACAATTTAAAACTTTAATAAGAGTTTCTCTTATCAAATCATCTAAAATTGATAACATTGCTGGAAAAAGCCAAAGTTGGGAGCAACGTAAATTTAGGAACAAAAAGACAAAAACGAATGATAAACAAAGCCATGTGTGGATTAATTTCGAATAACCGATCTGCAGTTGAATTGAATTTAGTGATCGCATCGTTTATAAAAGCAGGGATGGCATCGGCACGGCCGTGCCCCCAGATTTTGAAGACCATAGTTATGAAGTATGGGTTTTTTTTCTATTATATGTTATTATATGACATTTATATATATTTAAGCTTAATTTATTAATTCGACATTACTGTGTTACTGTGTACGATCCAAATCATTCTGTAGTAAATGGCAATCCGAAAGGCATTTCATTTCACGAAAAATATTTGTGTCATCAGCATATAGCTAGTCATAGCAGCAAAATATTACTATTTTTGAATTTTGAAGAATGCTGACAACATCGTTTAAGTAACGGACTAAGACGTGACCCCTGAGGCACGCCCGACGTTATAGGTACATAAGTTGATGTAAAACCTTTCACTGCTACAGCCTGAGTTCTGTCTAGAAGGTAAGATGTCAACCATCTCAGGAGATCACCGTGTATACCGATGTATTCAATGTTGGAAATTAGTATAGAGTGTGAAGTTTTGTCAAAAGCATTTAAATAATCGGTGTACACGGCATCAACCTGAGATCCCCCGTCCACTGTAGCAAGAACGTCTTCAAGGAACTCACAAAGATTCTACTCAGTAGAACTGTGCTGTGTGTTGCTGTGGAACTAAAAACGACCATAAGGTCTATAATAGGTGCTATAATAGCAGGGAAAAGCGAATCGCAAACTATTTTCTAAAATAGTTTAGGTATTACGGATAGCTTTTACGGATGGCTTTATTTAACAGCTTCACCGGATTGTAGGGGCGGGCGGCGAGTAACTTAAGGTTCCTCAAGCCGTGTTGCTCGAACATCCTCATAGGGTTTCTAAAGATAATGGCTTCACGCGAGCGTGTCCCCATCACCTACAAGATACACCGATTTGTTCGGATCGCAATCGAGGAACACGTGTGCTGGGAGATCATTCCACCTTTTTGTAGTGTGACAGATTAGACCAAGTTCCCTTATGCTTACCACTGGAGAAGGGCAAACGACGCCCCGTTCTGCCAACATTTCACCGAATCCAATGGGGAACTTCCCGAGCAGATCGCATAACGGCGAGTGTATCTCCATGAATGTCCGTCGGTACTCGTTGCTTAGGAACTCGTAAAACACAACGTTGACCTAAAAAAATAATTAAGACACACTGGTTCTCGTGACAATGGGTACCAGAAGCTCGTTACGTCATTGTTCAAAGAAGTATATTTAGGTTATTCAATTTGATATTTATAAAATACAGTGAAAAAATTAAATGCCTACCCGACCCAGCCAGGTATCGAACCTGCAGTGCAGCAATTAGCATTTAAAAATAAAGTAAAATAATTAAAATTTATTCAATTTGATTCGAATCAATGCGATACGGAACAAATAGCATCAAATAACTGAGCAAATTAGCGCTTTGTCAAACAAAATTAATACGGCGTTCGAAAACTTCTAGTAAAGCTATTATGACATGGTACTGAAGTGGGCACTGGTCAGCTAATTCTGTTGCAGACTGTCACTTCTTCTACCTACCACGGGGATACGGGAATGGCAAGATGGAAAGGCAAAATCAGATAAACGTCTGCCAAAAGAATAAAACTTACGTAAGGTGAAAACGCCACCGAGGCGTCAAGTCATTTCAAGTTCCCATTGCTGGGGCACGAGCCTTCCTTAATGCATGGAAAGAATTTTTGACTAATGCTAGGTTAACGTTACCGTGACATTGTTGCCCCACATATGCTTGGAAATCGTCTCTATGTTCATGAAGTAGGGACTCTTCCTGCTCAGTCTGGAGATCCAAATTTTAGGATAGAGCACATACTTCTCGTCAAATTCTGTCACGTTTGCTCGCTCCGGTATCATCACTAAACACTGCCACCAATTTACGGTATTAAAATCATCATCAGCCAATGAATTTTAGACGCCTCCTTGGTCTAGTGGCTAAGACCACCGGTTTAGATTCAGAGGTCCCAGGTTCGATTCCCAGCGGGGGGTACATGTTTGTGTACTCGGTTTGGTTGGTGGTAGGGCTTGTTTGTCCGCCTGGCTAGCTACCACCATCTTATCTAAATATGTCGCCATAACATCAATGTTTGTAGCATTGTTGTGTTCCGGCAGCTAGAGATAAGATAGCCAGTGCCTCACTAGTTGAGGATCCCGGGTGAAGTGCGCTTCCATCATTGACCTTATCATCACTTAACATCAGGTGAGATCAAAGCACTGGTACCTTAATTGATGAAAAAAAAAATTACCGCTTATGGCCAAAGGCCTTTCTGCATGCACATCATCACTGTCCCTCAGTGCGAAGACCCAATCGGGCCATAACATGACCCTTCACGGTGACTCAATTCGGGTTGGTGAATGTTAACGACTGCTTAAAAATTGGGTAGTTGATTGGTTAGTCAATAGAGAACCTTTTTTTTTTTTTTTTTTTCATTTGTTGATGGCTTCGTGCGATTAGCACATTTAGCCAGTGTCAAAGTAATTTTTCTAACAAGTAATACATAAATAAACAATATTTCTTTTCAGTATGATGATGATGAATGATAATAGAAATGAGAAATGATACGAGTATACCACCCAACCCCTCGAGTTTCTCAGTAAAGATGTGGGGCTTTATTAAGTCCTCGGGCGGACTTCTTGAGAGAATTTGAAAAGTGACGTTGCACTGTTTTGTTTCATTTGCCAACACTCATGCACACTCACGAACACTTAACGGTTAATAATCCACCATTATTTCACATTAATATTCGATATAACACAAAGTTTAGAAAATAAAACAAAACCGCAGACATGACTCTTCAATTTCCCGCCAAGAAGCCGAGAACCTTTTTAGCAACTGTGAAACAATGTTTTTTTTAACAGCAATTGTATGGGAATGGCAAACTATGACGTCACTATTGTGTTCCGTCAATTGAGTGTTTATTATAAACTTTATAAGTTACAGACATTCATGCTTAAGTAGGTAATTATTGTTGTTGTCAAATTTTTTAATTTTTTAATTTTTTTAAAAAACAAAACTTTTTAAATTTCATAGCCGTACCCGTAACGCGATGTTTGTTGAGTTTTCAAGATCGACACCTGAACGCTATCACCTCTGAACCAACGAACTTTTTAGACAAGATTGTTCATCTTTAAAAATAAAAATGAATCGCTAAATGTGTTGCTAATCGCAAAACTCGAGAACGCGAACGGCTGAACCGATTTGGCTGATTTCTTTATTGTTGTGTTTGATGAAATCAGGAAGGTTCTTATGGAGAGAAAAAACGTAAAAAATACGAGGATAATAGTGAAAACAACAATTTTCTTATCTCATACAAACCACTCTGTCCCCAGCTGTCAAACATTTGACGTCAATCAAAACAAAACAAAGGCACGTAGGGATTATATTTGGTATGCCTCCAAGTTGAGAGTTTGCACGTCATTAATGAAAATAATATTATATAACGAGTTTCCTCTAATTTGTTTTATAATCATTTTTATTGCGTAAATAACTGTGTTATTTTACTTAATGATGATCAGTAGTCAATCAGTAAAGTAAAATTAATGATTAGTCTTTAAATGTTATTTTATTTCTATTAGACTGCGACAGACCAATAATTTTTGACAGAAAGAAATCTGTCGGGGCAGCTATTAACATAAAGAAATCAATGTATCTTTGTTTTAGAGAAATAGGGCAGAACAAGGTCTGCAAGCAAGTTGATAATACAATTAATAACAAAGTTTAGAGCTTATTATGTTTTTTAAAGTTTACGCGTAAATTAGACATTGCAATGAAACGTCTCCCTGTGACTACGATTCTGATAAAATAATTTGTATAAAGCGTAACGTATCACCACATATCACCTTATATTATAACTTTTTTAAACTTTTCCCCTTTTATTGTAAGGTGGAAGCGTGTCGCTAGTCCATGAACTATGCAGGAAACTTACGCGAACTGTAGCGAAGGTTACCGTTGCAATTATTGTATATTTTGTGAGCATATCTATTGTTTCTTTCCCAACAAAATGTATGTCTTTAATTTAATTAAAATACTAAAAATATAACAAACAACATTTGCCAGTTTGCGTGCAAATTGCGGAATGGGTGTATTTTGGTCACAATTTTTCTAAAATACTATCTATTATAGCCGATCTTATCACTATGTTACAATTACTCTGTGCATTAACGGAAAAATGGTTCCGGCACTGAACTCTCTGCTGGCAAGCGCGCGAGAACCAATATGGCGCATCTGGCGGGGCCCCTTATGGGTGGTCGCCATTGTATCGGCTCGGGTAACAAAAGCGCTCTAAAGTGCTAAGCTTAAAGACACAATAATTATATTCTCTGATTAGTATTTTGTTTACATAAAGTGATTTGTTTTACTGGGACAGTATGGAAAAATCTAAAACTTTAGGGAATCTGTCTTAGGAACCATTATGTCTTTTTGTAAAAATAATTTTGGGTCAGCATCATCATCATCATCGTCATCATCATCATCATCATCATCATCATCATCATCATCATCATCATCATCATCAGCTCATTTTATGTCCCCACTGCTGGGGCACGAGCCTTCCCTATGGATGGATAGGGAGAACGGGCCATAAACCACCACGCGGGCCCGGTGCAGCATATTTTTTGGTTTCATATTTTTCGGGTTTGCATATTTTTTGGTAAAGTGCGAGTTGCACATAAAAATGGCTCAAATTGATAAAATCTTTTTTATTAAGGATCAACTGAGTTTTATGTAAGGATCATTGCACGGGATCAGAAGAAAACATCCGAACAGCAGAAGTTAAGTTTACCACGGGATATCGAAATTCATTTCGCTTTTTAACATAAGGTCGACAAAACATTTGGCCTTTCTATTACTTATCGGACAAACATCTGACCAAAATATATATGTCAATGTAACCATTGACATTTTGAAACGCTAGGGTGGATTTAGGGAACTGGTGGTAACAGCACCAGCACCGGCAGTTCCAGAAAAGAATTAGAAATAAAAGATAAAATCTGGTGTAACCAAATTTATTAGCTCAGGATAGGTGTTCGTCGGTTGTTGTAGTGCTCAGTGTTGTCGTGCGATTTTAAGGAAGGACTTAGCTTTGAGCGGGCACTGAAACGCGCGCGCAGTTCGGCGTCTAGGTTAGCCTAGACACGTGCCATCGACTGCGCCGGTGAGATCTTGATCCGGGTGAAGGTGGATTCGCCGCTGGTACCTGCCTTCGGAATGCAGACAGGTAGGGTGCGTGCAGAAATGGAGACATTTTGTAATGTCCGCCTTTAGATTTATATTTAAATAACATTAATGAATTGACTAACAATTCAAATAGCTATCGAAAACTCCCATGGAAATAAACATTTTATAAGAAATGTTTATTTATCATATTATGAATGATTAGACTAAAGGAATGATTTAGACTAAAGGTGGCCGGACTATGGGACGCATATAAACCTCTGACCAGACACACAAAATGGGAACCAAGTGAAATTCCTGACAGGATCATAGAAATGGAGTGCGATAAAATATCCCCCATATTCATGTTCGGAAAGAAATTTAATGTTCCAACCAGAAACGAATGGAAACAGGGCCACCGTCTCCGGAAAAAGACAGCCTAATCTGTCATACCGACGAATCAAAAATGAAGTCACAG
The DNA here is from genome assembly GCA_963082485.1 of Eudonia mercurella. Lineage (NCBI taxonomy): Eukaryota > Metazoa > Arthropoda > Insecta > Lepidoptera > Crambidae > Eudonia > Eudonia mercurella. The sequence goes on from OY720042.1 coordinate 16,133,000, forward strand.
GGGCAAGCGTCTATAATACCGACTTAAAGTATAGTCAAAGCATGGGAAAATGCTTTGACTATACTTTGAAAAAGCTTTATGGACCTTATGAAATACCGGTAATTTATATAAAAAATTGTGCTGAGAGCTTAACCAAACCATTGCATATTATATTCAACGCCTCTTTAAGATCTGGTGTCTTTTCTGATAAATGGAAGACATCTAAAGTTGTCCCGATACACAAGGGAGGCGACTTACGACCCATTTCTCTTCTCAGTGTGTTTGCTAAAATTTTGGAGACATTGCTCTGTCCAGTGATTTAAAATCATTGTAAACAGCTGCTCACAGACCATCAGCATGGTTTCTTGGAGGCTAGATCGACCTGTACCAACCTTGTTTGCTTTGAAAACTTCCTATCACAAGCAATAGATTCTCAAAAGCAGGTTGATGTGATCTATACAGATTTTTAAAAAGTAAAGTTTAAAGTTTTAGACGTTTATTGAGATCAAGTCATCGCTACAACTAACAAGTACTGATGTTTAAAAACTAAACGCTTAAACTACTTAACCTAATCAAAGGTCCAACACCTACGTGCACTCCAGTGTACTCACGGCCGAAGCGGCGATCGACCCTCCCTGGGTCAGATCCGACCGCCTGTGCGATGTGGTGGCAATGTCACTAATCCTAAGCGACCCCCTTGGAGCTCCAAACCCTGAACGACCACGCACTCCGCACTTGGTCCGCAATCACGCACTCACACGCGCCTACACGGTCACCCGTAGGCGAATTGTCATTCCCGCACTCGTAAAAGGACAGTTCCTTAATGATTAGGTCTTATTTGTCACATTTAACTCAGCACTCCCATAGGGCACGTGAACAAACGTAAAGCGACCGATTTCACCGGTAATATTTAACAATGACAAGGGCGCATTCCAAACGCGTCTTTTCCTTGCGTCTAACACTAAGGAAGCCGTGACACTAAGATGGCGGTCGTCTGCTCGCGTGCGCGCAGACCGGGCGGCGCCGTATACTCTTTTTCATAAGGCGTTAACAGACGGCTAGCGCCATCTGTGATGCCGTATCAAAACTACATTGTATTTGGAACATCCCCCCGTCCCGGGCTGAAGGCTCAGACCGTTAGCTCATTCAACCGGGAGACGAGAGAGTGTTGCCACGGCTCGTCTCAGAATCGAACCACCGACCAACACCTCCGCGACGCGTGGAGTCCCATCGGGACCCATTAATAACTTTAAGATGCGGCCCCGGCGCCAAACCAAGGAAGGCAAGTTGGCCTCCTTCAATAATACTAAATCCCCTTCCCGAGGGGGCTCAGTCCTGTCTGTCCACTTCACCCTTTGCTGCAGCAAATGCAAGTATTCAACGGACCAGCGGTACCAGAAATTCTGGCCCATCTGCTGCAGCATTTGATAGCGCGACAACCGGGTGGTACGTTCTTCCCTCCAAGGGTATTCCGGCAGAGCAGTGAGCGGCTGCCCGATCAAAAAATGTCCAGGAGTCAAGACCTCCAGATCGTTTGGATCAGGGGACAGGGGACAGAGAGGACGAGAGTTGAGGACCGCTTCCACCTTACAAAGCACGGTGGCAAGCTCCTCAAAGGTTAAAACCGTTTCTCCAATGACGCGGCGGAGGTGGGTCTTTGCGGACTTAACAGCCGCCTCAAAGATTCCTCCCCAGTGTGGGCAATTTGGTGGACTGAACCGCCAAGTTACCCCCTTCCGGGCGAGCGTCTGACTTAAACTATCTACGTTATTTTCTAAAAATTTGTAGACATCATTTAGATAGTTAGCGGTACCCCTATAGTTTGTGCCATTGTCGGAACGGATAAGTGAGGGCAGACCCCTACGCGACACGAAGCAATCCAACGCGGCGACGAAAGCCTCCGTAGACAACGCGGAGACCACCTCCAGGTGGACGGCCTTCGTGGCCAAGCACACAAATACGCACAAGTATGCCTTTACGACCCGTGCGTTGCGAAGAGTGGTCGTCTTCACAGAGAACGGTCCGGCAAAGTCCGTGGCTACCCCCGAAAATGGACGAGACTGGGTGACTCGGTCCGACGGCAGATCCCCCATCTGCGGCTGCATGAGTGAAGCCCGAAGCCGGTAACACGGCAGACACCGGAACAGCACTCCTCGAACGGCTCTTCGAGCCGACAAAATCCAAAATTCCCTCTGCAGGATGGCCAGTAACGCGCCGCACCCCGCATGCGCATTACGAATGTGGCGATCGGACACCAGGAGCTTAACCAGCGGTCCATCCTTCGGCAGGAGTAGGGGGTGTCGAGTCCCGTAAGGCAGGTCGGCTTTCCGTAATCGGCCTCCAACACGCAAAAGCCCCTCCGGATCTGTAAAAGGATTTAACCGAGCGACAGGTCCCTTCAGCTTGGCGCGACCCTCACGCAGCACCCGCAGCTCAGCCTTGAAGCGCTCCGCCTGCAGTACCCGGACCCAGTGCAGTAGCGAGCTCTGACGCTCCTCTGCACTTACAACTGGGGACAACAGTCTATCTCGCGGATGTCGGCAGTTGTGGATGAACCGTTTCATCCAGCTGGTCACCGCCAGCAATTTGTCCAGACTGCTGTATCGTTCAGACAGCCAGTCTGGGTCCATATCTGTCTCCACGGCCAGGGTATGCACACGCATGCCGGGTAGAATCTGGACCGTCCTGTCCAGCCGCTGGACAGGCCAAGAGGTCTCGGGCGACTTCAGCCACCCTGGTCCCCACCAGAGATGATGAGCTGCCAACTCTGGAGCAGTGCAGCCCCGGGAAGCACAGTCCGCTGGATTTATGTCGCCTGGGACGTATCTCCAAGTGATTAGAACTCCGATCTCCTGTATTTGGGAAACCCGGTTCCCTACAAAGATTTCCAAATTATGTGGCGACGCGCGCAACCATGCCAGCGCGACCTGACTATCTGACCACGCAAAGACATCCCGGATGTTTACGGTGGCGGCTAACTCCCGACGAACATGGCTTAACAGCCTGGCTAAAAGATGAGCCCCGCTCAACTCCAACTTGGGGATGGTCAGACGGGTTCGGATTGGAGCAACCTTGCTCTTGGCTAAGAGCAGTACGACGTTGACCCGGCCCTCAGAATCAACGGTGCGTAGATACACTGCCGCAGCGTACCCTCGCTCGGAAGCATCACAGAAGCCATGCAGGCTCACTTGAGATTTGCCCGGAGGCAAAATTCGACGAGGTAAGGCAACCCGGTTGACTTCCTCCATGGTGGAGATTAACTCGAGCCAGGTGTTCAATGGCGGCCCGATGAGCGGCTCATCCTACGAGACGCCTAACATCCACAGCTGCTGCAGCAGGCACTTAGCTGAAAAGATCACCGGACTAATCCACCCGTTCGGTTCAAACATGCGTGCAATAGTGGACAGCACCGTCCTCTTGCTCCAAATGCTCCGGGACTCCAGCTCCACCTGGAAAGTGAAAATTTCGTGTACGGGTTGATACTGCATACCCAGCACCGCTATCATGTTGGGGTCCTCCGCATCTGCGAACAAAGTGGGGTTCTGCTGGTGCTCCTCTGGTATCCCCTCTAGCAGACCCGGCTCGTTAGACAGCCACTTCCGCAACTCGTATCCCCCAGCTGCAAGAAGTGCGATCAGTTCATCCCGCAGTGTGAGGGCCTCCTCGACACTCTCGGCCCCGGTGCACACGTCGTCGACGTACAGGTCACGTGTCAGCACGGCGGCGGCACGGGGAAAGCGGGCCCGCTCTCGCTCGGCCAGCTCCAACAAGGATCGGATTGCGATGTATGGACTGGACTTCAACCCATATGTGTTGGTGTTGAGTTCGTAGACGGTCACCGGGTCCTCCGGGTGTTCATGCCAGAGGATGAGCTGGTAGCGCCTGTCATCCGGATGGATGACCGTCTGTCTGAACATCATCCGGATGTCAGCTCCCAACACCACCTGATGTCTTCTAAAGTTCAGGATGATATCGACAACGTCCCGGTGCAACTTGGGACCAGAATGGAGACACTGGTTCAAGGATACCCCCGTAGACGTGGGGGCTGATCCGTCAAACACGGTTCTCAATTTGCCCGAGCCAGTTTTTATCACGGCATGGTGAGGCAGGAAGTAGTGCCCAGTTGAGCTCCAATCAACTCGAGCCGGAGACATGTGACCCAAAGCCTCATACTCGCGCATAAACGCAATGTATTTGTCCCGAAGGACTGGGTCACGCCGCATGCGCCGTTCCATGGCCAGCAGCCTCTTCTCCGCCAAAGCCCTGGACTGCCCTAGAACAGGAGGGGAGGCAATAAAAGGAAGCCTGGTCACAAACCTCCCGGACCTAGATCGTGACGTGTTAGCCTGATAGAAGGCCTCACACTCCACATGGTCGGGATCCACCCTAGGGACCAGGGGGAGTTCCTCAATCTCCCAAAACCTCTGCATCGTCTTGGCCAAGGATGCAGACAAGATGATCTTGGACTCATCCGGAGTCGGGTCGTCAACGACCGGTCCCATAATTGAAAATCCAAAAAGCGTGGACACTGCCACCAATGAAGAGGGACCCAAAGCCCTTTGGGATCCTAGCAGGATCCATCCAAGGACATCCGACCCTAAGAGGAGATCCACCGGAGCCGGATGATCAAATAGTGGGTCGGCCAGATTTAGGCCCTTTGTAACTGCGCGTGTACTAGAGGGCAGATCGGTAGAAGGCTGCCAGCCCACAATGGTGTCCATCACCGTGGCTGCTACCGAAATCCTCAAAGTAGAGGAATGTACCGCGGAGAAGGTGACTTGGGTTTGGCCCATCAAACCTCTAACCTCCATGCCACCAACCCCGAGTAGCGGCATCGAGGGGGCCTCCATGCCCAGACCCAGTTTTTGTGCCACTCGAGTGGACATCAGGCAGCCTTGGGCCCCTGAGTCCAACAAGGCTCTGAGGGTGACCGAGTCTCCCTGAGGGCCCCAAACGCGGACAGCCGCAGTAGGGAGCAGAACCGTCCGCGGGTCTGCTCTCGAAGGGGGGCAGGCTAGCTATGCCCCTTGGGCTTCCCTCTCCTCTTGGGCCCCCAAATAAAAGTATGGCCGGCGGGTGCACATGGCCATTCTCGGAAGGGCGTAGTCCGCCGCCCTACCATATCTGGGATAGGGCGAGTGGTACTCCAGCCGGGGGTACTCGTGGAGCGGCGGCGAGAACCGCCTTGGCCCCGGCGGGTCGCGCTGCTCCACGCTAGCGCGCACAGGTGCCCATGCAGGAGGGGATCCCGGGTCAGCTGTCGGGCCCCCGCCCGTAGGGCCCCAGCTCACACTTGGGCCGGCCGCCTGGTAGCCTGCAGACGCGTGGCCCTCCATGGGTGCACGCACCTGTCCACGGCTCACCTCCCGCGGTGGGGGCGCGTCACGCGCCGGACTGCGCCTCTGAGTGGGTGGGGATGTGCTCCGCCCTGGAGCACCCCCGCCCGTGGGGCGCCGCTGCTGGGGGGTCGGTGGGGCTGCGCCCGTCTGGTTCGCGCAGAGCAGCAGGTGATGCGACCCGTCGCAAGCGCTGCATCTCTGGGCCCTGGTATAGTCTCGGGCGAAGTGGTCGCCCAGGCAACCAAAACATAGGCCATTGCGCTTCACCATTCGCCGCCTATCCGCCACCGGCATCCCCCGCCATTCCTGACACCGTAGTAGGGGGTGGCCCATTTGGCCACACTGCAAACAGGCCGGCTCCCTGCCGGCCGCTGTCGTCAGCGCCGCCAACCGCGCCGTCGTGCGTCCTGGTGCCCGCTGCTGTTGAGCAGCCTGGGGCGTCCTGCGCCCCTGTGTGGTGCCGCACCTACACGGGAGCGCTCTTAGTGGCGGCAGGTCCGGAGGCGAGGTCTCCACGACCCTTGCCTCGTACTCGAGGAACCTCATCAGGTCCTCCAATGTGGGCAAAGCACTCCCTTCCTTTTCTGCCGCCTCGCGCTCAAAGCGGGAGCGGACGTCCGTGGGCAGCTTGGTCAGGATGATGTGGACCAGTAGGAAGGACCACTGGTCCACCGGCAACCCCAACATCCTCAAGGCGTTGCATGCAACGGTGACCGGCGTCAACAGTTGCAGCCTTATGTCCGCCCGACTGTGCACCCCGGGCAACGCCAACAGCTGGCGGGCATGTGCATCTGCCAACAGCCGGACGTTGTGGTAGCGGTTGGTGAGGAGCTCCCATGCCGTCCCATATTGGGCATCCTCAACCTTTAGGTGCTGGACGAGTGCCCTTGCCTCGCCCTGCAGTGTGGACAGCAGGTACGCCATCTTCTGACCCCGGGTCAAGTCGTCCCGGCTGTCCACCAGCGACACAAACATGTTTTGGTAGGCGACCCACTCCTCCACGCAGCCGTCAAAACTGCCCAGCTGTATCGTGGGAAGCCTACCCACAATCGCCGCTCCTCCCGCTGGCGATGGTGCTGGAGGTACGGGCTCGCCCTCCCTGCGGCGTCTGATGTCGCAAGCCACCTGCGTGACCTCGTCGCAGATCTCCATGATCTGGGCGAAATCCGCTTCACAGGACGCCCAGACTTCCTCGCTTGAAGGCGGGGTGGCCTCTGACACCGCCATCATAGCCGATTCCGCCGAGGTCACCCGCGACCCCAACTGTTCCGCCCGCGCCAACACGGCATCTTCCCTATCCTTTCGGGTCAATAACCCCCGTACTGCCAGGAACCAACGCAACTCTTTCGCAAGGACCGCCTTCGCCATCGCGTTAAGGGAGATGTAAAATAAATAAACAACTACCTAGTTGATATTAGCGGGAGCGGGAAAACCGCCGACAATAGCACAGACGACAGTGGTAATACCTAACACAAGTTATGGCTACGATAACAATTTCCCAAATTGTGAGGTGCACAATGCAACAACAAGTAACGTGCCACACTCGTAAAAACAAAACAAAAGGTAATACCTAAAATTAACTTAAACTAGGCCGCTAGAATAAACTTTATAACAAAATGTTATTACAACGTTACAACAAAAAATAACAATATCAAATAACCAAAATGCAATAACCAACTTGGATAGGCCTATGTCCAGCAGTGGACGTGTATAGGCTGATAAAGTTAAGTCGTTAACGTTAACGACGTCACTATAAAGTGCTTAGCTAACAACAAGTTGAGATACCTACCTACCCACTTTAACTAATAAAAAATAAAAAGGTGTTGAATTTAACAATGTTGAGGCGAGATTAACTACGCTCTGCTACCAGAAATGTTTACAGTTTATCCTCTGCTACCATACAATACTTAAAACCAAAGGCTTAAACTAATTAACCTAATCAAATGTCTCACACTTACGTGCACTCCAGTGTACTCACTGGCCGAAGCGGCGGGCGACCCTCCCTGGGTCAGATCCGACCGCCTGTGCGATGTGGTGGCAATGTCACTGATCCTAAGCGACCCCCTTGGAGCTCCAAACCCTGAACGACCACGCACTCCGCACTTGGTCCGCAATCACGCATAGAAGGACAGTTCCTTGATACATATTTGTCACGTTTAACGCGGCACTCCCATAGGGCACGTGAACAAACGCAAAACGACCGATTTCACCAGTTATATTTAACAAAACAAGGGCGCGTTCCAAACGCGTGGTTTCCGTGTGTCTAACACTAAGGAAGCCGAGACACTAAGATGGCGGCCATCTGCTCGCGTGCGCGCAGACCGGGCGGCGCCGTACACTCTTTTCATAAGGCGTCAACAGACGGCCAGCGCCATCTGTGATGCCGTATCAAAACTACATTGTATTTGGAACAATGATGATGTGTGCTTTTGACTACGTCACTTAGGGTGACTTAAAGCCGATTTTGAGATTTTCCTTTTTGCTCTATCTTTGATAGTTTCAAAGATAGAGCAAATCTGAGTGTGACACCACCGGATCTGGGACTTCGGGGGTCGGGTGGAGTTTTTGATGGGGATTGATATTGTAGAAAGAAAAGAGAAAAACATTTATTAACCTCACACAAAACAAAAAGACAATTACAAAAACAAAGCAAAAACAGATCCATTAAGACCATCCATCCATTAAAGACCAGGACCAGTGCAGCGAAATGTCAGATGACAGCTGCATGAGCACTGATACGCTCACTGGCCCTCTTAAGAGGAAGCGTCCCCCTAAAACATCTAAGGGGGACAAAACCATGACCAAAGAGTCAAACTCGGACTCGTCGGACGATGGTCCGATTAAAAAGACAGTTCCGCGCGGTCGCGGTAGACCTCCCACCACTGGGGAGTATGTCGGCCTTGCCCAGGCCAAACGCGAGCTCAACGCTGCAAAGCGTGAGGAGCAGCAGATCGCGTTGGACCGGGAGGTGGCTAACATGGAGCGCCGCGCCATCGAAACTCGAGCGTCCTATTACGCCAGTCGGACGGAAGATGAGGCCCTACCCACAGATCCGGACCTGAAGACCGCCCTCGACATCGAGGAGGTGGTGAAGGCGGACTGTGCGGTCATAGTGGAGGTTGCGAAGAAGTCGTCGCACCTTCAGGGCCCCTTCCAGAAGGCGCTAAAGAAATCGGCTCAGTCCATCCTAGACTGTTTCCGCGAAGTGTCCTCCAAATCCATCTCGGAGGACACTCGCATTCTAAAAGCGGAGAATGTGAGGCTGCAGCGGCAGCTGGCAGACCTCACTAGGAGTGTAGCAGTTTTGTCTGCCGAGGTCAAGGACCTCAAGAGTGGGAGGAAATCCGGATCCCCTCCCCCTATGCTCCCCGAGGTTCCCTTGTCCATGGAGATGGACTGCCCTCCTACAAGGCCCCTCTCCTCAACTGCCACCGTGCGGGAAACGGCTGGCCGCGGCAAAAAGAAGGCCGCCTTCGAGGAGCCGGACGCCCTCCAGGCATTTGAAGCGAGACTGGCCCGAACATTCGGGAACATGCTGAATGCTCGCCTGGAGGGCCTGGAGGATCGCCTGCTTCCGGCAAAGAAGCTGCGACCGCCACTCGCGGCGGACCGTAAAGCCGCAGCAGCTTCGACGCCCCCTGCTCCGAAAGGGCAGACGAAGCCGGCCAAAGGCAAGGCGGCGGGTAAAAAGCCCGATCCCCCGCCGAAGCGGGCCAAGAAGGCTGGACCTCCAGCGGTCGTACCATCCACCTCCCAGGGTGCAGCTGCCAAAGCACCTCCCCCGGTCGAGGTCCCGACTGAGGCAGACTCGGGATGGTCGACGCAGGAGACGCGAAAACAGCGCCGCAAGAGGAAGAGCAATCCTGCACCCCACCCCCTCCCCCGGGGGGTGGATAGCTCATGATGAGTTTTCCCAGCGTATATAAAAAAAAAAAAAAAAATAAATAAAAAAAAAAAAAAAAAAAAACCCCCGATCGTGCTGCCACCTTGTCGTGGTGGGGGGGCTTGCGTGTCTCAAGGATCTTCAAGGCTATGCCGTACAGGGCTACCCATAACGGACAGGCTTGGAGTGAGGGGCCAGACTAAGAGCGGCACAGGGGTGGTGTCTCTCCGCGTGTCCCTCTGAATTAGCAGAGGGCACAGTGGATGGGATCAGGGTGGGAAAAAACCCATGAGGGTTGATTAAGGTGGGGGCGACGGGTTGTCGGTCGGAGACAGGCAGCATGGCTCGGCCAACTCGCTCCCCGGCCCGTGGGGTCGGGGGTGAGGGCCGCTACTCCGGTAGGGGCCGCGAGGAAGAAAACCTCTCTAAAAATTACCCAAATCCCAAGCTTAGCACTCGGTGATGGGATGTATGGTTGGGGGGAACCCAATCGTTAGAGGCAGGGGAGCTCACCCCCTGAAAAAATTGAGATAAAAACAATGTCAGGTCAGTTAAAAGAGAATTTACCCCAGGAGGGTACCGGCATCTCTGATGTCGGAGAATCCCTCACCGGGCCTAGCCCGGTCTGCCCCTCGTATTCTGGGGGGGGCAAAAACTGTCCTGAGGGCGAAAGCCCTCAAGCCACGAGGCGGCCGAATGATGTGACCCATGAGACTGCGGAGGAGTCTGACTCTTCTGTGATGTCCATGGTGACTGTGTCGTCAGGTGATGACACAACGGGGGGGCTGTGGCGCAATGCGCGGAAACGGCCTTGAGAGGCGGTGGAGAAGCGGGCTCCCGCGTCGACGCCCACCTCAAAAAGAGGGAGAGGGCGGCCTCCCACGACGGGGGAATACGTCGGCTATGCACAGGCAAAGTCGGCGTACCTTAAAGCCCAAAGAGAGGAGATGGCGCTTGAGGACGAGGAAGAGGTGGCGAGTATGGCCCGCGAATTGCGTAAAAAGGGCCGGTCGCAGCGCCTCTCTGAATCGTCATCGATGTCGCACGACGACGGCGGAATTTCGGCGCTGGAGCTGCAAAAGAAGGCAGAAGATAGTGTTCTGCTTATTCAAGCAGTTGCATCAAAGTCCCGGAACTTAAAGGGGACGATGCAAAAGAACCTCAAGGAGGCCTCTGCCAACTTGCGGGAGGTGGTAGCGGAGCTAGCAGAGCGGTCCGCTACGGAGGAGACGGCTCGGCTCCAAAGGGCCAATGCTCGCCTCCAAAGCGAAGTCGCCGAACTCCGAAAGGAGATCGCAGACATGCGGGCGAGCCTCGCCAAGCCTGTGGAGTCAAGCGGAGCCAACCTCGACATCGCCTCGCTGACGCGCTCGATCATGATGGAAGTGGGGACCATGATCAGCGCAAGGATCGAGGGGCTTGAGATGCGTCTCCCTCCCGCGCCACGCCTCCGGCCACCTCTGGCTGCCGACAGGACGAGTGCTGCGGCTGCGTCCCCCGCTCCTGCCCCTGTCCGCACCGCCGCTGCTCCGCCCCCGCCGACAGCGAGTCGGGGTGAGGCCAGGCGAAGCGGCCGAAATAGGACAAACCCAGAGGTGACAGCGCCAACACCTGGCGCTCCGAAGCCCCCGATGACGGCCGTGTCAGAATGGACAACGGTTGTCAAGCGGGGCAAGAAGAAGAAGGGCAGCGCACCGTCGGACAAGCCGGCAACCGCGCCCAAAAAGAAGGACCCGGCGGCGAGGCTTCGCTCCCCGCGATCGGCTGCGGTGACCATCACCATCCAGCCGGGTGCCGCGGTGGAGGGCAAGGAGCTCACATACAAGGATGTGCTCGCCGGGGCTAAGCAGAAGGTCGACCTGGACAGCTTAGGCCTAAAGGGTATACGCTTCCGAACCGCAGTAACAGGGGCCCGGGTTCTGGAAATTCCTGGGGCCGGTAGTGGTGAGAAGGCGGACCTGCTGGCGGGCAAACTGCGGGAGGTCCTTCCCGCGGACCTGGTCCGCATCTCCAGGCCTGTGAAATGTGCAGAATTGCGCATCAGCGACCTGGATGATGCGGTGTCTCAGGAAGAGGTGGCGGTCGCGGTGGCTCACTACGGGGAATGCCCCGCCGAGCAGGTCAAGTGCGGGGAGATCCGCCGCTTCTCTGCCGACAGCCCCGGCACGGCGTGGGTGCGCTGCCCTGTTGCGGCAGCCAAAAAGATCGCCTCCAGTGAGCGGCTATTGGTGGGGTGTATGTCGGCCCGGGTCAGACTACTCGAGGCTAGACCCCTTCGGTGCTACCGGTGCCTCGATTTGGGGCATGTGATGAGCCGGTGCACCTGCGAGGTGGATCGCAGCGATGCCTGCTATCGCTGCGGTCAACCAGGCCACAAGGCGGCTGGCTGTGCCGCTGCCCCACACTGCCCGCTGTGTGAGGCAAAACAGAGGCCGGCGGACCACAGAGTGGGAGGCGGAGCATGTGTCGCTTCCACCACCACCAAATCCACCGGAAGCAAAAGAAGGAAAAAGCCCGCCGGGAAACGCTCAAAAGCCCACCCCCGGCCGGCTCGCCCGTCCACCGCTGACGTGGAACGTGCCGCGAGGGTCGCAGACATGGTCGTAGATTAATAAATGGCCATGTCTCTTCTGCAGGCGAACCTCAATCACTCGGCCAGGGCTCAGGACCTCTTGTACCAGAGCCTGGCTGAGTGGTCGATCCAGGTGGCGGTGGTGGCGGAACCTTACCTCGTCCCCGCCAGGGACAATTGGGTTGGTGACCGGGACGTGGCGATCGTCGCGCAGACGGCCGTCGGCTCCCCGCCCTTCGACAGAACAATTAGGGGCCGCGGATGCGTCGCGGCCACCCTTATGGGCGTGACGATCGTCGGCGTGTACTTCTCGCCGAACCGGAGCCTGGCCGCATTCGAGCAATTCCTGCTTGAGGTCGGTGCTCTGGTCGGCCGGAGTCACCCAATCCCAGTGCTGGTCGCCGGGGACTTCAACGCCAAATCAACGGCTTGGGGTTCTCCGGTTACCGATGTGCGGGGCGAGGCGTTGGAAGAGTGGGCCGTCACGTCGGGCTTAGTTCTTCTGAACCGGGGGTCGGTAGACACGTGCGTGCGGCATAACGGGGGATCCATTGTGGACCTCACGTTTGCGACCCCGTGTCTTGCGCGCCGTGTCCGAAACTGGAGGGTGCTCGGGGAGGCGGAGACGCTGTCGGACCACCGGTATATCCGGTTCGAGGTCGCCGCTAACCCTGGAGCTCCACAGAGCCAACCCCCGCGTGGGGACGGACCGCGCTGGGCACTTAAGACCATGGACGTTGACGTCATCGTCGAGGCGTCCATCGTCCAGGCTTGGCAGTCGGCGCCGGAGGGCCCGGAGTCCGACGTGGACGGGCGAGCGGAGCGGTTGAGCGAGTCGATGGAGCAAGTGTGCGACGCCGGTATGTCGCGCGCCAGACTGCTCCCGCCCCGCAGACAGGTGTACTGGTGGTCGGCGGATATACGCCGGCTTCGTGAAGCGTGCGTTGCAGCCAGACGCCAGTACACTCGCTATAGAAGGCGACGAAGACGGGTGGATGCCGAGGAAAGCCGCCTCTACGCTGCGTACAGGGCGAGATGCACTTCACTGCAGATCGCCATAGGTGAGGCAAAGTCTGAGTCGTGGAGAGAGTGGTTGGAGACTCTGAATAGAGATCCCTGGGGGCGCCCGTACAAGACGGTGCGTGGTCAGATGCGCCCCTGGGCCCCTCCGCTGACCCAAAGTCTCCAACCAGAGCTGTTAGAAAACGTTGTCGCCACCCTCTTCCCAGAGAGGGCTGACTCGGCGCCCCCGCCTATGGCGGCTGCAGCGTCAGTGGACTCGGACGCCTCGATACCCGAGGTGTCCCAAGAAGAGCTGGAGACCGCGGTCCTGCGGCTCCGCGCCAAGAGTACCGCACCGGGCCCCGATGGGGTTCCCGGCAAGGTGTGGGTGCTCGCCTTGGAGGCCCTCGGGCCCAGGGTGGTCGAGCTCCTCGACGCTTGCATGCGGAGCGGTCGCTTTCCGAAGAAGTGGAAGATCGGCAGGCTTGTGCTGCTGCGCAAGGAGGGTCGCCCGGCGGACTCGCCGTCGGCATACCGGCCCATAGTGTTGCTCGACGAGGTGAGCAAGCTCTTCGAGCGGATTATTTCCGCGCGCCTCGTTGAGCACCTTGAACAGGTCGGGCCGGGGCTTAGCGACCGGCAGTTTGGTTTTCGCCGAGGCCGATCGACGGTGGACGCAATCGCGCGTGTGAGGGACCTCTCTGAAGAGGCGGTGTCCCGGGGAGAGGTCGTCTTGGCGGTGTCGTTAGACATCGCCAACGCCTTTAATACCCTCCCCTGGGGCTGTATTGAGGCGGCGCTGGGTTATCATCGCGTGCCCGACTATCTGCGTCGTCTCCTCCTCGACTACTTCTCCGAGAGGGAAGTGGTGTACCCGACGCGCGACGGGCGGGGCAGCCGGGTCATGACGTGCGGTGTTCCACAGGGATCGGTCCTTGGGCCGCTCCTGTGGAACATCGGCTACGACTGGGTGCTGCGGGGCGCCAACCTGCGGGGGGTTGACGTAACGTGTTACGCCGACGACACCCTCGTCACGTCCTGCGGCGCCACGTACCGCGAGACGGCCATGTTGGCGACGGCCGGAGTGGCCCAAGTGGTGGCCCGAATTCGCCGGCTAGGGCTGGATGTGGCGCTGGAAAAATCGGAGGCTCTGTGTTTTCACGAAGCCCGACGCGCCCCTCCCGCAGGATCCCGGTTGACGGTCGGCGGCGTCTCCATCGCTGTCGAGTCGACGATGCGGTACCTGGGCATTGTCCTCGACAGCCGCTGGAACTTCCGGGAGCACTTCCGGCGGTTGGCCCCCAAGTTGTTGCGAGCGGCTGGAGCTTTGAGCTGGCTGCTGCCGAACCTGGGCGGGCCGACAGTCGCATGCCGCCGGTTGTACACTGGGGTGGTTCGATCGATGGCCCTCTACGGGGCCCCGATCTGGGCAGACACCCTGAGCGCCCAAAATAGGACTCTCCTGCGCCAAGTGCAACGGGTCATGGCGATCAGGGTGGTGAAGGGATACCGCACCATCTCGTGCGAGGCGGCGTGCGTCCTGGCCGGGACCCCACCGTGGGACCTGGACGCGGAGATGCTCTCGGCGGTGTACTGGCGTCGCAGCGCAACAGCGCGAGTCGAAGAGGTGGAGCCAGAGCCGATGGAGACTAGGCAACAGGGGCAACTCGACCGCCAGGTCCTCCTTCGGAAATGGAAGGAAAGACTGGCGGAGCCGACCGCCGGCAGGAGGACGGTGGAGGCGATTCGGCCCGTCCTAGAAAGATGGGTTGATCGCCGACACGGGGCTCTCACTTTCCGCGCTGTGCAGGTCCTTACGGGGCACGGTTGCTTCGGCAGGTACCTGTGCAGCGTGGCGGGTCGAGAACCGACCAGCGAGTGCCACGCTTGTGGGTGTCCAGAGGACACAACGGAGCACACGCTGACGGAATGCCCTGAGTATGCGGAGCCGCGGGCGACGCTTGTGGCGGTGATAGGGGGTGACCTGTCGCTGCCGAGTGTTGTGGGAGCCATGGTTGGCAGTAACAGAGCGTGGGAGGCGGTGCTCCAATTTTGTGAGGCCGTCATGGCGCAAAAGGAGATGGCGGAGCGGGCGAGGGAAGACGACCCTCTGTCGAACCCAATCCGCCGCAAAAGAGCGGGACAAAGGCGTCTGGCGCATACGCGCCACCTTCCCCCTTAACACCAGTCTCCGGGCAGTGGAACCGGGGGGTACCACTGTCCAGTTGGAGGAGACCCCCGAGATGGCTGGCGTGTCTCGTGTTCTGGCACGCCAGGTCAAATGGTGAGTGGTGCCACAGGCGGGCGCCCCACAAGATGGGTCCGAGTTCGGACAACCGTTGACGGAGCAGCGGAAGTCGTGCAATAGCGCTCCCGCAGCCCCGCCGGAAGACGGTGAGGAGGAACACCGCTGGGTTTTAGCCGGTAAGAGTCCGGCATAACCCGACAGCGCCCCCCCGCCTGTCGGGTATCCATGAGGATTTCCCAGCGAAAAAAAAAAAAAAAAAAAAAAAAAAGGTTAGGTTAGGTTAGGTTAGGTTAGGTTAGGTTAGGTGGGGTGCGAGTCAGGTGACCTCCACGTTGGTGCACCCTGGGCAACGGCTGGTTCCAACAGTCTCCCGCTCTGGCGTGTAGTAGACGCTTGGACCCAGCCGGCTGACATCTGACTAGGCGGGGTCCCTTCTGGGCCTTGCAGCTCCCATATGTGGCCCACTCTGAGTCACATAACTCACTTTTCCTTCTGAACAGTGAGAGGAGTTACTGACGGCGTCCCCTCTGGGCGTCGTACCAAAAAGACGGCCGCCTCTTAAAGGTTCTCAGGTCGCACGGGGGGAAAAGGGGCATCGGTGAGAGCGGTGCAACCGGGGTGCACGCCAGCCCCGAAGTCGGTATCTACTCTTTCGCTGCAACGACCCCACCTCTGGCGTCGTGGGTACGCGGTGACTGGGTAGACCGGAGGCCCAATGGCCAAGAGAAGGAAAACTCACTAACACCCCGGAGAACACCGGCTAAAAACCTGTCGGTACCTCCCGCCCCCGACAGTATATAGGGCGCCCTCGGCGTGTGGACGACGCGTGGGTGACTTTTCTTGGTCCGGGGAAGGGCAGCCCCTAAAGTGCCATCGTGAGGGGGGGATCGCAACCCGCAAATTGCACAAATGTCATGAAAAGTCGCAATATGAATACATTACCCCAGGAGGGTACCCGCCAAAAGGCGGGAGAACCCCTCCCTGGGACCAGCGGATTGGGTACGCCCGGCACGCTGGTTTCAGGCATGCCCACCGTGTCTGGGGGGGGCAACATAATGCGCAGAGAGGAGAGAGGAGTGGAGACTGCGGGGTGCTCGGACTCGGACACTGGTTCCGTGTTCTTGAGACCCGAAGGCAGTAGGAGGAAGAGGCTGCGTGACGCGGACATGGACTCCGATGACCTTTCGGGGACCGAGTCTGTGGCGTCTGCAGCCTCAACAGCGAAGATTTCTTCGTCTAGACGTGGGAGAACGCCCACAGTCAGGACCGGATTTACAGCGGCTAAAGCTGCGCCCGCCCGCGATCTACGGGAGTACGAGGAGCAGCTAGATCGTGAAGAGGAGCAGCTCAAAGAGCTGGATGAGCGTCTGTCTGCCGACCGTCGAGCCAGGGGCGTCGTATTGCCAGCCGTGATTGAGCCGGCGGGGGCGTCCAAAGGACGCCCGTCTCGTGGCCAATCCACGGTGGATTCCGCGGCCCTTGAAGAGATGGACTCGGAGATGGCTACTCGTGTGGAGATCCCGTTTATTGCCAGTTCGTCGGACCCTATGACGGCTGACGAGATACACGAGGTGGGGCTGAAGTGCGCTTTTGCGGTGAAGGAGGTGTCTCGGAAATCCGGGAACCTCAGAGGTACCTGCCAGCGCACCCTTAACAACGCGTCGATGACTATCCGGAGGTGCCTCGCCAACCTGGCGTCGCGGACCGTTTCGGACGAGTCACGTCGAACTGAGGAGGCGAATCGCCGACTCCGTGAGGAAGTACACGCCCTCAGACGAGAGGTGGCGTCCCTGAAGAATGTGGTCGATCAGGTGGGGACGGGGTTGAGCGTTTCGGGCCGGGAACGTCCTGCCACGAAGACCGGACCGGATCAGGTCCTTTTGAAGGCCCTCACGGAGATAAGGCGTACGATGGAGGCGTCTAACGCAGCCATCAATGCCCGCCTCGACGGACTCGAGATGAGTCGAGCAGCGCCTGAGCGTGCCCGTCCACCCCGTGCGGTTGAACGCGGACACCGGGGAGATAACTTCCCGGTGCTACCTGCGCCCGATAGGGTCGTTGGACGGAGGCTGGCCTCGCCTGCTCTATCCTCGTCCGCACTGTCTGAGGTACGCCTCACTGCCCCAGTGGGAGATCCCCTTTTATCATCGGATCCGCCCCGGTCCGGTTGGACGACGGCGGTCCGTGGAAAAAGGAAGCGGGCACGCGGTGCTCCCGCCGCTCGGGCGACAGCTCCTGTCCACCCGCTGACTGTTCCCATCTCGGCTTCTGCGCCGACTCGCCTCGCTGTGCCGCCTCGCTCAGCGCCACAAGCGACGACAAACGCAGCCCCGAGGAGGAAGCCGCGAAGGCGGCGAAAGACTAGGCTGAGGCAGCCTACAACATCGGCGGTGGTTATAAAGCTGCGTCCGGAGGCCTTGGCGATGGGCGTCACGTACGCTGACGCCATCAAAAAGGCCCGACTGGCCATCTCCCTACCCGACCTCGGTATCGAGGGGGTTAGGTCGAGGACGGCAGCCACCGGAGCGCGGCTTTTTGAGGTCCCCGGTGCCGAGAGCGGCGCGAAGGCCGATCTGCTCGCCAGCAGGCTGGAGCAGGTGTTGTCAGAGGTGGCCACAGTCGCCCGACCTGAAAAGCACGCGGATATCCGCGTGTCAAGGTTGGACGACTCTTACACCACCGAAGACGTCGCCACGTTAATCGCGGCGAGAGCTGGCTGCCCAGTGGGGGTATTGAGGGTGGGGCGCATACGAATGGGCCCCAACAATGAGGGGAGCACTATCGTGCGTTGCCCCCTTCGAGTGGCGAAGACGCTCGTGTCGCCCGGCAAAGTCCTCCTAGGGTGGAGCTTTGTCCAGGTGGTTGCCCTTGAGCCCCGCCCAATGCGGTGTTACCGCTGCATGGGCGTGGGTCATACGCGGCAGAGGTGTCCCAGTGCCGTTGACCGCTCGGAACTCTGTTTCCGGTGCGGTCTGCCAGGGCACCAGTCGAGGGCGTGCTCGAGAGAGCCGAAGTGTGCGGTTTGCTTCGCTGCAGGTAAACCGCACCAACATTTGATGGGAGGCAGGGGCTGCAGTCCCCCTGCTGTCAGGGGTTGCCCTGATCCCCCCGCAACGGGGGTGGAGACTGCCCCGTCTGAGCCAGCTCCTGGAGAGCCGTTGGTGGATCCCCCACTAGACGTATCGGACATGGAGACGACGGAGGAGTCGTCCCGGACCGAGGGCCCTACAGCCGACTACCCCAATGCCTCTCCAATGAGAGGTACAGGGTCGGAAGGTTCTAGGGTGGTTGAGGAGGAGGACCCGGGCGAGGGCCCGAGCAGGCCTACAACTGGGTCCCCCCCTCCCGCGTGGAGTCGTCCACGCGCGCCAGACGGGCGGTTTGCGAAGGCGACCGCAGTGAAACCCACACCGAAGGCCGGCCCCATAGGGCCGCACTGACCTTGGGACTGTACGGGTCAGATGCGGGACGCCCAACGGCGTTGCCGGTGGGAGGCGCGGAACATTATCCCTATGACAGCAAACGCGCCAACCACATAATCGGTGTGAGGTTTCCCCAGGGGTTTTAGTGGGTCGGCCGCGTTTAGGCCAACCCCACATATCCCGTAGGTCGTCCCAGCCTACGGGAACTTGTTTGCAAGTTTCCCCTGGGAAAAAAAAAAAAAAAAAAAAAAAAAAAAAAAAAAAAAAAAAAAAAAAAAGGTTAGGTTAGGTTAGGTTAGGTTAGGTTAGGTTAGGTTAGGTTAGGTTGGGGTGCGAGTTAGATGACCTCCCCGTGGTGCATCCTGGGCAACGGGTAGTTCCAACAGTCTCCGCCTGGCTCGTTGTAGACGTTGGACCTGTCCGGCTAACATCTAACATAGGCGGGGTCCCTTCTGGGCCTTGCAACTCCCATACGTGGCCCACTCTGGGTCGCCTAACTCACTCGCTCCTTCTGAGCAGTGAGAGGAGCTTTGAGCGGCGGCCCTTCTGGACGTCGCTTTACAAAGACGGTCGCCCCTTAAGGGTTGTTAGACCGCATAGTAAGGTTAGGTTAGGAAGTTTTTCGCCGGCTTTCTGCAGCCGTAAGTCTTTTCGTCGTTGCAACGACCTCGTCCTCGGCGATTGCGAGTACGCGGCGTCGGAAAGACCCGGGGTGGTCTGGGACCGCGAGAAGGAAAACTCTATAAAACCCTGGAGAATACCAGTAATAACCTGTCGGTACCGCCCGACCCCGGCAGTATATAGGGTTCCTTTGGCGTGTGGACGGCGCATAGGCGACCTTCTTTGTCCGAATAGGGAAGGGCAGACCTCAAATTGTCATTGCTTGGAGGGGGATGGTAACCCGCAAATTACCAAAACCAACATGGAAAGCAGGACCAAAAACAAACTACCCCAGGAGGGTACCCGTTTATCGGGAGAATCCCTCCCTGAGATCAGTTTGCCGGCCAACGCCGGGGAATTGATTTCAGGCCGCCCCACCGTTTCTGGGGGGGGCAAGGAACTGCGCAGTAGGGATGATCGTGGCGGTACCGCCGCTGACGACATCGTGGACTTGGTGGCTGATCCTGGGTTGGACGTAGGGTCAGTCGTATTGCAGGATGCGGGCGATTCTCGCAAGAGATCGCGAACAGTTGTGGTGGACTCGGACGACGATCAGTCCGAGTGTAGTTCTTTTGTGTCTTCTGCATCAAGGCAGAAGACTGCGACTTCTCCGCAGAGCCGTGTTCCGGTGAGCGGAACTTCGATCGCTTTCGCGGCAGCTCATTGTGAGCTTAATTGGGAGAACCTGACTGCTTTTGAGCGTCAGTGTGAGGAGGAGATGCGGACCAGTCCGGCTGGCGCAGCACTCCGTGATAGGAGGAGGCAAAGGGACATGGAGACGGCTGGCGATGAGTTGCCCCCGGGCTCCCCATCCCCAGTGTCATTATCTTTGCCACCAAGGCCGGCAAGGAAGGGTCGGCCTCCAGTGCGTGAGGGACCTTCTGAAGAGGAGATCGAGAAAGCCACGCAGGTCAGGGTCCCCTGGGACTCTTCGCTGGGTGGTCCTTCTGCGGAGGAATGCCACCAAGTTGGCTTACTCTGTGCAGAGGCCATCAGAGAGGTATCGCGCAAGTCCTCTAACATCAAGGGGACCTTGAAAGGGACGCTCAACAATGCGGCCATGACGATGCAGCGGGTCATGTGCAATCTGACGTCAAGAACAGTCACGTCAGAGACCCATAAACTGCAAGCCGACAATGATCGGCTGCAGAAGGAAATGGCTGTGCTGAGGGCGGAAGTTGACGCCCTCCGCAAAACTGTCGGAAGGAGGTGCTCCACCACCGAGGTCCCGTCCAACAACTCTAGGGACCAACTGATGATGAGCGCCTTCGAAGAGTTAAGACGCTCCCTGAATGCCTCCGTCGGGGCGATTAACACCCGCCTCGATGGGCTGGATAGAATCGGTTCTGAGAGAACCCAGGCGCGCCCGCGTGCGGTGCCGGCTCGTGGCAGGAGAGTGGAATTTCCTCCTCTCCCTACGGCCAACGTAGATTCCACGCCGGTAAGTCGACGCCCACGGGTGACAACGACTGAACCCATCATTGAGGAGACAGACGGTGTCTCTCGCATTGCTCCGCCCCGACCGTCGACCAGTCCGACATCGGTCCCAATGCCTCAGACTGACGCTTGGGCCGATGTTGCGAAAAGGGGCAAACGCTCGAAACGTGGCAAGCGCAGAGAGCCGCCCGTGGGGGCTTCTCCAGCTCGCCCCCAACCGACGACGACAGTCCAGGCGCCACTAGCGCCGAGGCAGCCTCTCAAGAAGAGAGTGCGGGTCCGCATCCGTACCCCCCGCTCGCACGCTATTGTGATCCAGTTGCGTCCCGATGCGATCGAGAAGGGGGTCACGTACCAGAAGGCTCTCCTCAGGGCGTTTGAGGACATAAACCTTGAAGAGATCGGCATCATGTCGGGCGTTAGGATACGAGCGTCAGCCACTGGTGCCAGACTGATGGAGGTGTCTGGCGGCGCCGACACCGCGAGGAAGGCGGATGTCCTAGCTGAGCTCTTACAAGAGTCTATCAGTGACATAGCAACCATCACTCGACCAGTGAAGAGCGCCGACGTGCGCATCTCTGGTCTGAATGAGGCCACTACTCAACAGGACATCGCTGCGGCGATCGCTAGAGCTGCGGATTGCTCCCCGCAACAAGTTAAGGTGGGCAACGTGAAAGTGGGCCCCAATCGTGTAGGGGCCACGATCGCTAACTGCCCTGCAGTGGCAGCCAAGAAGCTGGCGGCAGCCGGGAAACTTCTGGTCCGCTGGAGCGTGGCTCGGGTGGAAGCATTGGAGCCCCGCCCATTGCGCTGTTTTCGGTGCATGGGCGTAGGCCATACCAGACCCATGTGTCCCTCATCAGTTGACCGAACCGGTGTTTGCTACCGGTGCGGCCAAATGGGGCACAAAGCAACGGACTGCTCCGTCAAGGAGCCTTTCTGTGCGGTGTGCGCGGAAGCGAAACGGCCTCATGGCCATGTGATGGGTGGTAGGGCCTGCAGTCCTCCTACCACTAGAGCCAAAGGTTCTGGCAACAAGACTGCCCAGACGACGCCCAAAGAAGGGCCTACAACAGAGTCGGAGTTGGCAGAGGTGGCCAAGTCTAGTCAGCCTTCAGGGCTGGTGTTGACGTTTCCGGTTTCCTCTGCACTCTGCATTGAGCCCCCAGCGGAGCCACAACCGGCCACCTCTCAAATGAGAGATACCGGGGCTGGTGAACCGCCTAGAGAGGAGGTCCGCCCTGAGGGGCGCGCCCGATCTCCCGCGTGGAGTCGCCCGCGGCAGAAGGATGGCAGATTTGCCCCTAAGCCGCGGAAGTAGACGCTTGGTCGAGGTTGCCCGAAGAGGGCGCGATTTGGTTGGTGCTGCAATGCACACTGGTGGGCAGTAATTGTCGGACTAAATTTTCAAGGAGCCGACCTGCCCACAAAACAGTCTGACTGAGTCCCCGGTGGTTTTAGTGGGTCGGGCAGAACATCGCCCATCCCCACATACCCCGAAAACGGGTCGAGCTAATAGCCATTGCTCCCCGTGGGATGATCTGGACGCAGATTTCCACCGGGTCAACAAAAAAAAAAAAAAAAAAAAAAAAAAAAAAAGGTTAGGTTAGGTTAGGTTAGGTTAGGTTGGGGTGCGAGTCAGGTGACCTCCACGTTGGTGCACCCTGGGCAACGGCTGGTTCCAACAGTCTCCCGCTCTGGCGTGTAGTAGACGCTTGGACCCAGCCGGCTGACATCTGACTAGGCGAGGTCCCTTCTGGACCTTGCAGCTCCCATACGTGACCCACTCTGGGTCGCATAACTCGCTTGCGCCTTCTGAGCAGTGAGAGGAGTTCCTGACGGCGTCCCTTCTGGACGTCGTACCAAAAAGACGGCCGCCTCTTAAAGGTTCTCAGGTCGCACGGGGGGAAAGGGGATCCTAGTGAGAGTAGGGTAACGGAAGTTCACGCCGGCTTCCAAGCCGTTATCCTCTTGGCCACTGCAACGACCCCACTCTTGGCGTTGTGGGCACGCGGTGGTCCTGAGGACCGGGGTGGTCAGTATAGACCGCGGGAAGGAAAACCCATCAAACCCCGGAGAACACCGGCTAAAAACCTACGGACACCTCCCGCCCTCCGTAGTATATAGGGCACCCTCGGCGTGTGGACGACGCGTAGGTGATCTTCTTGGTCCAACGGGGAAGGGCAGCCCCTGAATTGCCATCGTTTGGAGGGGGATGACAACCCGCAAATTGTCAAAAATTTTGATGAAAAGTCGCATATCGAATCAAATACCCCAGGAGGGTACCCGCCGGGAGGCGGGAGAATCCCTCCCTGAGGCCAGCGGGTCGGGTTCGCCCGGCACGCTTGCTTCAGGCATGCCCACCGTTTCTGGGGGGGGCAACGTGTTGCGCAGAGAGGAGAGGACAGTGGAGGCTGCGGGGTGCTCGGATTCGGACACTGGTTCTGTGATCCTGAGACCCGAAGGCAGCGATCGGCGCAAGAGGCCGCGCGACGTTGAAATCGACTCCGATGACTTTTCGGGGGCCGAGTCGGTGATGTCAGCGGCTTCAGTGCCGAAGTTTTCGACGGCTCGACGTGGGAGAGCTCCCACTGTCGGTACGTCCATTGGACTTGGTGCGGCCAAAGCAGCTCTGGTTCGTGCGCGCTTGCACGAATATGAGCAGCTGCTGGACCACGAGGAGCAGTTCTGCGAGGAGCTGGACGAGAGGTTAACCGCCGACCGCCGACGCAGGGGCGTTGTCATTCCCGAGGGTATAGCGCGAGCGGGGCCGTCTAAGGGACGCCCGACACCTCGCCAGTACCCCTCGAAAGCTGACACGGCAGCTGCTAGGAAGGAGGCGGAAGAGGCCTGTCGTATCTTGGTGCCGCCCGTTGCCGGTCCGGACGACCTCATGACGGCCGAACAGGTGCAGGAGATAGGCCTCAAGTGTGCTTTTGCGGTGCAGGAGGTGTCCCGGACATCCGGGAACCTCAAGGGCACTTACCAGAGCACCTTGAACCACGCCTCGATGACGTTCCGGAGGTGTTTGGCCAACCTTACGTCGCGGTCCACAACGGACGAGTCGCGACGTATCGAGGAGGCAAACTGCCGACTTAGAGAGGAGGTGCATGCCCTGCGAAGGGAGGTAACGTCGCTGAGGACTATGGTTGATCGGGTTGGGTTGGAGTCGGGGTCCCCCCGTCGGGAGCAGCCCCATCGTCCTGCCACCAGGTCCCAAGACCAGGCCGTTCTGACGGCAATTGCGGAGCTGCGGCGCAACATGGAGGCGAATAACGCCACCGTTAGCGCCCGCCTTGACGGACTCGAGACGAGTCGAGATGCGCCTGTGCGTGCCCGTCCACCCCGTGCGGATGACCGCGGACACCGGGGAGATGACTTCCCGGTGCTTCCCGCGCCCGACAGGGTTGCTGGACGGAGGCTGGCCACGCCCTCTCGATCCTCGTCCGTCTTGCCCGAAGAGCGCCTCCCGACTCCGCGACGGAGTGCAACCCCGATTCCATCGGATCCGCCTCAGCCCAGATGGGAAACGGCGGGCCGTGGAGGACGGAAGAAGAGGGCGAGAGGTGATCCCTCCACTCGGGCGGCAACCCGCCCGCCGACTGCTCCTGTCCCGGCATCTGCGTCAATTCGCACAGCTGTGTTGCCTCGCTCAGCGCCACAAGCGGCAACTGGTGCAGCCCCGGGAAAGAGGAGACCGCGAAGGCGGAAACGAGTGAGGCTTAGGCAGCCAACCTCAGCGGCGGTGGTGATAAAGCTGCGCCCGGAGGCCTTGGCGATGGGCGTCACTTATGCTGACGCCATCAAAAAGGCCCAGCAGGCCATCTCCCTGCCCGACCTCGGTATCGAGGCGCTCAGGTCGAGGACGGCCGCCACCGGAGCGCGGTTATTCGAGGTCCCCGGATCAGAGAGCGGCGCGAAGGCCGATCTGCTCGCCCGTAGGCTGGAGCAGGTGTTGTCGGAGGTGGCCACGGTCGCCCGGCCTGAAAAGCACGCGGATATCCGTGTGTCAGGGCTGGGCACGTCTTCAACCACCGAAGACGTCGCCGCAGGACTTGCGGCGAGAGCTGGTTGCCCAATCGAGGCATTGAGGGTGGGACGCATAAGAATGGGTCCCAATTTCGCCGGGAGCACCATCGTGCGCTGCCCCGTTCGAGCGGCAAGAGCGCTCGTGAGTCAAGGCCGATTCCTCCTTGGGTGGAGCATGGCCCTGGCGGTCGCCCTTGAGCCCCGCCCAATGCGGTGTTACCGCTGCATGGGCGTGGGCCATACGCGGCAGAGGTGCCCCAGCGCGGTCGATCGTTCCGGACTCTGTTTCCGGTGCGGACTGCCTGGGCACCAAATGAGGGAGTGCTCTCACGAGCCCAAGTGCGCGGTGTGTCTCGCGGCACAAAAACCGCACCACCACGTGATGGGAGGTAGGGGTTGCAGTCCCCCTACCGTCAGGGGCTGCCCTGATCCCCCCGCAACGGGGGCGGAGACTGCCATGAGGGAGGCCGCTCCAACGGAGCCAATGGTGGAGCCCCCTCCACCAGCGGTATTGGACATGGAGGCGACGGAGGAGCTGCCGTCACCCCTGCCCGATGTCCCTATCGCCGACCACCCACGTACCTCTCACTCGAGAGGAGCTGGGTCGGGAAGCATCAGGGAGGTAGAGGATGAGGTGCGGGACGCAAGTCCGAGATCCACCTCTCCTTCTCGGCCTAAGCCGCTGAGAGCGCCAGATGGGCGGTTTATGAAAAAACCCCCCACTAGACCATGATCGGAAAATCCTGCAGAGGGTGTGTGTGGCCTCCTAGCAGGCCACACAGCGGAAGAGCACCAACGTGCTGCTGGTGGGAGGCGCGGTCCACTATATATAACAGAACCCGCGCCAACCACAAAATCAGGCTGACTGCAGGTCCCGGGGGTTTTAGTGGGTCGGGCAGACCATCGCCCAACCCCACATACCCCGACAACGGGTTGAGCCCTTAGTGCTCCCCGTAGGTTAGGTAAAAAAAAAAAAATAAAATAAAAAAAAAAAAAAAAAAGGTTAGGTTAGGTTAGGTTTCGGTCGTCTGGGGTTGTCCAGCGACCGACCAGAGGGGCCAGGCTGTGGAGCAGTGGGCAGCCGCTGTTGGGCTGTCGCTTCTCAATAGAGGCGCAGTCCACACGTGCGTGCGGCATAACGGTGGCTCAGTGGTGGATGTGTCATTTGCCACCCCAGCCCTCGCGCGCACGATCAGCGACTGGAGGGTGGTGCAGGACGTGGAGACTCTCTCGGACCATCGATACATCCGATTCGAGAGCTCCACTCTGCATCAAAGGCCCCTACAGCCCACAAGCTGTGACCGGCCTCCCCGCTGGGCACTCAGCAGGCTCAAGCCGGAGTTGGCGAACGAGACGGCGATATTCGAAGACTGGTTCTCGCGTCCGATGTCCGGTCCGGACGTCGATGAATCAGCTCGCCGTCTCCGCGGCGCTTTAACGGAGGTGTGCGAGGCTTCCATGCCTCGGGCGCAGCCTCCGCGGGACCGCCGTGAAGTTCACTGGTGGTCCCAGGACATTGCTGTCATGAGAGATGACTGCAGTGTCCAAAGGCGGGCCTACACTAGGGCCCGCCGGCGTCGCGTGAGGGACACACAGGAGGAGGATCGCCTGTACGAGCTGTACAGGCAGTCAAAAAAGACCCTGCAGACTGCGATTGCCTCCTCTAAGGAGGTATCCAGAGAAGAGCAGTTGCAGGGTCTGGATCGGGATCCGTGGGGGCGGCCGTATAAGCTGGCGCGCAACCAGCTCAGAGCGCGCGGCGCGCCCCTCACGGAAACAATGGATCCCGACCTCCTGGGGTCGGTCGTCGAGGGACTGTTTCCCCAGGCCGAGGAGGGGTTTGTTCCCCCTCGCATGGCCCCGCCGTCTCCTGACGAGGAGAATGAAAGCGCTCCCCCTCTCATTGAGGACGACGAGTGGGTCGACGCCGTTGCCCGTCTTAAGGGGCGTAAGACGGCACCGGGACCTGACGGCGTCCCGAAGCGGGTGTTGGACCTGGCCCTACAACATCTCGGGGCTAGGGCAAGGGAGCTGTGCGACGCTAGTTTGAAGTTCGCACAGTTCCCAAAAGTTTGGAAGGAAGGGGCGCTATGCCTACTTCGCAAAGAGGGGCGTCCAGCGGATGACCCCTCGGCATATCGCCCCATTGTGCTGCTGGACGAAATCGGGAAGGTGTTTGAAAAAATCATCGCCTCCCGAATAGTCCAGCAGTTGGGAGGGGGAACGGGCCCCGACCTCTCTGAGGCCCAATACGGGTTCCGGACGGGGCGGTCGACGATCGACGCCCTGTCCGATCTCCGGACACTCGTATCCGAGTCCGTCGAGAGGCGGGAGGTGGTGTTGGCGGTGTCGCTGGACATCCGCAACGCCTTCAATAGTCTCCCGTTCGGCGTCATCATGGAGGCGCTTCGCTACCACAAAATGCCTCCATATCTGCGTCGAATAGTGGGGGACTATTTGAGGGACCGGAACGTAGCGTACGTGGGACGTGGCGGCGAGATTGGCCGTCACAGGGTGTCCCGCGGCGTTCCACAGGGGTCAGTCCTCGGCCCCTTGTTGTGGAACGTCGGTTACGACTACGTCCTCCGGTGTGGCCTCCCCCCGATGGTGCGGTCGTTTTGCTACGCAGACGACACGCTCGTCACCGTCCGGGGGGCGTTGCTGGAGGATGTCCAGCGCCTGGCGTCCGTGTTCGTCAGCCATATCGTACGGCGGATACGGACGTTGGGCTTGGAGGTGGCCCTCCACAAGACCGAGGCCATGGTGTTCCATGGGCCTCGGAGACGGCCGTCAGCGGGTGCGTCGATCGTTGTGGAGGGCGAGAGGGTCGGTCTTAAGCCCCAGATGAAGTATCTGGGGCTGGTGATTGATGGGCGGTGGGGTTTCGAGGAACATTTCCGTCTCCTCGAGCCCCGGCTGCTGGGAGCAGCAGATGCCCTCGGGCGTCTCTTGCCCAATGTGGGGGGCCCGAGCGTCGCGTGCCGCCGACTCTATGGCGGCATCGTACGCTCAATGGCGTTGTATGGGGCACCGGTGTGGGCGGACTGCTTGAGCCCACACGTCATCGCCTCTCTCCAGCGGGCTCAGCGTGCAATGGCACTGCGGGCGATCCGGGGCTACCGAACGGTGTCCCGGAAAGTGGCGTGCGCTCTCGCGGGGACGCCCCCGTGGGAGCTGGTGGCGGAGGTGCTCGCTGCAGCATACCGGCAGCGAGCGGAGGAGAGGGCCAGTGGCGATCGCCTGGCCCCTCAAGAGAGGCGCTCTGCTCTCGAGGGAGCAAGAGATGAGATGTTCCGCCTATGGTCCGAGGACCTGGGCGAAGGGGCCTCGGCTACGCAAACGCGTAGCCTGGAGGCCCTACGCCCCGTCCTCCAAGCATGGGCGGAGCGGCGCCATGGGTCGCTCACATACCATCTGGTGCAAATTCTGTCCGGACATGGTTCGTTCGGACGTTATTTGCACCGGATCGGAAGAGAGCCGACCCCACAGTGCCACCATTGCGGGGCAGTGGAGGACACGGCGCAGCACACCCTAATGGTGTGTTCTGCGTTCGATGTCCAGCGCTCCGCATTGGTCGCTGTGATTGGCGCGGACCTCTCCCTGCCGACCGTGGTTCTGTCCATGCTCGGTAGCGAGGGGTCGTGGGAGGCGGTCAACTCCTTCTGCGTCGACGTCATGACGCTGAAGGAGGAGGCGGAACGGGCCAGGGAGGATGACCCCCTGGCAAATCCGTGCCGTCACAGACGCCTCCTACGGAGAAGGCGGCAATATCAACGCCTTCTCCATCCAGTGGGAAACCAGCGCGGTCCGAGCCCTAGGGGGGGCTCCGACCGTGCATTGCACAGGTCCCCACTGAGGGCCGACGCCCCGCATGTCCCGGCGCGTCGGCGACCCGTCTCAACTGACGGGTCAAGTGTGTCCGCTCATCGTTTACGAGGGCGGTCACCCGCCCCAATCAGGGGCGGAGGAGGGGCTCGCCCATCTATAGGGCGAGCAGTCACCGACGGGGTTGTGGAAGTGTCCGAAAGGGTTCCCATGACCTCGTCAGGCTCCACCATGCCGGCGTTCGATGCGTCCTCCTCAGATGAGGACGACGCGATGATCGCCGGTTTGCTGGTTCCGAGGTGACGAGAGGACATCGCTGGGTTTTTAGTGAGTAGGAGTCTCACACACCCCACCCCCTCCCCCGGGGGGTGGATAGCTCATGAT